>SCLG01000238.1:246473-273738 GCA_004367875.1 Oikopleura albicans
CTTGAAAGTAGCCAATTTTTGACGGTGCTGTAAATAATAGCCCATAAAAGTCAATTTTATAGCTACAGACTCATTTGTTATCAATTTGCTATAAACCTGTTTTCTACATTAATCCGACGTGAGTCACGAGTATATGATGTATTATTCAGTACATACTGGCAATACCGGTGAAATGTTTTTGGCGGTGTTAGATTAATTGACCTTAAATGTACCGGATTTTACGTTAGATGTTTGAAACATACCGTGTTTATCAGACGCATCGTAAATGTTTCGTAAATTGTTCTTGAGCCCTCCATGACGTTTAATCACCGCATCGTATAACTCGATCGCAAACGTAGCTCGATTTTCCCTCGGAAAACTTAATTTTCTACATTTTTCTTCTTCTCAACGTGTTTCTTGCCGTGTTCATTTGGCTCGAAGAAAGAGAAAATCATGAAGGTTAACAAAAAAAAATTGATACTTGACAGTTGTTTGATGTTTACATTTTTATTTAGGTTCATAAAACGTTGCTGATTTTGTCCGTCATAGAATTTATAATTGTATTTCTGTATGGATTGGTGGCAGCGCTTGCTCTGGGTAGTAATAAACACTTTTTCATTCCAGAGGTAAGTGAAGTTATCGTTATAAATTATTTTAATCCTAGGCCACGTAGGCTAAGCGGTAATTAACATGTAAACCACAAAACGAATATTTTAAGTAAAATACCTAGGGGGCGTTTCTAAATTTTTTGTGCCGAAAAAAAGTGTTTAATATGTTTCTTATAAGACTATATGTAATCGACCACGGCGCATGATGCCGCGCATCTGATTTTTTTTTGTTTAGAAAGGCCAACAACGAACCGGTTACGAGAAAATGACCAAAAAGCACTAGAATTTGAGGTTTTTTGCCCCTGGTAGCTTATCGCAAAGCTCCGCAACCGAGATTTTAAATACCGCTTATTGGATTAAAATATTATCGAATTGGGACTCAGGGCTAAAATCAGTTTTTAAATAGCCACCTACGGTAGGTGACCTACCCACTTGAAATGAGAATTCGCATTTGAAATAACAATTTTCACTTAAAATTTTCATTTTTTCGAAAAAAAAAGTGTTATTTCAAATGGTTAGGTGGTGTAAGTAAACCATGTTTTGTTCGTAGCTGGCTATGGTCGATTCCGGAAGAACACAAAAATTAGCCTAATTTTGATTTCCATTGAAATGGCCTCATTTTTTTTTTACCCATTTATAATATAAAGTAAAAACTCCGTTAATCTATGGATAACTAAGCTGTAGAGTTTGTACTTTATATTATCTTAGATATATAAAAAAAGGGTGGGAAGTTTAGTCATTATTATTTGTTTTCTTATAAGGACTGAACGGGATGGGCTTTCGAAAATTATTTGAGGACTAATGAAATTTCATGAATAGAAATTTAATTCGAGCATGATTTTCGAAGTTTTATTTATCTCGATGTTTTGTCATCGAGAGTTTTTTATGAATGAGTCGCTCCGCGTCTAAAATAAAACATGAAAATGGCTAGATTCTAGAAGATTTTTAATTTCTATTACAAAATTTTAACAATTGTTCTTCGTACAATCATTTTCACTTTTATAATATAAAGTAAAAACTCCGTTAATCTATGGATAACTAAGCTTTCGCTTATTGTAGAAATGGTAATCTTAGATATAACCATTAAAATGTAGGCTTATCTAAGTGTCCGATTATTAGCCAATTATAAGCCTGCATTTTAAACTACGCTTTCTTCATATTTCGTGTCTAAATTATTATTTCTATTTTCTTCACTGCCTGGATTTGTTGATCCCTATTTTTGTTGTTAATTTTTTACATCGATATGTCGAGAGTTGATGACAAATTTTTCGGGGGCAAATCCCCCGAACCATCTTTCGTGGAAGTCAAGGAAGAAGCTGGTGACGATCAATTATCGGTCGCCTCGAGAAAGCGCAATTTTTCTTCAATTGCTCGATCTGGTAAAGCTAGTACCTCTGGTGTCACTAGTGATCGTGTTACCCGAAGCAATACTAAGTCAACAGCTGTTTTTGGTCAGGGTTTTCCTGTCCGTAGTGACTTGTCTGTTCCTGGTACCTCAATTTTGAAGGAAAAAGTTTTTGGTCGACCTGGCACTTCGACTACCGTACCGAAACCGAAGCCCAAGCCTAAAGCTCCTCGTTTTCAAGGTGAACTTTCTCTTTTTGATAACCTCGGTGAGGATCATGAAGTTTCGCAAATAATGACTGTCAAGCGTTTGGTCGATCTATTGCCTGATTCTGACCCCCGCGCTCAATGGTCGAAAGCTTTTTCACTAACAGCTGTTCATGAGCTTGATTTTCATAAATTGAGCGACCATTTTGATCAGCTTTATTTTTCTTTCTCTGAGTTGAAAAAGCTTTTGCCCCCGGCCATTCGTATTGAATTTGGGTTAACTGATACCGTTTTTAACGGTTTACTCTTGAATATTCAGATGCAGTGTACTTTGTTAAAGAATTCTAAATACCTCGGGAATTTTTCGCAACTGTCCGAGATTGCTAATTTTTATGATGTTAAACTTTTGACCATTAAAGGGGCTTTAGATCGACCAAAGCAGTAGTTTTTCTGTGATTTTTGTTGTATTTTAGTATCTGTTCTTGTTGCTTTTAAACAGCTGTTACTACAATTGATTTACAGAAATAAATGTTGTTTTAGCCTATTGCTTGTGATTTTGGGAAGGACTCAAACCATTTCTGATTCTAGGCGCGAGCTGAGTGCGTCCAAATCAAATTGTTTTTTGTCCTTGTCTTCTCGACTTTCTTTGTATTTTTTGCCATACAGCTGTTTGATGTGATTTAGATCCCAGTCATATCGTACTGATAATCCAATTGAAGGTTTTCCCTTAATTATAATTCACTTTTTTATTGTTTTTATTTATTATGTGACTTATTTATTATGTGTACACTTTCTTATAAACTAGGTGGTTCCGGTGGGTGTAATTTTAATTTAAATTAGTTTTCCGTAAATTTTTTAGAAAGGCGATAGTTTTTTACCTTGAACTCTGTGATTCGTGTGAGTATTTGTTTCGGTTTGTTTACGCGCTCGCCCTTGATAATACCCTGGTTGCCATTGTAGCGATAAATTTCACCACTTTGGACATTGGTGGTGTAAGCCATCCATTTATTAACGTCATCAACATCTGTTATTGCTGGGCTCTTAACCGCGTATACTGTATACCCGTCAAAATCAACTCCAAGATTCTCGATCATGAAGTTTATTTTGCAGTATTCCTCGAAAACCTAATATACCTTCTTTTAATTTAGTTATTTTGTAAATTTTTTGTTTTCAACCGTTTTTGATCAAGGTTTTTAAATAATTTTTTAGGTGCTACTGACCTTTTGCCACACGATTCGCAGTTTTTTGTAGGTATTATTAACCATTTGCATCACCGCTCCTTTTGATTCAGTTGATCGTGTCACTGCTCGATCGAAAGTCGCATATGAAACAGCTGTTTGCAGACGATTATATTGAAAGCCTTTAATATTAATTTTTTAATTTTATAATTTATAAGTTTTTGTAATTTTTGGATTTTCGTTGTACTATTTTTTCTTTTTCTATTATAGTTCTGGCAAAAAGAGTTTTTATAATAAATTTTTATTTCTTACCGATTCGTCTAATCTTTTTAAGGTTGTTATCATGTTCCTCAACAGCTGTATCAAAATATTCTTGCAATTCATTGTCATTTTCCAGCAGGCTTGCTAGCTCGTCACAAGAACACATCGACGCAATGACGCTGTTTATTTCCAATAATCCGTAAAAGTTTTTTAGTTTTTCCCCACTCAACAGGTTATTCTCAACGTGCTTTATTTTCCCGAATCTAGCTTTGAGATTCACGTATATTCCCTGTATGGCCTGTTTAATGTTTTCTCGAGCTGTTGAGTTTTGCTCCCAGACCTGTGGTAGGTTGGAAAACAGCTGTTCTAACATGGGAGAATTTATTGCTTGTTTGATGGTATCGTTACCATAGAAATCGTAATTTGGGAACTTTGACATATTGAGTGTTTCAAGTACTCTTTTTTAAAATTTATTTTTCTCTTTATACGTGTAAGGGTAAAGTTTTCTGTTATTAATTTTATTTTGTACTCACATTACTTGTCATGTGATATTTTCGACCAATCACCGATTGTTGGATTGACATGCGCCTTTAATGAGAAGACAAGTTTACGCCCTCTTTCACTTTAGGTGTCTATAGGCTATTTCCCATTAAGTTGTTATTAAAATAAATTAATTGTGTTATTTTCTATTTAACGGTTGTTTTTTAAGTGTATTGTAAATAATAATAATAATATTGTAAATTTTCTAACAGCTGTTATTTTTGCTTATTTTTTAATCTTGTATGGCGATTCTGAAATTTTTTCCTAGCCTTTTAATTTTATCGTCCATAACCGCCACTTTTTCTATGTTATTGGTTTTACCGTATTCCCGCATTACTATCTTAGCATCGACTATTTTAGTTATAGGTAACTCTTTTGGGATTTCGAAAGTTTCGATGCTTAGGTCTTTCGCTATGATTTGCAATAATTTTGAGATTCGTACCCAAATGCGAATCATATTCCAGCGTGTGAAGAAAGCCAGTGTTCCTCTGACAATTCTCTTGTGAGGTGAATTGTCAGGTAACAACTGGTGTAGGGTTCGTAACATTGCTCTTAACACCAAAGGCTCGCTTGTTACGATATGGTGTTTCATGTAATGGTCAAGACCCTCTAGCGTGTGTGCTAGTGGGCCAGACAGCAACAAATTTTGATTTGTGAATGATTGGCGAATTCTTTGCGCCTTTGTTTGTTTTGGGGTTTTTTCTATTGCATTTCTGGCCGTTTTCATTTTCTTGTTTTTACCTACTTTTGGTCCGATCACGATTCTAGTCATTACTCACAATTCTAAATGTAAACGGTTTCATTATATCTATATCTTTTTTGTTTGAAATTATGTATGACTATGACGGTAAAACAGCTGTTTTTATAAATAACCTCAGGCTCTAATTATTCTTTATCAGAGGCACTTTTTGATAATAGTATCCTCTCTAAATACCCGCATTTGTTGGATCGAATTTTTGATTATCATGGATTTTACGTTTAGGTGTTCTAGCATGATTGTGTCCATTTCACTATTTTGAACTTCATAGAGTAGTCTTGGCCAATTTGAAGGATCTTGAACTGCCCTAGCTGTTTCAATTCGGAGCTTGCTCTTCATTGATTCAGCTAAGAGCTTCTCATATGTTTGATCATTGAGGTCATTTAGTTTCGTCAGGGAATCTTGCATAATTTTGAGTGCCATTTTTGGGATTTCTGAATACTTTCAATTTTTTGTTATTTTTACACTTTTTTCTTCTAATAAATAATAGGTGATAGATATTGGATTATTTTGTTGAAAACGATTGTATAACAGCTGTCAGCGTAAAATTATTTTTTAGTTTTCGGACTTATTTTTTGAAAATCTTTCCGTCCCTATTATCGTAAGCACTTAATTTATAGGCTGCCCCTTTGTTAGTTGTCTCTAGTAATGTGTGTCTGTAGCGCCTAATCATGCTGGAATTTTGTGCCCACCGCATAAATATATTTATCTCTAATTCGCTCACATCTGCCATGAAAAGTCTCAGTAGACAACTGTTTCTTCCCGAATGTGGTGCAATTTCTTTATCGAGATTAAAAGTTCTAGAGATTTGTTTAAGCGTGTAACGACATTTGCTGGTGTTCAATTTATCATTAAAAAGATTTTCGTTTAACATATGTTCGTTACTTTTCATTTCTGACAACAAATTGAAAATGTTTTTAATCAAGTATTCGTTTCTCGGAATTATTTTAATGGTTAGCTGTTCTTCTCTATCCATTAGTTTATTATTTTTACTACAGATTATTTTTAATACTACAAATTTCCCAAATTTATTTTCTACTAGTGTGAGGTTTTGCCATTTTAGTTTTGTTATCTCTTTACATCTTGCCCCGCTATAGAAAGTCAAGGGTAAAATTACCCCTAATTGCCTATATCTTAATTCTGGGTGCCCTCCTAACCATTCTGAAATCTCATCTATGCATTCGAGTTCAAAACACGGTGCATGTGTTGTTTCTATGAAGTCTGTGTCACAAATGAGCTCATAGGCTTCGTTGGCCGCTTTTGTTATTTTAGATTTCATGAATGGACAGCTGTATTTGTTAATTTTAATGGTAAGGTTTTTTATATTGTATTTTAGATCCTTAACTATGTAACTTCTGAATTTATATTTTTTGTCATTGAGATTTTTGATCTTGTAAAATACACTCATGATTATTGAAAATGTTAGTTTTCCTACTGATTCTGGTCCGAATTTTAGTTTTTTATTGTTTTTATAGAAAGTCTTTGCCATCTTTTCCACACTGTTAAAGCTCGTCAATTTGCTAATATTTATTTTTCGCGCCATTCTAAATTATTTTATTGTTATTTTTAACTGCTATCCTAGTGGGTTTATTTTTAATGTTTTTTAATTTAACAGCTGTTTTTAATGATTTTTTAATTTTTTCAGAGTTGAATCATGAGATTTGTTTTTTCTTCCATATCTAACGACAAGATTTCAATGATTTTCAATACAATCTCCGGATCGTTTGGGTCCGCGAAATTTTTTAGCCTTGCTATCTCTTTGCTTTCAGTATGTGTTACCACGATGTTTCTTAATAACTTAAAGGTGGTGACATCGGTTTCCCCATATAGACTGATAACATAACTTAGTAGCATTGTTCGAGCTTGGTCAAAAATCTCTAAGTCCTCGTCCGGGCCGATTTCAATTCCGTTCATTTTATCTTAAAATAAATGATTTTATGTTTTTTGAAATTTTTAACTTTGTTTTTTCTTTTTTAGATTATGAATTATTTTCATCTTTTTAACATCTGTATTTTAATTAATCTCTACAATATTTTTTGTTATTTCATCTTTTAAACAGCTGTATTTTTGGAATGTTTTGAATTCTTTTTTCAAAAAGAGCCTCTTGGGGCACCTCGAGTGGCTCCTCTGGTAGTGCCTCTGTATGCCCCCCGTTGGCCTCTTTGACCACCCCGGAAGCTACCCCTTGGTTTATTCCCATAACCCTGCTGTGGTTGTCCCGTGTATTGGGATTGTCCACCATAGGGTTGTTGGTAATTGCCGCCCGTTTGTTGGTTTGGCCAACTTTTGTTTTGATAATTTGGTTTTGGTCCCCATTTTTTATTTGGATACCAAGGGCGCGCGTTACTCCATTTGTTGCCGCGTCCTCTGCCCCTGTTACTGCCCCTAAACTTAAAATTATTGCCCCTTGTAGCTCTTGAAAGTGAGCCTAGTTTTTTCATCATTTCGCGTTCTTTGATAAAACGCTTATTTTTCAGGTCCTGTGGGGTCTTTCCGTCTTCTTTCATTTTTGCCCAGCGTCTATCTTTTAGTGCTGGCCACATGAATTCTTCTTTGAGGAGTTTGTCGTCCTCAATTAGCTTCACCGCATTTGAATACTCCAGTTGTATTTCTGGCTGTAAGCATTCGAATAACGACTCGCAGAAGGCCTTTCGGGACGACGTGTTCTTATTCGTCTCTACCCGATCAATTGCCTTTGAAAGCGCGCTATATTGGGGGTTGGTTATCGAAAAAGTGTCTCTATACTCTTTTATCAATGATAAAGCAGTATAGAAGTCCACTTTCGTCATGCCTTCAGGTGTTGCAAATTGTTTTGCAAATTCCTGACCGACAACTGTTCTGGACCTTTTAAGGCTTTGCCCGCAATCTTTGTTTGCGGCCACATGGCGCATGTATGCCATGTTGGTTTCTGGGTCTACCCAGAAGTTTTGCCTATTCTCTTTTCGAAGCTCTCTGATCTTTTCATCGAGCTTTTCCTTAGAAGTTCGGAAGCTGTCCTTAAGTTTTTGAGACTTAAGTCGCTTCTCTTGAACAACTGTTGACCATGCTTCGAAACGGGTTTCGTTCATGGTGTTTACTATCTGCTGTTCGTTTTCATCCAAGTCTTGACCATTGACCTGTTTTTCAACGCAGAGCAGATAGTGTTTATGGTTTTCTGCAACCATTTTCTCTTCAGCCAACAGTTGTTCGTACTTCTCGGCCTCTCGAGCATAGTCCTCTTTGGCCTGTTCCAGGTCTCTTGAATATGTTTCGTATTCAAGTTGATCCTGCCCATTAGCCGAGTTTTTAATCTCGTCTACATATGCCTTTGAGATAGGCACTATGTAGCCGTTATTAATTCGCTTGACTTTATCTCCCTTCTCATCCGTTTTATTATTAAACTGTTGTATCATAAGCTGTGTTACATGAGGCGTAGTCATGATTTACGAACCGATTCCTTCTAAATTTTATATTTTCTTAATAATTTACATTTTTTATAATTTGCCTTGAATAATTTTAATCTTTTGAACAGCTGTTAATTTTTTCTCTGATTTTAAGGTTCTGTTTTAATTTTGATTTTTTCTTTCCCGGACATAATAAATTTTGCTTCTTCACATGTAAAAACTGACACTAGAATTTTCATAATTTTGTAAGCGTCCTTTTTTATGTCCAGGAACTCATTTGTGTTGCTTTTGATTCGCAACAGTGCATAAATCACTTTTGACGAAATACGTTTCTCGTAATTTTTGAAGAGGTGCATAATTGTAGACCTCATATGCTTCTTTCCCTAAATTGTATTTTTATTTTATAAATTATTCCGGACTAAAGCATATATGTTATTGTTTCGTTTGTTATGACTATAATATCCATATTTATCGTGTTTTGTTTTTGACGGTATTAATGTTATGTTAGCTTCGTTTAAACAGCTGTTTAAGTTTATTAAATAAACATCTTTTGGTCGGATTCCTACAAAGAAGGGGAGTTCTTGGAAGACATGAAATATTAAGCAAAAGTTATTTTTGCTTTTGTATAGTTTCTGCGCTGTAATGTGCACTACATGTTTAGGTGGGAAAGCAAATAATATTTCGTCGTCGTTTATTTTTGTTCCGAAAAAATTTTTGCCCCAAGCCTCCGTTTCGTTATATCGAGAAATATATTTTTTGCACTTTTTATTGTACCATGAGGCCATTATGTCTATCGTAAATGTTAATCCGACTAGTTTTTCTAGCTTTGGCATATATTCTTTTCTGAAAATTTCCTCGTTTAGGTCCACGGTTCTGCTTGCTAGGTCAGCTTTTTGGTGTTTTGTAGAAACCCATTCTATTGCCAGTGAAATGTTTTGTTTCACTGCCAATAACGTGATTGCCCTTATTTCGTCATTTAAGCAAGGATTTTTCGAGCCAATTTTAAATGCGTGACATACTGCCGAATTATCGCATGAAAAAAGAATCCGTTTATTTTTGTACTGCTCTCCCTCGTTTTTCAAAAATTGGAAAATAGCATGCGCTTCTTTAACAGCTATCGGTTGATTAACATATGTTTCGGTCCAATAGAAGGTCCTTTCTTGACCCTTCTCATTAAACCAGCCCCCTGCTGCTCCGGATGCATCCGTGTGTACATTAGTGTTTAACATAGTAAGCTCCTTATCAACCCATGGTCGTACATTTTTAATTATTTTTTCTTCTAGGTTTTGCCATATTTTTAGTTCTTTTACAAGGCGGTCATCTACTTGAATGTCCTTAAAATTCATTTTTTCAGAGCTCACTAATTTTTCAGTTATAATGCGTATGAAAAGTTGCATGTTTGAAGCTACTAATAAAAAGGAGCACATGTAACCTCTTAATTTTTCGAGGGTTTTGTGTTCGCAGTATTTTAATGAAAGAATCTCTTTTATTTTTGATTGTAATTTTTCCCACTTAACCTCCGGTATTTCTACAGTTTGTTTTTCTGTATCGATTATGAAACCTAAAAAATCCAGCCTTTTGGAGCAAATGAAAGTTGATTTTTTGCGTGAAATGTAGCCACCTACTGCAATCATAATTAAGCATGTCAAAAAGGCATTTCTAGGGGCTTCTTCTCCGTTTTTAATTTTTTCAATATTAACATTTGTTGTTTCTACTACTAAGCGATCATCTAAATATAAGGTGGCCGGTATCCTATGGTAACGTAAATAACTTATGCAACAGCTGTTTAAAAGCTGAAAATCGGCAGGGACACGGCCCATGCCGAAGCATGCGCCGTAAAAAGAAAAAACGTGATTGCCCCAAGTTACGTGGGTTAACAGCTGTGAGGATTCGTTAAAACGGCATTGCAAAAAACCCTGGGTATCGTCAAATTTTGACATGTATTGGTCTGGTTTAAGTAATGTTAAAAGGTAAGTGACTGTGTCTAAATGACAGGGGACTGTATAACGTTGTAGGCACTTAAAAATGCCGCCGTCGAAACACAAGCGGAACTTTTTTGAACTCTCATTGTAAGCCAATACTAGACTTATTCTTGCCAAGCTTGTTATTTTATCTTTTGTGCCTAAATATGTCAGAACTCCTGACTTCACCCATTTACAGATTTGTTCATTTACAAATTCTATATTTAATAGGAGCTTTTTCTGATTATTTTGTACATATGGCTTGTCATAATAAGTCCCGTTTATATTTGTCACTAATACTGGGTGCGGCGTGTACTTTAAGTATGTTATTCCATTCAAAATTAACTTTTCTTCTGTACAATTTACGTCCTTATTATCTTTGAACAGCTGTATAATGCGATGGTTTGATTTATTATAAAAAAGTTTTGTGGCCACTTTATCTTTCCTAAATGTCCTAGGTTTCTGTATCTGAACGATGTCCTGATTGTCAGTAACTGATAAGCCATCGTGAATCATTTTATAAGCTAAATGTTTTATTTTGTCGTTTGCCAAGTGGTTTATTGTAAAGAGCCATATTAGTGAGTAAGCGGACCATGTGCCCGCTTGAAAATCTTGTTCAGATCTAAATGCTAAATTGTTCCAGTTCGCTATTTTTTCTCCGTTATAGACGGACTGAAACTCGTCTAATAGAGTATAGCTGTAATCTTGCCATTGTGCTAACGTATACGGGCTGTTTAGGGGTTTTCCATCATAAGTTACCGCTCTAACTGGGCCAACTGTATCATAATTATTATTAGAGAAAAGGCCTTTTCTATATGAACTACTTGCCAATTGGTCGACTTCTTTCCATGTGCTTTGTTTTGCGTTTGGCAAATTGATGGTCCGTTTAGATGCTCTTTTCGCTATTTTGCCAACATTTTCCGATTTTGATCGATCCATTCTAAATTATCACTGTATTCATTACCATTTTATAGTGAAGATTTTTGGACTTGTGATTTATTGTTTGGACTTACAGCTGTTTCGTGTTTATTATTATTTGCTACGTAAAAAATTTTTTAATTTTTTGATATTTTCCACCCGTTAGTCTGTTGTAATGTCAATTTTAGTGTTTTAATAATTTGCATTTTTATTGTGAATCCTCGCTATCTACTGCAGTGTCAGAACCTGAGCTGTTCGATCCCGATTCGCTAGTTGTGTCGAAAGTATTCATTCGATTTCTCAATCGCTGAATATTTCTCTGGCGAATCCGGTCTTCCAGTTCAGTGTTCTCTGCGTGAATTTTACTCCAGAGTTTATCTGTTAATTTAAACTTGTCCCCCTTCTTTTGTACAATTTCACCGTTTACTTTTGTTGTATCCCCCTGTACACAATACATCTTTTCTGCCCAGTTGCGTAGACATCGATTATATGAATCTAGTCTCGCAGTCCTAATTCTAGTGTCCGAAAAATTATTGATGCTAATTAATTGATTAATTTTAAGGATTAATTTAACAGCATGATTTCCTAGTCCAAAACTGATCTCCCGATAGAGCTCTTTTACAGCGATTAGCAGTAACATCAGATTTTTCATTAATGTTCTTCGTGATCTGAATCGCAACCAGCTCCGAAGTAACTGAATATTTTTTGTTATCTTTTCCTTTTTAATATAATTAGATTATTTATTTTGTTAAGTTATTAGTTTTATATTTACTTTAACAGCTGTAAAACGTGCTTCGCCCATCAGGTGTCCGTTTGTTTTGAACATTGCGTAGCCTGCTGTTCCAGCTCCCATATTTGGGTTTCCGTTTTCATCCGTGGGGAACTTTTCGGCCCAATTACCGACCAGTTCTGCAACGTAAGGTTGTAGTTGTTGAGTGCGAATATCCGGCCCCAAGTTGTTGATAAGAACAATCATGTTCTTTAGGGCTAATCTTATTGACATAAGAGATTGATCGGATACCTTGCACAAAAACAACCAATCATTCAGCGCATCTTGGCATTCCCGTCTCCCAACATCTGTTTGACCCGGGTTTTCTTCCCGCATTTCCACGTCATAGATATCCATGGAATGGTTATCCACATCAAACAACGGGTCATGATGTTCGGGGTCAGTTCTAACATTTGTTTATTATAGTTTTTTACTTAATTTTTAAAATATTTACGCTCAGTTTTAGTGAGTTTTAAGTCTCTTTTAAAACAATGACTTTTACTCTTTACATTTTACGTGTTGTTGCACGCATCATTCACGTTTACTAGCCAGATGGTTCTAGTTATCAACTTTACTTAGTATCTCGATTTAATTTATTTTTAAATTTTATTTAATGTTTAAACTCCCAATATGTTTTTATGGTTTTTAACGGTTATAATAAACTTTCTTGGATATTCGGGCAATTCGCCATACGCAAAGTGATACCCCATGTGTTGAGGTGGATGATCTAATACGCACTGATTGAATTGCGTCAAGAATGCCTCCTCTTGAAATTCATCCAACCCCGGAAACTCGATTTCGATGAATTCGTAAAACAGCTGTCGGAATTCGTCCTCCGACAAGTTATGTCCACTTGGGAGATCGCGCATTGTCATAGCGGCGTTGTTCATAACTTTTTTCCGACAAATTCTTAATATAGGTTGAATTAATTAAGCTTAATTTTCAATTCCCTAATTCCATATTTTTATATTTAACAGCTGTTAATTTTTCTAGTAATTTTTCTAAATCTGAGTAGGATAATTTTCCTATTTTAACTTATTTTTCTTAATTTTTTATTTTACTCGGCGTGTTCGATACACTTTTTTCTCCTCCTCAGATTTTTCTTGTTCTGTATCAGAATCTTGTTCATTAAATTCCGTGGGCATTTCACCCTGAAATTCGTCCTCCTGATTCATTTCAATGTCCTCTGGGTCAACCTGCGTGTTTGGTTCGGATTCGTGTGCCAGCACTACACTATTATCCGTTGGGTTGGCCTTGACCTCCCCTTCGGTTAACAGCTGTGCTAAATCCTCAGCCATTTCGTTCTGGGCTGATTCCTTCATGATCTTTAGGACCATTTGGGAAATCAGTTTTTCGTTTTTTGGCTCAAAAAACTGAATAATTTTTATTAAATTATATCTTTTAAATACTTTTAGCTTTATTATTGCGATCTCAACTAACCTGTTCCAGTAGGATCTTGTTGTTTCGGGCGCGTTTCATGGCTTTAGTCCAGCGGGGCTTGCCATTTTTGTCTTTCTTTCCTCCTTTTTTGTTGGCCCCGCTGTCCGATTTAGCCACTTTAGCAAGATTGCGTCGCATTTGACGCTTATCACGAGCTTCACGGGCCCATCGCGTCGCGTCCGGTTTACACGACATCCTCGAACGACGTCGGTTAGACATCACTGGTCCTCTTTGACCCCTGTTCATCATAGGTCCCCGATTGGTAAACGTATATCGATTAACGTTCGATGATACGTTGTAGTATGGGCCTTGATTGGGTGGGCGATAGTGACGTCTTAAAGTTTTTATTATCACTTGGGTATATTTAATAATATTTTTTATATATAGTTTACTATTTATATTTCTTACTTGGCTCCAGGATTGTAAAGTCCTCGCCCCAAATCCGTACCAACAGTTGTTTCGTTGAGATTCAACTCGTCTGCTAAGCAGTCAATACGACGTTGATTCCCAAGAGACACGTAGTATTGGTGTTTCATTGAGGCCCGGATTTCCATTGCCGTCAGTTTCGTGTCAAGCGCAGTGCGTACCTCTTTTATGTCTACCGGGGCCCCCCCTTCGAACTTATCCAAGACACTTGGAATTTCATGAAAAAATTCACAGAAATGATTCTGCAAATCGTTGCACCATTCGGCCTTGGATTGCGGTTCGAGGGGATAACAGCGGCTTCGGCAAAAAATTGGATTTTTTGGTTCGAAACCGTTGCCAATTTGGCTTCGTCGGTTATAGACACTAGCGTTCCACAAAGGCATACTTATTGATCTAAACTAGATTTAGTGTTACTTTAATAGTTCTTATCCCAAGTTTTAAAATATAATTTGGATATCTCCAACAGCTGTTTACCAAATTCTAAGTACGGTGGCATTTTTTAATTTTAATTTCTTTAAATTTATATTTTTATTTTATTGATTTTCTTGTTTTCTAAGGCCTTCTTAATTTGTTCCCAATATTTTTTACTACCGTCCTTTGATTGTATCGAAATTTTTTGTACAGTTTTATTGTTGAACATTTGTTTATAACTCGCTACGTCTAAAGTCGACGCATTTTCTTTGTCCGCTTCACTTATTATTTGTGAGTTTCGAGTCACGCAAGAGCCATCTTCACTAACCATTTCGTCACATAACTTGAAATTATCGAAGTTTGCTCTTTGTGTCTCTTGGAAAGTATGGTTGGAATCTTAATATACTAATTTTTAGATATTTTGAATTCTTTTATATTTTGTTCTTACCAAATCTTCTATCGAAACGATAGGTGTCTTTCTTTAGTGGAAAATGATTTGATATTTCTTCCGAGAAGTATGGGTCCGAAGTTATGGCCAAATCTTTGTAAAATTCTGGATGGCGTTTAACGCACTCAGAAATTACCCATTCATAGGTTGTTTGGGACATGTTTTCGGTGTCTGTTTCATCCACTAGTTGAAAACACGGTTTTGGGTTTCCCGAATAGTTAGCGGGGAACAGCTGTTTAATTTTGCTAATTATCATTCCGTTTGTCGTTTTGTTTGATGCAAGCATTTTCAGCAACGTCTCCAGTTTTTGCATGCATGTTATTGGGACTGTGGTGTCGAACTCGTTTGCTAGCAGGTATAACATCTGTTTAATCTTGCCAATTAACCCTGACCTAGACATGGAGCCTGGGTCTACCAATTTTGTTAAAATGTTATACCAAATTTTGTTTATCATAGCAAAATGCATTTCATTTTCTATTCTTACCCCGGGCTCATCGTCTTTCATTGTATTAAAAAAGAGCATTAGGTTTCTTAGTTGATACGCTTTTTTATCGTTATCTTTTGGTTCTATCATTAGGTCTGTTGCACAGTGCAAGAATTTCAATGTATCCGGTCCTAATGTTAATATTAACTCTTTCTTAAATTCACTTAATTTACCTATTATACCCCACTCTTTTTGTTCGCCCATAATTTTTCTATTCGGATACGTTTTGATTTTTTCGAAATGATCATTGATACTTTTATTATTTTTTATGAATTGGGCTCTATTGCTCTCTTCATTTTTCTTTACTTCCAAGGCCAATTTTTCCATTCTAATTTCCAATTTTTCTATTTCTATGTTCTTACAGCTGTTAATTGCTTCTTCAGTTAATTTTGCTACTTTTGACCCCATTAAAACTCCTTTAGTCTTTTCGAAACAGTCCATTAAGGTTGTTTCAAAAAGTGTCCCGGTCCAGTCTACATCGGTTTTATTGCGCAGATTTTCCAATGCTACAACATTGTTGTTGTTTGCATGGAAAACAGCTGTTCCCAGTTGCAATACATGTCCTAATTTATATTTTTAAATTGTTATCACATTTTTTCATTTTTTAGTCTTACCGATGATGACCACCAACAGTGTTCTTATGTCACCCCAGTTTTTATCTCGTTTGACTCGAAGTGATTCCACGCTAGCTACCAGAGCTTCAATTTCTGGATTCAGTGAAATTTCTCCATCTGACGACTCTGCTAGTTCGCCTGGCTCCATTTCTTCATTTTCAACAGCTGTTGATTCATTCGACTCATTATCGGAGTTTTCGGGTAAGTCAATGTTTTCGAAAACGGTTTCCTAATAATCGTTATATTTTACGAGTAAAAAACAAAGGCAAGGTAAATGTTAATCCGTAGATGTCATTTTCCCGAGACTCCCTCGAGACAATAATGTATGTCTCGCTTGATCTCAGGCTGCTAACCTGTTCCATATTATTTACTCGTCGACGCTTTGTCTTCATACTCCGATTATTCTGATTCCGTTTTGTACTTTGCTATTTTAATTATCTCTTATTCTGACAATTTTTCTACAATTCTTGGTTTAAATAACTTTTCCTTTTTAAATCTAGAAAGTACTTATTTTTTACACTTTAATTTGCTCTATTTTGCACTTTTTTGGTACACGTCACTATGAATGACGTCACAAGTTCCACGTCACCCGTTACTTTGAAATTTTTTCTTCGTATTTTGTGCGATTTATTTTTGGTGTTTTTTAATACTTTTGTATCAACAAATGTTCTGATCATTTCATAATTATGGAATTTCAAAACTCAAGCGTTATTTACAATGGTAGTTGGCATCATAATAACAAGATTGGTGTTGACAATTTTAAATTCATTTTATTTTTTGATTACTTTTTTAACCCCCATAAGTTCCCTCTTAATATTTATGGTTTTTCTGAATGATCCTAACAGTTGTTTCTCAGTGAACCATTTTGTTAATTTTTGTTTTTTCTACAGTATAAGATGGCTTTGTATACAGTTTTGGTTATGATTCAGATGATTCCGTGCTCATCCCGTTCATTCTTCTTTGATGTAAGTCCCAGAAGTTTTCCGCGATGCTTCTATTGAATTCTGTATCTATCTCATATTCTTGAAAACTTTGTTCCATTGGATGATCCAATGCATTTTGCCAATTTTGTTGCAAGCCATCTTGTATTTCTTGTGATTCTTGAAAGTCATTTAAGTTCTCTGAATGCCTTGGCAATTCGAGCCTTTCTTCTGTTGGGTCTCGCAGATATTCTGGCAATTGGAACAGTTGTGTAGAATCTAAAGTGTTGTTAGATTCAGACCTCATGTCCCAGTCTTCGTTGGATGAAACTGTTCGATCCATTGAATTCACCTCATTATCTGCGTTGTATTGGCTTTCAATTGATAATATCTCGATATTGTTGTTGTTGGACTCTTCTGATTTCATAGAATCTGTCCATGACCCCATTGATCCATTAATTATTTTACGTTTATTATATGTAAACATAATTTATTTCTTTTCAATTCTAATACTTACCTTTATTAACAACTGTTATTTTTTGATTTTAAATTGAACTGTGTGTAGCTCTCAATTTTTATCCTGTTATATATATGTTTTCATTTACAGGTGTGTGCCTTCATTATCATTTTGGTCCTGATTGCCCAATTAACGAAATTTGGCACGTGTTGCACCTAGCTAACGCACGTGTCTCTATCCTTTTCTTAATTGTTACAGGTGCCTCTTTTCGAAAGGTGCACCTGACCCTCATTAATGCACCTTATTTAAACATCTGTTTTTAATTATTCTGCCTCATGTGGTCAAAATTTTTCACCTATATAAGGTTAACCTTTCTTATCATTAATTACCGATTATAATTATTTCTTCATAATGTCTACTTTTTTAAAGTCTGCTTTTGTCGATCTCTACAATTCTAGTTATGCTTCCGATTCGGGAAGCTCTATTCATACTTGCTATTCCACTGATCTTAGTAGTGTTTATACTGAGATTTGTGGTGGTTTCAATGTGGAGCGTGCCGGTTATAGTGATCCCATGTTAACTCGACACCAACCCGCTTGTATGTATAAGAATTGGTATAAGTTACGACATTGCTGCTGGTATTTTTGTTTACCTTGGTTCAGAAAACAAGAAGCTGGAAAGACTGCTCGATTTTTGGCTACTGGCACCGTTCACGTTTTCGAGATTTCAGCGAGAGAAAAACGCGAAAAACGTTTATATAATCGGAAAAATTTTGCTCGCCGTCAATTTCAACTGCACCGAATTTATGCCAGTCAAACAACAGCTGTTTTGGGTATGACCGATTCCCAGTACAATCAAGTTAACCGCGATTTACCTGGTTACAACATTTATAATGCTGAGATGGACTTTAATATCCGCTATGAGGGTTCCTGCTTAACTGCTAAAGTCATCTTCAGTACTGAGTGATGACTTTTATTTTGCTTTTGTTAAACTTGTTGCACTTTCAGCTGTAATTTTTGTATTTTACTTCACATTATTTGTATTATAACTTTGTACAATTTGTCATTTTTTCATTTAATTTGTGCATAATTTTTATTTCTATTTTTCTTCATTTTATTAGAAGTGTATTATTACTCGTTTATATCATCGTTTCCGTTTTATTTGTTCATTTTGTAATACATATCATATAATTGTAAATTTTCTTTTCTAATTTTTTACAGTTTTTTATTTTCCCAAAATTTTTCGGCGAATTCTTTTAGTCTCTTTATGTTCAGTATTCGGCGTTTCTTGGCTAGTTGCGTCAGTTGTTCCGTTGTTAACATGTATTTTGTCGCCCCTTGATTTTGTGACCACAACGCCAAGTATTGTTCGTAACTTTTTATTTGCCGAAGTTTTCCGACAAATTCTTCATCATTAACTAGCCAGTCCGGTATTTCTGTTTCTTTGGCCCATTGTTTTTGGATTTTAATTTCTTCCAACTTTACCGACAGCTGTTTACTGGTGCTATTGGCTTTGTTTGTAAAGTTCCTGACTACTTCTTGTTTTGTTAAAATTGAGTCATTGCGCCCTGCAATCTTAATTGTGCTTTTGGTGTTTTGCAGGTCTCCTTCTGTTACTCTCTTGTTGATACTATTATTCAATAGTGTCGCGTTTTGGCTGATACCGTAATTTGACAGGCTTCTAACATATGTTTTATCATCCCAATTGTGCCTGTTTGGCTGATATTGTCTGTCGTATTTGTGTCGTGAATTTTCTGCTTTCCTTCTTGATGCCCGTATCAACCCGTGTGTGTCAATTTTGTATGCTACATGTCCCCCTCGTGTTACTAATTTTGGTGCCCAATTGTCATTGAAAATCATTTCGGTAACATTTGTTCTGCTGGGTTCAATGATATGTTGCAGTCCTGCCGCATCGGCTACAGTTGTTTGATTTGTCTTTAAGTTAAGGTCTATAATGTCTATTTTTTATTATTTTTATTAAGCTACCCTCGTTTCATAAAAACAAAAAATGTTTTTTATTTGGCATCTGAACTAAAATGTATTTGTGAATATCAATTAACATTAGTAGATTGATATTCGGGTAGTGTCCACTACCGTGTAAATCTCCACGTGAGGAGGTTCCCGCCTGAACGGGCCGAATTAATTCTAAATAAATGTATGTTATGAGTGGGGATCGAACACATGCCAATACAAGTCAATATTCTGTGTACAGTGGTTTATCTCTTTGCGCCACAACGGCGACTACGATTGTTAAGTAAATTTAACTAATTATAACTGATTTTATTTTCACCTAGTACCTTTTCTAAAACAACTGTTTAGACTTTTCAAACTAATTTCTATCTCCTAATTTTTTAATTTATTCTTTTCTAAAATTTAAAAAGATTTGTTCGGCATCTGATCTACTAAGTAGATCTAAGACACCTGGGTAGAGCCGCTACCCTGTAAATCTCCACGTGTGGAGGTTCCCGCCTTCACGGGCCGTGACAAGTCTAAATTAAAAGTCTGTTATTGTCGGGATTCGAACACACTCCCTAATAAGTCAGTGTAATGTGTACAGAGTGATATCTCTTTGCGCCATCTCGGCGACACTCATACTGACAGTTTACTGTTAGCTCTTCAAAACCAATTTTTTATTCTTTTCTAATTGTTCCTTTTAGTTTTTTGTATTTTGATTAACAGTTGTTTTTCCTATATTTACGAATGAGCCTTATTTTTCCCTTTGACTTTCTCAGCTGTCCACGTTTTTTGTGTATGGTTGTATCTACATCCATTATAATTATTTCTTAATTAGACCTTATCCTGTATGCTACCTCCATTTTGTAATGACGAGGCCAGCTTGGCCATGTATTCTGTAAATCGAAATTTTGGGCGCACTTGAATGTAACTTAGTCCTTCCACTTTTGTGTGAATATTGTCTGCTCGTCTTTGTAAGTAGCACAATTTGTCACTAAATGCTGTGTTTCCATTGATTGATTGGCTAGTGAGAACTTTTTCTCTGTAGCCAACATTTGTATGGATTTTACCTACGGCATGATAAAGCGTTTTGACTGCTTTGCTTCTGTTCGCGTAATATTTCACCACATTTCCGTAACTGTAACATAGTGTCTTTCCCGGGTACGATTCGACTTTGAAATATTGTCGATTTGGGCCGTGTTGGATGTCTGGCCACGTAGCATGTGGGTTGCCTATTTTAGCTAATTTATCCGCAAGGTATGGATCCATGAGTGCTTGTGACCACATCAGGCCTTCCCACATGTGTTGTTTTTCGTGGTCATAATTTACTGCTACATTATTCTGTAATACCGTTAAATATATGAATCGATTGTGGTTAAAAGATAAGAAAATTATCTTTTCTTCAGTATCCTTCTGCGTTGACCATTCCGTATCCACGTTGTCTTCTAACAGTTGTTCGTTTGGGTAATGATCTAATGCTGGTGATATCAACAACCAAGGCGCTTTGAAGAAGGTTCCAATCTGCACCTTTTTTGTTTCGTTGAGTTTCTCACTCATGTTGTCGTTTACTAATTGATTTAGCGTCCACTCTTGTAAACATTGAGGTACCATGAACTTCTGTCTATCCAGAGCTCGGCCTATTGTTCCAACTGTAGTTTCGGATGCTGTAATCCAGATCATCAGGACTTTTTTCTTTTTGAACTCTTCAATCAATTTTGCTATAATTAAGAATTCCCTGCAATAGAAAATTTCAGCTGTTGTTGAATCAATATCTTTTTGTCCTATTCCCAATTTTGCCTTGTTATAATTGTACGCTGTATCTCTGCGAGTCATTCTCGAGGCAGCCATTTTTAGCACGTACATCAATTTTTGTTCATAATTGTTTGCTTCGGGTGCGACGATGCTGTTCATCAGTTCCTTCATTTTTGGTTTTTCTAACAGCTGTTGAATGTTGATTTCATTTTCTTCGCTACCCACAAAATCAGTGACCGAGATAACTTCGATGTTTTTGTCTTGTAAATTGATGTTTGTCTGGTCATGTAGCGGCTGAGGCTTTGAAATCGATGACTCATTTTTACTGTGAGTGAAAAAATCCGACGGTTGATCTGTTCTCATTTCTATACTTAACACCACTACTTGCTCGTATTCATTGTTTCGGAACGTGTTCTTTACGAACGGTATCGGATTTCTAGACGTTGGTCCCAATACAGGCGGGAAATTACCCTCCTGCATCTCTGTGGCCCCGACAAAGTCTTTAATGTTGTTGTCCGCGTTGTAATTTTGTTTCAAGTCGAGCGTGGTGAATGGTACTCTTATTTCCGTGCCCCAGAACTCTGATGCGAATTCGTTCGCATTGAATCCTTGTAACTGGTTGCCGTCCTGTATTATTTGTACATAATTTTCCACCACTTTTTCATTTGGTAGGTCATCTCTGTCTACTGTTTTTTGAATTCGGTTCAACATTTGTGTTTTCATCCTCATAAACTTTTCGTAATACGAGTCTTTGATGTTGAAGTTGTGCAAGTTTCCGAATGCTGACATGTGTCTCTGGAATTCTAGGACGCCTTCCTTGTCAATCGTCGACGGTTTTAGTCTATACCAGTTTTGGCGCAGAAATTCGAAGCCCTTCACTACAAATTTGACTTCTTTTTGGCGTTGATCGTAATTATACTTTACGTTATCTTGTTCAGAAGTTCTTTCGACATTTGTTGGGTTCTTTTCTATGATCGGTATGTGTTCGATTTTATAGATTTTTTGTTCCCAAATGAACATCAAATCGAATTTCGTTTGCTTGAGATTCCAGTTTTTGTCGCGATATTTTCCTGGAAAGGCATGTACTTTACAGAAATCTGACGTTTCCATGGCTGGTTTGTTGCATGTTATTGTGTCGTTCTTGACTCTCCATAATCTTTTGCACAGCAATTTTTTACCCGAGAGTGCTAATGATTTTGTCGCTAACAGCTGTTTATCTATTCTCGGTTTGTTCTTGAATTGGATTTCCCTTGAAATTAGAAATTTCCTCATGACTGGTAACCATAGCCTGCCTGTGTTTAAGTTGCCAATCAACACTTTTTTCAAGTCTTCTTCTTCCAAGAATTTTATTTCACCTGCGACTCTCATCGTTTTTTCGTATTTATCGACCTGTAGGAAGTGCGCCATTTTTACTAATTCGTTGCCTTTTGGCTGAAAAGGTTCTGAGGCGTTTTCTGCTGCTTCCCTCATTCTTTTTGCAAACTTTGTGATTTCTGTCTGTCTTTTGTTTAACCATTTTTGTTCATTTTGCGACAAATGTTCGCCCGCAACGTTATCAATGGATATGTTAACTGCTTTAAGCTTTTCAACGATGTGGTTTCTTTTCTGTCGAGCTTCCCCATCATCCATGATCTCGTTGTTTTCACTGTTCAAAAGATCAATGTCAATTAGATCCGGGTAGATGGTTAGCCGAAGTTGGTTATTGGCAATTTCGAGTAGCTCGTTTCTCGTTGTATTTGAGATTTTTCCTTCTCTTATCGTGCCTATTTGATCAACAACTGTTTGCATCACAATCTTATCGGCCATCAAGAAATTATACTTTTTAATTGTGGTCCATGGGTTTAGTACCAACTGTTGTATGATTTCTATTGCTTTTTCTAGCGCACATTGTCTCGTGAGTTTCTTCATGGTATTCAGTATTTCGTTTTTCTCGTAAATCCAATTTTCTATGAACTTGAAATCTTTAAGCACATGTTCTTGTATTCCTGACAATTTATTAAGGACTTCCAAGCTCTTTGTTTTATAAATTTCTTCTTCCATGAATTTTATCAACAACTGTTGTTTCGGCTTCATTGTCTCGATAAGCTGCGCCAGTTCTTTGACGTTAGGATTTTCTGAATTCATTTATTAATTTTGCTTTCTTATTTAGTTTTTATTGTTTTAGTTTAAAATCGTTATTTTTATCACTGTACCTGTGTAAAATCTTGTTGACAGTGGACTGTTTTCATTTTTGTCGTAGACTGTGTTTAGTCTTTGTATCATGCGAATGGTAAATCTTTGGAGAAACAGTTCCGCAAACAGATAATCTATGGCTGGATCGTTTGGTTCGTAGCCATCGATGCCTGCTTTGAAGTTTTGATCTTGTATCACTTCCAACATAGCAAACAACTGTATATCTTCCCAATTTACCGCCTCCATCACTTTGGAGAAGTTATTTTTTGTGTTGACTGAGCCTATGTTTAACTCGCTTTTGGCGGAGGCATTTTTGGTAAGCTTCGACAAAAATTTAAGCATTGATCCGGCGTTCACAGTTTCGTCTTTTTCAAGATTTTCGAGCTTGTGTGGCATTCCTTCTGTGTCCCATAACACCATGTTTGGTTGGACCTTAATTATTACAATGTGATTTTTATTTCATCCTTTTTAGTTTATTTCTAGAACTTATTAAGTCTTTTATATTCTGTGACTTCATTTTCCATTTAGTTATTTTTTATTTTAATACATTTTATAGTACATTTTTACGCTGCTTAAATTTTGTTTTTTATAAATTATTGTATATTTTTTCATTATTTCTTTTCTGATTTTTCAATTGACCCGTTTTCTTACCTTTTGTCTTGATAAGTTTCTTGTGTCTAACGGTCTTATGACTGGATAATCCATTATTGTCGCCTTGATCTCAATGACGTCGCGGTACCCGAAAGGGTCAACTTTAGCTCCGTGTCTCGCGAATGTGAAAGCGATTTGCTCCTCCAGTTCAGGTAGTTCTTTAATTTGCATTAGCGAGAACAGCTGTTCGCCTTGATTTTGGCGTTGTATATGTTGCAGGATTAGCTTTCGTAGCTTTAGGCTCTTCCGTTCTTCACTATCATAGATCAGGTGGTCAATGAAATCCAGGAACTCGTTTTCCCCATCTTTTTGTATTGTAAGGATTATCATTTTTTGTTTGTCTAAACCGAATTGTTTTGAGAATTGCATCCAAATGGCATTTTTGAAGGATTTCCATTCAATATCACTGTTGACCACCCAGTCAAGTTTTTGTTGGACTTTATTTAACAACTGTATTTTGAAACTTACGAAATTCGACTTGTCGATAATTCGTTTCAGCAAGTTTAAAGTTTCAAGGTTTGGGGTATTTTTCAATATTTTCCCTAAACCTATATCCCTTGCATTGTTGACCAGCTGTATAATTTCATACGTATGAGTTCCAGTGTTTCTTGAGAAAATGGGTATGAAGGACGTATTCATTATTTTTTGTATTTGTCCCCCACTGGCTATTTCTCTAACTATTTGTTTCAACTCATTAACTGCTGACTCTTCAAGCTCCAGCTCGCCCCAGTTAATATCACTCCAGGGCATTTTCCTCTATTTATTTCGTTTTTCTAATAACAATTGTTTTTATTCTGCTTTTATCAATTTTCTCTTTATTTTTACTATGATTACTATTTTTTCTAATTGATAGCTTCCCCTGGGTGGGTCCTGTTGTGATTGGTGCGCGCTTTCTCATTTGTGTAGGTTTTTTATTTTATTCGTTTTGATTGGCTGTTTTTTACCTACTTGTAGTTTTTTGAGTTATTGTATTTTTTCTCCTGTATATTCTTGTATCTTTCGAAAATTATTTGAGGACTAATGAAATTTCATGAATAGAAATTTAATTCGAGCATGATTTTCGAAGTTTTATTTATCTCGATGTTTTGTCATCGAGAGTTTTTTATGAATGAGTCGCTCCGCGTCTAAAATAAAACATGAAAATGGCTAGATTCTAGAAGATTTTTAATTTCTATTACAAAATTTTAACAATTGTTCTTCGTACAATCATTTTCACTTTTTTTTAATCACCAATATTTTTTTCAATTTACCCAGAATACCCAACTGAAGAAATTTTAAAACAGTTGTAAACTTTCAAGTAAAGGTATAACATTAAGACAGATTTTAAGATAAAATCCAAGGTACTTCCTCGAAAAAAAAAGTGACCCGTAAAACGTCACCCAAATTAATCCAAAAGAATAACTCGACTCAATGATGATTATTTTTTATGATCGTCATTAGTTCACTGCAAAATATTTGTTTGTGACCGGGCATTTATGATTCAACCGAATACTAACTAAGCTCTGTTGTCCCCCTGAACTCGATGTCGTAATAATAACGTGTTGTGGTTAACATTTAACTTGTGGNGTCTGGACTGCTTTCGACGTATCTTTTTTCGGTCGAAAGAATTGTTTGTACTTTCCGAACCCGTCAATATTTTATTTTGAACCAAAAAAGTTTATTGTAGTTCCAACCTTGACACACCCGAATTTATAATGTAGAGATTCATACGTAGTCTAACATGGGCTCTGGGGGATCTGTAAAAAAATCATCGAAAACTCATTCACACGCCATAATATTTGTCGGATTTGTTTTTCTCTTAGCCAACTGCTAGTGTTTTCTCTGGGCTATCCGAAGTCGTTATGAATAGATTTTTTTAATGCGTCAAATTTGAACAATCTTGTTTTTTCGATTTTGTTTCAAGGCATTTTTTACCGATTCAATCGTAGTTTCCGCAATTTAAATTATGACAAGGTCTACATAACGACTCTGCATGACCAACTCTTTCATCTACATGTGGTTTTGATTGAAATATAAAAAAAAATATCCAAACAAATACAGGAAGCTAAACAAGTTCAATGCAATTTATAATTTTTTCTATAAAATGCGCGTGGGCGAAAGAGCCAATCACCGCGCTCAGATATACTCAAACCGCACCTCATTGGCTAA
Source organism: Oikopleura albicans (assembly GCA_004367875.1). Classification (NCBI taxonomy): domain Eukaryota; kingdom Metazoa; phylum Chordata; class Appendicularia; order Copelata; family Oikopleuridae; genus Oikopleura; species Oikopleura albicans. The sequence goes on from SCLG01000238.1 coordinate 272,254, forward strand.
ATGAACACAGAGTTTTTGTTTCAACAATCTTTAGATACAAAAAAAACTAGAACACAAAAAAGCAGTCCAGACACTCTTAAAGATTTTTTTACTAGCGGTGACTCATTGCATATAATACTGTNTCCCATAACGGCCGCTTTTTTCCTCCAAAAAGTGATTATCCCATAACGGCCGTTTTTAATTAACGTATTGAAAAATAAGGCATTTCAATGCAATTATCAAAAATTAACCATTGTAATACAAGACTGGCACATAAATCATTACGAATAAGTCGTAAAATAAACATTTTAAAATTAAATAGGCCATTTTATTTCAATTTTACCCAAATTAACCCCATGAGGGGCCTAATTCCATAACAGCCGTTTACCCCATAACGACCGCTTTTTTCGAGAGCCGAAAACGGCCGTTATGGAATCAAGGACTGTATGTATATTTACCGTGAACATTGGCTTAATGTTGGTCTTCACAGCTTAAAGATTTTTGTACTAGCGGTGACTCATTACATATACTACTGCTATGTAAGAGTTTACTAGATATGTAGATTTTACATTTTACATCTTTAATATGCTTTTGTGATTAAATGATTAATTTGCCATATCATAGACTATAAATATGTACTAGACTAGATAACCAAAAATGAGAACAAAGATTGTCAAAAGCTTTCATACAATAATTATTAAATCAAGTTATTAATAACAAGGAAGCTTTAGTTTCATACATGTATTCAGTAGTACAGTATACTTACTTGCGATACGTACGATGTTAGATTTTTTTGTCTTTCTAATTATCATGACAATATTTTCAAACAGTTTTAAATACACTCTACCTTTAAATAATTAACTTTAAAATTAAGGTAAATTTACCCAAGATAAATTTTTCTGAAAAAAACTTCGTCATAGGGGTTATAAGGACTTAGGAAAAGAGACCATAAGACCTTAAATTCATTTTCAAAAGATTAAACATTCATCTAAAAAAGCGTGTTCATGAAAAAAAAGCCTAAAAATACATGATTTTTCCAAAAAAGACCTAATTACCTTTAGACCTAAGCCTTAAAAGAAAACCTATAAGACCTTAGTGCAAAAAAGAACTTATAACGGATCAAATAACAGACCTTATAATTAACCCCTTGCAGTCTGTTGCATCCGGAAATATTTGGCAAAACTCGCAGCACATTTCTTCATTTAAAAATCAACAAACACGACAGATTTGTTCCATAAGCCTATTTATACTCTTTAATATCAAAATTACGAGTTTTAATAGTTTTCTAAGAGTTTAATGAGTTTTTAAGTTATTTGCTCCACAATTGGGATTCGCCGTATTCCTTCTTCTTGTTCCGATAACTGGTTTTATGGCTGTTGATCAAGGTAGTTCCGAATACGCATTTTGGCATGCTATGTTTTCTGCGGCTGGCATTGCAGTTTCAGCAACAGGTTTGTTTTCTTTTATTATAAAATCGAAATTTTCATTAATAGGGGCTTAGTATTA
>SCLG01000239.1:7113-20373 GCA_004367875.1 Oikopleura albicans
TTGATTCGTGCAAGTCTAAATGGAGTCCCACTCGTTTAAACAGCATTTAAAATTAATAAATTCAAAAACGCTTCCTGTTAAAGAATTTCATTAGTGCCAGACCGCATTATTAAAACCGACGGGAAAATCAATGGGAAAAATCAGATGACCGGAACTGATGCCTTAAAATTGATCGTTCACTCAAATAAAACGTGAGGAAAATATGTAGATTTCGATGTCCAGCGTTGAAGCTATAGTTCCCGTCATCTTACACGTGAAATTAAAATGAGCTAAAATCGATTGAGTGGCTTGATTTCCCAAGTCGCTAATAGACTAGCCCACGCCGGCTCAATGAGACTCAGACAGGAAATCAAAAAAACATAGACCCATTTATGTTATTTGTTATAAGGCCGCAAATTTAAATCATTCGACAACCAAACCGATCTAAAAAAAATTAAGGATCGAAAATTTAGATTCAACACGCACCTCGGATTACAATACAAAATTTTTTGACCATTAGAAGTCTCAAAGTCAAAAATAAAGATGTCTCCTTTGTTATGAGTCATAAATAAGCAGATATTTCCCCATGTGAGTTGGAAACTTTAAATGGTCAAACAATTTTGTCCTGTCATCTAAGGTTTGTAAGTTATGACAGTTTTTTTACAATATAATAATGTCAATTAATACAAAAATCAAAATATTCCATCCTTAAGTGAATATATTGATATTATAGAGCTTTAACCTAATTTTGGATAAATAACGNTTTTTTTTTCTTGATAATACAAAATGTTCATCAGGTCAATGAGATCCTCATCTTCAAATACGAATGTGTTCGAAACACAAACACAGGTTCTTTTTTTCGCCAGAAAAGTCGATTTGTTTGGTAGATTTTTTTTTGTTTTGCAATCGAATTGTTTTTTGTTTGGATACAATTGTCTTGTAATACTTGTATTTTTTTAAGATTTTGTCGCAGCAGGCGATCGAATTGTCAACGAAAATGAGACTCAATCGGCGACAGTGGTTGCTTTGTTTTTGTTGAAATTGAAGAAAAACACGATCATTTCACGTTTTTGAACATCGTAATGACGGTAAAACGATTTATATGAAGAATAGTCACCAACACACCAATTCAATCTAAATAAATTTGTCAGAAAGTGTTATTAAAAAAATCGTCAAGGGTTATGTTATATTAGCAAACTATGACACGCCATAAACATGCATTTTTTGGATATTTGAACCAAAAGTTAGAAAATTAGTAAACCGATATTTTGTAGCCGTAGATACCAAAAACTACATACAGGTCTTAACATCTACTTGTTTACGAGATCTACTGATTTAAATTGTCATTATAAACAAAAAGATCAGTAAATGTTCGTAAACGATATTAAGGAGATACCAATTAAAAGTGTGCATAATAAAAGATACCTGGTTGTATTTTTGGTATATGTAAAGCTAAGAAATATCGGATTACTAATTCTGTAAGTTTTGTTTTAAATTTCCCAAAAAGTTCATGCCTATGACGTGCATAGCTTGAACGTTCATTCGTTTTAAAAAAATCTGTGGAGATTACGGTCTGAGTCATTTTGGCACGGCAAGCCTATACAGTGAGGACGTTGTTAATTTATTTCTATGCATTAAAAAAAATTGATACGTTAAGTACTCTAAAGAAACTTAAGACACGAACTTTGGAACATGCACCAAGTGACACAAAAATATTTGATGACCGGTTTTATAGTTTGACCTCGGGGTCAAATTACTTAGAACAATGCACATTTAAAGTACACCAGAAAATTAACTAACGTACACAGCGTCTTTTCAATAAGACCCAAGAAGCAACGTTGTGAAAAAAACCGCCTTCTCAACTTTTGAAAAAGGGGTAAGAGATTGGCGGTATTTCCTGTGATTTGGGCTAAATGGAAGGTTGAATAAAAACTGGTAGAACTTTCTGGTTAGTTGCTAATCTAATTGTTCTGTAAAGTTACAAGGCATAAACGTATATAGACTAAAATAAGTTTCGTTGGATAAAACGATTATGTCCTTTGAAATATGTAACTAGATGGGTCACGTTCGTGGAACAAATACGGTGCGATGTAAGATATTTATAGCACATCACCACGTTGTACTCATTATGGCGCTTGGAATCTGCCTTTAGAATTGCGGATTAAAATAAATAAGGAAGCCCATTAGGAGTAGATAGTGAACATACGATATAACTACACCAGTATGAGCTTATAGGTACGTGAAAAGACTTCTCGTCAGTGAAACCCTTCGGTAAACTTGGAAATCAAATAAAAATGCTAAGTTTTATACCAAGGGCTCTTATTTTATAAAATAAAGTGTTAACTTGGGATCGGGTTCTCCATCGACCACTTGAAAGTCAACTCCAAATTTAAAAGTACCATAAACGCCAGATAGGCACACTTTATTTTGGAGATAGTATCTACTCAATGCCTTTGATTCGTGCAAGTCTAAATGGAGTCCCACTCGTTTAAACAGCATTTAAAATTAATAAATTCAAAAACGCTTCCTGTTAAAGAATTTCATTAGTGCCAGACCGCATTATTAAAACCGACGGGAAAATCAATGGGAAAAATCAGATGACCGGAACTGATGCCTTAAAATTGATCGTTCACTCAAATAAAACGTGAGGAAAATATGTAGATTTCGATGTCCAGCGTTGAAGCTATAGTTCCCGTCATCTTACACGTGAAATTAAAATGAGCTAAAATCGATTGAGTGGCTTGATTTCCCAAGTCGCTAATAGACTAGCCCAGGCCGGCTCAATGAGACTCAGACAGGAAATCAAAAAAACATAGACCCATTTATGTTATTTGTTATAAGGCCGCAAATTTAAATCATTCGACAACCAAACCGATCTAAAAAAAATTAAGGATCGAAAATTTAGATTGAACACGCACTTCGGATTACAATACAAAATTTTTTGACCATTAGAAGTCTCAAAGTCAAAAATAAAGATGTCTCCTTTGTTATGAGTCATAAATAAGCAGATATTTCCCCATGTGAGTTGGAAACTTTAAATGGTCAAACAATTTTGTCCTGTCATCTAAGGTTTGTAAGTTATGACAGTTTTTTTACAATATAATAATGTCAATTAATACAAAAATCAAAATATTCCATCCTTAAGTGAACTAATTGATATTATAGAGCTTTAACCTAATTTTGGATAAATAACGAAATAGCAAATGCATCATACTTACATGAAGAAGTGTGATCAATGAACTTCTGCGAAAACATCGTTCAAGACATTACAATGCATAAAATAATGGTATGGGATGTGTTAGAATTTCATTGATTATGCTTGAATTTGAAGCATGTTCTTGAGATTACTGGCGATGGTTGACAAGTCCGCAGCTCCGGTCATCTTGCTTGGCATAAGCCAATCAGCAGGTGGCATTGGTACAGCTTCCGGATTGGGTGGTGAAGTGAACCTAAAAACATTATTGAAGATATTGTTTCGTGAAAATGGGCCAAAAACATTATCATTTTGTCAGTAAATCAACTATTTTTTCTAATAGAGTGCGGTGCAACAGAAGCGGATACAAAATAATTAAACATATTATCATGAAAATAGGCCACAAATATCATCCCTTTGTCCAGATACTGTCAATAAATCTTCTTTCATCTCATAAAGTGCATTTCAAATGAAAGCGGGTCAAAAAAAATCAATCTTCTCATAAAGTCACGGCCTAATCTACCATGTTAACGAAATCATAAAGCTAATTGTTCCGCTCCAATTATTGCATTAAAATTCCCACAATTCATTTTTGAAATTCCCCTTTTGATAAACAAACAATGGGCAAAAGTTTTTAATAGGTCAAAAAACGCTAGCTGTTCAACTACTGACGGCGTGAAATAAATATATAAAGGTTATTTGAGTTCGGTGAATCGAAAACAAAACAAAAAGGAAAACATACTGCGTCAACGTGAAGTTTTAATTTACACATTGGCTCGGTACCGATAACCCAAGAAGCCACTTTCAATTTATAAAAGCCTTATCCGAAAACTTGAATCCGTTTCCCAACGCACAAATAAGGGTGAACTTTATTTTGAAGAACATAAAGGCGCCCAAAATGCACATGGAATTTTTACTTATTGTCATATAAATGTAGATTTGTTACGTTAGCCAAAGGGTATTTAATTAGGTACAGGGGCATTATTCGCAAAAAATGTAAAACGAAACATAACTAATCTTTAGATAATTCAGAATCTAATCTCAAAAAACATTTTTCAATAAAAATAAACTGACGCCCTTTTTTCTCTACATCTAAATAACTTCGAAAAGGTGCGTTTTTAATACGCCCATTGCGCGGTTATATAGCAATTTTGTAGATAAAAAAATCTGCAAGATAACCGGGAAAATCGTCAAGATAAGAGCGCAAGGGGTTACATTTTTTTTACTCCATCAACAAAGGAGAAATTTATTTTATTGGATGACTGAAAATGCCATAAAACCAATAAAAATGAGCCTCTTCATAATTGTTATGATTGAATTGCGTGTATTATTAATGCACATTATTAGTAAGTTAAGTTACTAATGATAAGACATTGCTGTAAAAGATCCTCAAAAAGGCTCAATTTACGATCGTAATATATCACATATCAAAACTAAAACCATGAAAGCTAGGAACCGACCGATAATTTTTTTTGCTTTGAATTTTTTCTAGGTCATAACTTTTAAAGTCGGTATTAGATCCGAGCCGTTTTTAACGAGCGTAGGCAGATAAAAAAACGGATGAGCAGTATTAAAAATCACAAAAACATAGTTTTATTATTGAAATGGTCAATTATAATATATATTATATACATACATATATATCATCTTGTGTTATTAACCCTATATATTTGTATGATGACTAAACAACAAAAAAAACACTCTTGTCAACTTGAACTCTTAAAATTTGCTTCGTAACCCGGATTTAATAATAAGGTGGCATTCAAAAATCCTGTTGTTATTTTTTTTTTTTTGCAGAAACTTGCAAATTCATTGTGTGCGCCATTGGTCGCTTAGCCAGACTAAGATTGCAAATTCAATATTTTTTGTGCGAAGTCTTTCCGCGTTTACCTCGTGCTAAGCACCCTCCGAAAAAGACGGCCTTTGACCTTAATAACACTGTACTTGCAACATGAGTCAAAATTCGTGTTTGACTTGAGCGATTTATTTACTCGCATGAATTAATGGGGGCTCGGCATCGTCATGTCACGCGTAAAGTTCATAACAACTCTTTTAGCAAATGGGGGCCCTATTCAAAATGTTAAAAACATATGACTCAACTTGGTTTATGCGGAAACGGATTAAAAAGGAAATTTCCTTTAAATGAATATTTACTGAAAAGCACGTCTTAAAAATGGAGCACATTCGGAGTTAACTGATTTGGGTGTAGAAGAGTGTACCGGTGTGATGTACTGTTAGGTTTTCCAAAACCGGGAAATAAGGAATTTCATATTTATGTGCTCAGAGTCGTTTACATACATATATAGGTAGGGTATAATACGTATGGACCATACGGTATGGTGAAAAAATGAATATGTATAATACGAGAAATGATATCGAAATTAGAGCGATTGGGAATTTTCCCAAATTCATTTTTCAATATGGTTCGATTTATCTCATTGGACGAAATTATAAAGTTACAGCTATTTATAGGAAATATGAAGCAGGAAAAGAAACAGACGATAATAGCCGAATATATATATATATATATGTATGTATAATATAATCCTTAACCACACCACACTAATCAGGTAAAATGTCCCGGTAAAATGGCATTAGGCTTTTAAGGCCTCCAAACAAAAAAAAAACAGATAGATTCACTAGTTAGTATCTCATTACAGCACTCCGAATTAACCCCTAGGGCTAAGTATTAAGCATTTTGTGACAAAAAAAATCGAGTCAAGTTCACGTACCGTGCCCCAGCAAATCGTTCCACCGAATCGGTGTCAGACGAGGAATGTTGTCGAGATCGTTTTGGAGTTCTTCCCGAAAAGGAAAACTTCCGTGACCGACGGGTGTCCGAGTCCGATCCAGATGATGAAGCCGGCGAGTACGAAGCATAACGGATTGGAGACAATCGTCCAGCGTTTGAAAGTCCTAGAAACGCCACATAAATATCACAAGAAAAAAAACGGGCACCGCGGCATCTCACAGAAAAAGTTTGTGACAGTAGAAGCCATTATTGGTTTTTCGCGGAAAAAAGTATCTCGCCGAATTTTCTTCCAAATGCTTCTTCAGGGCATATTGCTGCCATTTTTGATTTTTCGTGGAAAATCGGCGAAAAACTTTTTCTGCGAGATGCTGTGGTGCCGAAATAAGAGTATGGATTGTATATAGATTGCGCTAATTTATACGGTATAAATTATACATGTAAACAAAATACGTACAGTCCGGTAGCCGCTATCATATATTATTCATGGATTGCTTATATCCTGAATTGTTTTGAATGAAATGGGGTTTTCAAAGCTCGAACGTGGTACTAAAGTCAACTGACTATAAATGCAACCATTTTATGTAGATACCCATTCACGTATTCCAGACAGACCCTTTTTCAGGAAATCTGTGAACGCCCATTGTTTTTTTTTTTGTAAAAAAGATCGCTCTGAAAAACAGGAACATATGGACACTTGTTCTTTCAACAATAATTCAGTAAATAAGTAACTAATGCGTTAATACACCGTAAATGCAGATTACACTCGTTTGTGCGACTAGGGGGTAAGATTTACAGTGTTGCAATTATGATTATTGCCAATAATTTATTGGGGACCATGCCAGCTATTATTATTTTTTTTTATCTTAGTCATATATCCGGTTTGAAATCATGCGACTTTTTGTGAACTATTAATAGGTGACTACCTAGTGGCACTCCCCCCATATGTTTGCCGGTAGGTGGAATATTTAGGAAATTTTAGGCCATAACTTATGACCCATAAGGCTAATTTGGTTTCTGATATAGGAATTTGACATGAATACACTCCAATCGATTTTACTCATTATCTTCCTTTAAAACTTTTGAGGTTTGATAAGGGGAAATGATGCTAGATTCGATGAGCAAATTGGCATTACATATTAAATTTCACTAAATACGGCCGACTTCCAGTGGTGATCATAATAGAAAGGTGATTATTCCAGGTTCGTTAATTGAAACTCAGGTAGCGCTCATTATGCACCTTTTAAATTCGCATGATTTTCTTTATATGCACTTTTACGAAATTCAACGATTTTGCCTACAATTAAGTCTAAAAAAAATGTTGAAATCGTTAATTTTGCAAAAAAAAAAATGCATAAGATCATTCCGCGTTGAAAATGAACCAGTTGGCTGAATTGTTTTCAAGAAGTGGTTCATTTTCAACGCGGAATGACGTTAAAGTGAATTTTGGCCATTGTTTCTCTACAAAGTTTGATTTTAACTTACCCATTATTGAAGCAATATTATAGTAGTAGATTCCGCGTGGTAGTTTTTTGTATTCTCGTGAAGTCTGCGTTGTAGAATCGAACCTCTTTTTTCAATAAGAGATCTGTGTAGAGATTATCTGTGCGTATTTTTTTATATGTTGTATGTATTCAGCTTGAAGTAAGCGTTCGTGTTCAGTTGGCGTATCTCTTTTGGTTTTGAAGATACGGGGCGTATTCTCGATTTGGATGTTTTTTGTTTTTTTCTCTAGCTACAGATTCCGAAAAAGATTTGATGAGATTTTTTCACCGGGCAACAAATTGTAGGCGCAATTAATGTGACTTTTTTTTACTGTCAGAGCTTTTAACGATAAAAAGACTGAAAAGAACAAAAATCGTATTGATTGATCCTCGTACAATGTGCGTTTCGTGCAAAAAAAGACTCAAAAAGAGAATTCGTGTAAACTCGCGCAGGTCGATGTGCGGAAAGCGTTTGGGGTGAGCAGCTCTCAGCTCGCATTGAAACACACTCGAAAAACCAGTTCTGCCTCGGCCAATCAGCGCCCGCCCTAGTCACATAATGGGATCAAATGGAGCCAATAGAAAAGTCTGCTCGTGACTACCTCCTGCGCAACGCTGCTCGCCTGCGCTTTTATATATTTTATATTATTTTTTTTTTATTTTCCACTCGATGCCTTTTGTGAGAGAGAGAAAAAACGGCCTCTCTCTGTTTCCCCTCCGCTGCCTTATGATACCACACAAGTCTGGTAACCAATGCACAATAATATAGTACAATCAAAATGCACTAGACCATAAAATATTGAAAACATCAAACTAGGGCATGTGCATTTTCAGAGGCCTATTTGTATTTTTGTTTTTTTATCGCCTACATTTTTTGCAAAAAAAAAAAATCGCCTACGCTGGATATATCTTTCCATGACGAAATAAACTCGTGATTCTATGGATATATTTTGGTGTTGCTGCTAATCGTTTCGGTTAGGAGAGTTTAACTCTTGAGGTTTCAGGTGGGTCACGCGGCACACATTTTCCTCACTTCAGTCAAATTTTTTGGGTGAAGATTTATTTACGGTCCGTGAGTAACGAGCGGGCACTGGTTTTGGCTGCAAAACTGTACAAACGTATACGGTTTAAATTGCACCTCGAAAATATACGCTTTCCTCACAACAGTTAAGCTTTATCTTTTTTTATGTCACAAAATACATGTTAATCAGAAGACTTCTACTTGTACTGTTGAAATGCGAGCTTTCAATAATATCTGTAGCGGGATCTAGATTTTTTGAAGTTATTGGAATAGGTCAAAAGGGTCAAACTTGGGGCGATATAGAGTATATACAAATTCCTAGCCAGTGGATATGAAGCATGACAATTCTAGTTTGGAAGATACAGTCCTTACTCATTTATCGGACGTTTTCGGTTCTTGAAGATAGGTCCGAAAAAGATGCAATCGTCCGATAAATGAGTAACGACTGTACTACTTGACCCAAAATTCCCGTCGATATGCATTGGAAAAAATGTTTGCAAAATGCCGTGAACACCTTTGCCCATCCTTTCCGGTTTTCAAGTGACCGTCGCTTGGAAAAATAACCAAATAAAAACACCACGCCATTAATTAGGTACAGGGGATTAGGTATAAGGTCCAGGTCTAAAAAACTGACTTGACCTTAAATGCATTTTTAAAATTTTACCAACCCCCATGTATGTCAAAAAATGTTCAAAAAGACATGATTTCTATAAAAAAATGTGGTGAGCGGCGGGAGGTCTTTGCCCAAAAAAGCTTTAAAAGACATGATTTTAAAAAAATTTACCAAAAAGTTCCAAAAAAACTGACTTGACATTATTGCAAAAAAACTAACATGGCCTTATAACGGCACAACTGGCTGACCTTATAACCAACCCCCCTGTAGACTAAAATTGTACTTAATGTTTCATGACCGGTAGCTAAGCATCTAATGTATGTCCGCCACCCGTTTTTGTGCATTTTGACAAGTAGAAAAATTCTAAGTAACCACAACATATGTTAAATAATGTTGTTGAGTATTTACTTTATAGCGAATAAAGTTTGTTAACTACATGTAATAAACACCAATTGTCATACGATCTCTATAAATGTGTTCAGACTAAACTGTTTAGTACTTACTTTTCGATATAAAATACTCGAAATTAATAAATACAAGCTTTTTCAGATTTATTCCAAGTGTGATTCACGTCGTCACAATAGTTGGTGTCGCGTTTAGGATCCACCACGTTATAACACGTTAATTTGTTTTTCAATGACTAATGATGACTGTAATAATAGAAAAACAAATTTTATCTGATTGAATTCCAAAAGGAACTCCGGCCCTGAAAAAAAGTCGATAATCGATTACAATTTGTAATTCATTGTGAATTAAAGCCGCTTAGTATTTTTATAATAGTATTTTTTGGCGAGACAAGCAATGCCTATGTCGGACATAGTATGTCCCATAAATTGTTTAAGTGTTGGAAGCGTTGGGCTCGGTTGGTCAACGCCTAATGTCCACCTAACGCGTTGGGAACGTTATGCGTTGTGAAAACATCCGAGCGTTGGCCAACCAGAGATCGGCACTTTTATTTTTTTTCTTACCCTACGGTTCCCTACCCTTCCTTTTTCCGCGGGTCAAGCCGGGTCTGACCCCAGCACGAAAAACGGGCCGGGTCAGACCCGTGTGCCTAAAAAAGGTGCTACCCTACCCATACTTTACCCGCGGGAAAGCCGGGTCTGACCCGTTTTACCCGGCGCGGGATTCCTTGCGCCGATCTCTGGCCAACTATTGCGTTGGGAAAATTTGTACTCCAAATTTTGGAGCGTTCGCCAACTTTTCCATCACTAGTTTAAGACCCCTCAATTTATTAAGACTCTTAAGACCTCGTAAGTTACGAATCGTAACTCGTAACCTAATACCTACATGAAAAATAGCCCGGGCCAATTATTGCGGCTTATTTGTATAACATTTCATGGTATTGTGTCCCAAATACTCAGAGTTAGCACTCGTTTTACGGACTGATCAACTCACACACCACCATCTGGATAATTTACCAAAAATAACAATAAATTCGCATCACTGTCTGTACTATGCAACCCTTTGAATTGGATAAATGTTCCGCTAGATGAATGCTAATTATTACCCGTTACTCTATTAATCATTGCGTATTCTGACGCTTTGAACATCGCTACCGATTGATTTATGGCGTTTTGTAATAAAGTCTTTATTCGCCGGACCGACTTTTCAACACCTAAGGAAACAAAGAGACAAAGTTAACGATTGTGGACGAGTTTTTGGGTTTGTTTCTTTAAATACGACATAAGTACGATCAATTTTTGATGACATTCTTATCTGATAATCCGTCCTATTTAATAAGCCAGTATAAATGCCAGTATGAATGCAGAAGCCGATTTAATGAAGGTTTTACCTTTCTTGTGATTTAAAACAAGTTAGTCTGATCAAACCTGAAAGTCAGAAATTGACATCAAACTTTCATCCATGTAACATTGACCATATCATATGGTCCATATGTCAAGAATGGCCCATACTTAAAGTATACATACTGTATGGTTGCTTTAGAACTCGTTAAAATATGTTATGAAATGGGCGTCTGTTACGCCGCGAAAAAGGTTCCTTAAAAATACTGTTCTTTCCACGACAGTTTGGAAAAAGACCAATTTTTAACTATAGTCTCGACCTTCTTGATGTGCAATTTCTCAGCAAAATTTACCAAGGTCTCAAGAGTCTTGAGTCAAGACTACCAATTTGGATTTGGGTTAGTACCAAATGTTGAATTTTGAATAATCAATATAAAACAACAGATTCCTAAATTTGGCCTCGGCCTAAAAATTTTAGGCTTAACATTTTAGGCTAAAATGTACCATTAGAATTCGAAAACCTAACCTAAAAGTTGTCTGACAAACCAGTTAAGCAAAAAAAAAACAGAAAAATGTACCATGATGAGTCATCATTGATGACCAACTGCCTTGATTTGCACGACTGCCTTGATGTGCACGTTGTTCGGAAACGAAATATGCACATAAAGAAGGTCGGGACTGTAAATAATTTATGTCTTCTTTTAAGCTAAAAAATATACTGAAAGACTCGGTCAGAAAGGACTCCATACTAGGGACGATATAATAAATTTAGTAAGTGAAAGTGGGTAAAAAAGGACTCAAAATGGTTAGGCCATTATGTTGATAAAATCGGAGCAACGTAACGTACAATTGTATAAAAATTTTACACTTTTTTACATTTCCGGAAAGACAAAATTCAAGGCATACCACGTACAGTTTTACAAATGCTTTTAATATTTTATTTTTTACCGTTCGATCTCCAAATTCCCCTTTTTATACAGACATTTCTCAAACACCATCTTCCCAAATTTTGAAAAAAATCATACGTAGAGCTCTACAAATTGTAGATTATCTGGAAAATTTACAATTTGTACGTATCAAGAAAAATAATTAATAATTAAAGGGGATATTCCCGTTGCACAAAAAGGCATTTCTTTTCTCAAACAACTTACCTGACTGCAGACAGGCAAAAAGGTTTTACGGTCTGATTTATGGTCCAAGTTTCAGACCTAATAACCACGCTCGACATCAATTGTACATATTGATAGGGTTATAAAGTTTAGCGAGGCGTAAATCATTGTAGAGCTCTATAATTTTGCCGAAATGTTTGAGAAACGTTTGTAACGGGCACTAATTTTTGTTTGATTTCAAAACGGCTAAAAACGAATGATTTGAAGATCGACTATCGTCATAGAACGACATTTTTCTCCAATCTAACGACTAGATCCATTTTAAATTTTATTAAGTTGATTTGAAAGGATTAAAGCGATAAGGTTTCACGATAGCAACAGATTTTCGCCATGTTTTAACTTCTGGTTGTTGCCGAATTTTATCTCGAAGGAACGTTATAGTTTTTTTCTGGGCAAGAAAACGTCGTTCATATAAGTTTATCAGTTTTTCCGTTTCCGTCTCCGGTTCAAAGTTTGTTTGAGTTGAGGTTGTTCGTTTGAGGCATTTGAATGAGCGCAGCCGTCGAAGAGCGTTTTCATAATTTGGAGGAGTTTGCCACCGAAATTCTGGCTCGAGTCGACCTTCACCTTCTTTACTTGTTGTATTGTTTATACTGGTTTTTCTGACTGGTGCCGAGCTGCCTGGAATATTCGCATCGCTAACTTTTTCCGCTACAGTTTCCGAGGTCTCACATTTATGTGTTTTTTCATTACTCGCTTAATGGGGATGTGGTTGAATTATAACTATGGGAAGAAATGAGAAATCGTATATTACCAAAACATAGAACTTATGCGGTTTTTGTTGTTTTTTTTCCTAACCGGTTGATTGTTGGTCATTCTACGTAGTAAATTCATATGAAAATTTAGCATTTAGTCCAATACATATTTGTTCAACTTTCAATTACACATTGTACTCCTTCATCTGCAAACTGTAATTTATATAGTATTTGCTAGGGGGAATTCTAAATTACCAACTTATAGAAATATACTAATCGTATGATTGTGAAAATTTACGTGAATTTAGCAATAACAATTGAAAGCCCAAAAAATTTCAACTTATTCGGACATAACCGATTCCAGATATGACGGTCAAAACATTGTTACGGTTTCTACTGTATATCCATTTTATTTACTTTTGAAATTATAAAGCTACTGTACATAACTGTTTCCCGTTTGATTTGAAATATTCATGGAAATTGGAGACCAAGCACGGAGAAAATTACAAATTCAAGACTGTGTTCATACGCTAATAATAAAGCAAATTGGCAAGTTATGACCACATTCCCTGCGTCTAAGTTCCTGCTCTTATAAAATATATCATGTAGGGA
>SCLG01000239.1:20488-34979 GCA_004367875.1 Oikopleura albicans
CGATGTTACGGTTTCTACTGTATATCCATTTTATTTACTTTTGAAATTATAAAGCTACTGTACATAACTGTTTCCCGTTTGATTTGAAATATTCATGGAAATTGGAGACCAAGCACGGAGAAAATTACAAATTCAAGACTGTGTTCATACGCTAATAATAAAGCAAATTGGCAAGTTATGACCACATTCCCTGCGTCTAAGTTCCTGCTCTTATAAAATATATCATGTAGGGAAATAATCTCATTGACATCGTCCCAGTCGATTTGTTCTTCTAGAATAGGGAGTGAACACAGGAAAAGTGAAAGAGAAAAAATAAATTTCATTGATATGCAGTTTGCAAATCAGAGCATTCTAGAATCTAGAACCAGAGAACCAATCATGAACATTCTAGAATATTGGTGCTATCATGATATTGGCGTGAGAAATTGAACATAAAACTCCCAGGGTTATCTGCTCGAAAAAGTGGATTTTTTTTTAATTTTTCGTCTGAAAAACAATGATTACGTTTTGAAAATACAAACTTTATGAAAAACATAATATACAGCATAAAAAATCATGCAGACTTCAATAGAAACACAACATCTTGATTGAAAAATGGTAAAAATGTGGAACTTTTCACACCAGAAAAAACTTTCAATAAAAATAACCTTCGTGATAAGTCGCTTAAGCTCGACTAATAATATCTCCTTATACAGTATAGAAAACTTTAACTGTGACATATTTTTTTAAAACTACGTACACTATTTACGGATCTTCAAAAAAGATATATCAGTTCCGTTTTTAACACTGCATGGTTCCAGTTTCAAAGTTGCGATATGCGACCTAGGCGAAAGCTAAAAGGTGTCAGACCTTATAACCATCTGAAAACAACTTGAGGCCATAGGACCATAACTGCAAAAGACGTTTTCTACGAATTGTTTTTTTTTAATTTTCTACAAAAAACTTTTCTTGCGTTTTACGCGAAAAACGTTTTCAGTGAGATGTTGCGGTGCCACTATATAATTTATATTTCATATTGTTTTCTCTGTAGCTTTTGACTTGGCATTTCTTATTTGTCGGGACTTAACATACCTAGTTCTATTAACGTATCCGTCAGTTTGTTATCTCTACAATATTTTAATATAGCTGCTAAAATTGGAGAAGCCATGACTTTAAAAAAATACTTTTGGATCCTTAAATGTGGCAATGCGTCAGATAGCCTAAACATGTGATTTAAGTTATCCTTGTCAATTTGCCCAACTGTCATTCCTTTTAAGTATAATTGTGTTTTGCTTCAAAATCATAGATTGTTGAACAATTGTTATCAATTAAAGTATTTAATGCTAGTACAATGTAATAGAAAATTTTAACATAAACTGCGCAAATGAATAAGTAAAGCACACATGTTCAGTCACATCAGTTGTCTCATTTTTAAATGTTTAGCTATCAAAAATATATATATATAAACTGACTTGACCTTAATGCGCTTTGAAAAAAAAAGGACTTGACCTTATAACCATCTGAAAAAACGTTCCGCAACAAAACCTTAGTGCTAGGAAAAAAAAGTCAAAAAGACATGAAAAAATGTGTTAAAAGCCATGATTTTAATGATTCTTATCCCATAAAGCACGCTTTAAAAATGACTTGAGCTTAGTGCAAAAAAAAACTGACTTGGCCTTATAGCGGTCCAAATGGCTGACCTTGTAAAAAACCCTCTGTAATAACGATAAATTTGTGTCAAAAAGAAAAAGACCACAAGATGATAATGACTGCATTTAATAGGACTGCACCTTGAACTGCAAAATAGACAAATTTTAAAGTTTAGGGTACTATAGGGATTACTTTTGGGTACTATTTAAAAAGTCTATATTATATAGACTATATAAATAATCCATTTATCAAAATAGAGAGAGATTTTAAAAATATTTTCTGATCGTTAGTACGGTCCGTTAACATAAAAACCATGTTGTTGTTTTTGAAAAAAATTACTCAAATATTAAACTATAATTAATATCATTTTTGTTTTTCGAAAATAACTCTTAGTCTGAGCGTGTCTATAAAAGGAGTTTATAAAGTTTACGAGCTACGTGATTTTTGTACATATTTTGGTATATCCGTCATATCATGTTTTGTATTGTAATGTTGCCAATTTTTATTATTTATTGAAAAAAAAAATACTTAAGAGCTTAACAATACAAGTTCGAATTACCTTAGTTTAAAATACCTGTGAATAAAATGCGAATTGATCTCGAATTAACGTAAATGTTACGAAGCACTTCAAGTACTACAAGATGGTAACGTGTTCGTGGTACGTATTCAATATTATAAGTATGAAACATAAACAAAACGATTTTTATAAAAAAAGAAACCAATACAGTAGTGCATGATGGACTGTGGGACTGTGGGACACGCATTGTGTCTCAGGGAAATTTTCGACATGTGTGTTCAGGGGCTAAGCCATAACATGAACGTCCTTTTCAATAATTAAATTTATTCCTAAAAAAACTATTTGAAAAACAAAATGAGAGCGTATGGCGAGGGCTACCAACGCACATTTTGTAATAAAAAATTGGAGGTATAACATATCAATTCATAAATGAAGGTTCGCATTCGTGCAGCCCTAGGCTAGAATTCGATACATGATATGATATACATGAGTCAACTTAACATCAATTTAACAAGCTTGTTTTTTCATTATGAACTGTAAACTAAGGACTGTTGTGATTAGACGTCTAAAACGAATGAATTGAACTTAATTTCCAGTTTGTGTAAAAATTGAGTACATTGTTTGTAGCTAATTTAATTTTGTTTTCAACCAAAGGTACAAATAAACCGGAGAAGTTTTAAATAAATAATAGTTTGCGTGCGTCAACTTGCAATCAGCACGATCTTAAAATTTGGAGCAGTTGAGAGAAGTTTTTCCACGTCGAAACTGGAAATAATCCAAAAATTCATGATTTATAAGTTTTTCCAGTCATTTAAAGAGTATTGGGTTTTAGTAAAGAAAATACCGTAAAGTCTGATAACG
The DNA here is from genome assembly GCA_004367875.1 of Oikopleura albicans. Taxonomy (NCBI): domain Eukaryota; kingdom Metazoa; phylum Chordata; class Appendicularia; order Copelata; family Oikopleuridae; genus Oikopleura; species Oikopleura albicans. Next base: position 23,496 of record SCLG01000239.1, read on the forward strand.
GACCGGGAGAAGGTACTTTTGCATTATTTTTCAATAAACAAATTTTTATTTGAATTAAATTGGGTCTTAGTAGTTATAACTTTAAGTTGAGTATGAGTCATAAGGCCCTATTGTGCTTGACCTTATAACTTATAAGTTATGAGTCGCATGTTATATCTTTAAACATCAATTAATACCTTATCACTTCAAAATCGAATGAAATAAACTCTGAAGAAAAGAAAGTATTTTACTAAAATACTACAAAATACATGAATTCCTCTAAAAAAGCTCTAAAACACTTTTTAGACTTCTTGTAAATAATCCATATTCCAAAAATAGACGGCGCTTCCCAGCCGACCTTATAACCGTAGAACAAAAAGACATTTATCAGCGATAACTTATCTCATTTAACCATGGTGGGTAATTATATAGTTAAGCCTAGAAAAAATGACCTTATAACCGGCTGAAAAAATTTCTAGAATATAAGTGGGTCAGCCATTACACGGTATATACGGTAATTTATACATGAACGTTTTGCCGAATCACATATCTTCACTCAAAAAATGCTGAATAATATAAAAGATAAATTGACCATGTATTTCAGCCCTAAAATGCGATGCAAAGCAAGCTTTGTTTTTGCTTGGACTGGTGTGATAATTGGAGCTACCATCATCGGAATAAGTGTCTTTATAATTAAACATGACGCTGTAAGGAGATTAAAAATCAACGAAGAAGACCCCTCAAATTCGATGCATTTAATGTTATCATATCATGAAATATATGATGTATTTCTCTACATTCTTTTATCAGGCTGTGTTCTTGTAGAAAGGGTTCGAAATCTAAGAAATGATGAATTGACCAATACATATTATAAAGGCATTTTTGTAAAGAGGCAAGTTGGGGATGAATCCATTTTTTTGCCATTGATTTCTACGGTTTTTAACACCACGAGGGATATAAATTATATCATATAATATTTTAGGTAAAAAAACCATCGGTCACTTTTTTTCACACGCATGGAATTTGCTCAATCTCTCCAGTCTTGAAGTTTTAAAATTACAGAAAACCTTGAGGAAGCTCAGTGCATGCGAAAAAAGACCTTATAACCACTGGTAAAAAAAGATAGTTTAAATTTCGAACCCTTCTTATAAGACTAAATTCATTTGGGTTACGAAGTCACAAGCACCTTCAAGTATTTTACCGAATTTCTATTATAGTTGTATTTCTCATAACAGTTTTTTGGGTTAGTATAATAATCTGGCAGTTAGATTATGTTCACGCTTATTTTGAAAAACTGGTACTTGACGAGGAGCATTTTTCGATTGAAATTTGGGAACTGACTAGAGTCATGTTTCCTCTGTTTATTTCCGGTTTAGAGCAGAAACATTTTTGTTGCGGTTGGTACAATGTGTTTGATCATTGTACACCCTATTTTAAAACACAAATTATATTCAATGCTCTCGAGCACCATGCACTAGAAGAATATATTGATTCGGCAGATAAGTTTGATACACGTAGTGAATACTATGATTATTTTGATAACTATACGAATAGTGATTACGATAGCTCGAGTGAAGGAACGTGGTACTAACCCGCTAGAATGTTTTTTTTTTCACAGGCCTTCGTCCCAAGAAAGAATATAAATTGACCTAAAGTGATCTTTTTCACAAAAAAATCCCTGTTCGGGAAATTCTGAAAATTACAATTTGTAACATATCTTTTTTAACTCCCAGGGGGAAGTGCGTGTATATAGACACGCAACTTGTTTTTTCGTCGAGTTAAGGAATATGGAGGCCCCGTAGGGCAAAACGGGTATTGGTGACCCCCCCTCAACTTTTCGAGAAAATTCGATTGACGGTGTCTTTTGCGTAGGTTGGAGATTTGAAAGAGCTCTCTATGGGGCCCTGGTGGCCCAAATCAATTTCTGAATAGTCAGATCGACGTAGTTTGACGAGCTCTACAACTTGGCTTTACCAGTTTTTTGAATTATTACGAATTATTGTGAATTTTTTTAAGTGCCTGTTTATTTACACGCATTTCCCCCCTAGGGGTTCCCAAACACTCCTTCCCCCTGAGAGTTAAGTTTGATTTTATTTGCTCTAAATCATTACTTTATAAGGCCCGATAAAAAAAGTTTGTACCTAATTAAGATAACGAGTCTAATGAGTATCATGAAGCAATATACGATAATACTGATTACGAAGACAGACCTCAGTTCACTGCCAGTTCAGTCTGTAAAAAAATACCAGAGTATGATGAGCCATTTTATCTGTCCTCAAAATGTAGGTTCAATGAAGATAATGAGTTACTTACTGTTCGCCAAGTCTGTAATTATACAAATGTGGAAATATGTCCGCTGGATGGATGCATGGACGCCTTCTCAACAGCTGCTGTAGATATTTATCAAAAGGTCGTTTTTTAGATTTACCCATTTTTAAATAAATCGTTCGATAAAGCCTGTGGTTACATATAATGTGCGCACGCCTACCATAATAGAAAATAAATAGAGGAGGTTTGGTTATAAGGCCAACGTCTAAAAAACTGGCTTGACCTTAAATGCATTTTTAAAATCTGACTTGAGCTTACAATCAACCATTTTTTTTTCGTTTGAATCAAAAAAATATGATTTTTTTGGAAAATATATGGGCCACGGTGGGAGGTCTTCACCCAAAAAAAAGGTGAAAAAAGACATGATTTCTATCAAAAATTATTACCCGTGTCGTTCTAAATTTACACCCAAAAAAGTGAAAAAAAAATTTATCTTGAAAAAAACTGATTTGATCTTAGTGCAAAAAACTGACTTGACCTTTTAACGACACAAATGGCTGACCTTATAAATAAACCCCCTGTAAATATTACGTGAATACAACTGTTTATAGGGTACATGTACATTGTAGAGATTGATTATTAAGACCTTAGAACAAGGTCAAATAAATTTTGGATTTTTATAGAACATAAATTTATTCAAAAAAATGGGTAGATGTAAAGAAGACATTATAAGTTTCGGATGCCAATATTGATATGCGCATCTATAGTAATGATTATAATTATTGCCGCCGTAATATGCGTCATCGTGGAACTGACAGCTGACTGCAAAGAGAGTAGCCGAAAGAAACGCGATAAAAAATCACGACAAAATGCTGAAACAATTCCCTTAACTACATCTTAACTGCAAATTTGAAATGTCTTGTACTGTAGCTTGCAATAAAATATTGATAAAATATATTAATACGATTATGAATATACTCGTCACCTTAAAATCTATGAGGCCACAACTGAAAATAGTTGTATAGAAAACCTAATATAAAATAAGTTATATGCCTATAGATAGGGGGCCAGCTGGGATTTTTACCAGATTTTGAAGTGACTTTGATTAACCGATTAAGATCATTTTTAGGGGTAATTTATCATTGCGGATCCGATGGTAACATTTAGAAGTCTCCCAATTGTACCGGTTAGAAATTAAACCACAAAAACCGTCAAAATTCTAGTTTTTTGGCTCTCCTATAGCCTATAGACCGTCCCTAAAAATTGTTCCAAATATATTAACCAATCGTATCTATATTAAACTTATTCTATGGTCAAGTTGATTATTTTATTCAACGCAAATGTGAATTTTGCACTTGAAATGAATTAATATATACAAGGTTCGTAAAATCCAAGTAAACGGAATGAGCTGATTGAGCAGTCTATGGCACAATTGAGTATTATCAACAGGGAAAGGAACAGGCAATTATACAGTATAATTACAAAATAGAAAACAAAATAAAAAAACTGGCGTGACGATATAAATAGCGCATCGTGAGGCAGAGATGATCGGCAAGCTTTTGTTAAATAGCTGCCAGTGGTCACATAACGCGTTACAGGGTACATAGGAGGCGGCACATTGAAACTGTTAACAATATCAGCGTCTGAAATGAGTCATTAATTAATGGGTCAATGCATCATGGGATAATAAATTCAATCTTTTAAAATCTTGAAATACTGGTCGTAATTTAGAAAAAGATCTGCATTTATTCTTTTATGAACAAGATATTTTTTCTTTACCGACAAGTTAATTTTTGTTGCATAATGAAATGCTTGAGATATAAACCGACATATAATGGTTACCTGGCCTACTCCCCATAGGAAAGCAATTATAGGACTCATGCGCCAACCAACCAATGAATATACACCAGCAATGACAGCTAAAAGTAATGTTTTGAGTTATCTGAGTAATAACGCGTGTGTTTGTTAGATTCATGTACCATGAATCATCGTAAACAAATTTCGTATAAGGGGGACATCCCAACCAAACATATATTTTTTTAATTTGAAATAACTTATTTCAAATAAGAGAACTTTTTTCATTAAAAAAATCAAAAAGATGACGTTACCTTGTAACAGGGGGGTCTGGTTATAAGGTCAAGCCCCCAAAAAATGACTTGACCTTAATGCACTCCAAAAAAGATGACTTGACCTTAGTGCAAGAAAAAAGTCCAAAAAGATATGATTTCTCTAAAACAAATGATTACCCGTGTTTTTCCCGTGTGGTTCTAAACGTAAATGCCGAGTTCTAAATTTAAACCCAAAAAAAGTGACAAAAGACATGATTTATCTTGAAAATGACTTACATGACGTGATGAGTCCAACAGTCAAGGGGNAACAAGATATTTTTTCTTTACCGACAAGTTAATTTTTGTTGCATAATGAAATGCTTGAGATATAAACCGACATATAATGGTTACCTGGCCTACTCCCCATAGGAAAGCAATTATAGGACTCATGCGCCAACCAACCAATGAATATACACCAGCAATGACAGCTAAAAGTAATGTTTTAAGTTATCTGAGTAATACCGCGTGTGTTTGTCTTCATCCAAAAAAAACGTAAAAAGACATGATTTCAAAGATTTTTTCCCAAAACACATACTTCAAAAAAAATTGACTTGACCTTAGTGCAAGAAAAAAATGACTTGACCTTAGTGCAAAAAAGATGACTTGACCTTATAGCGGTACCTTTTGTGACCTTATAACCAGACCCCCCTGTATGATTTCTCTAAAACAAATTATTACCCGTGTTTTTCCCGTGTGGTTCTAACCGTATATGCCGAGTTCTAAATTTAAACCCAAAAAAAGTGACAAAAGACATGATTTATCTTGAAAATGACTTACATGACGTGATGAGTCCAACAGTCAAGGGGAAAAGAAACCCGTTAATGAGCAGCACTAACGAGTACCACCTCGCCTGACTGTGTTTATATAATCCAATAATACTGGTTACGATGGCAAACAGATGTACCATCATTGAACTAAATAGAACCCAAATTCCAATCCACCATATCATCTCATGGACACCCTCAAGCGCATCATTTGTCCGCCGCCAGAGTGACAACACCTCCGATACCGATTGTAATGGATTAGCCGCATCGCTTCCGTCGGTACTCAAAAATGATCCCATACGATCCAAACGATTTTATACCATTCACGATATTCTAGAAAGCTTCATGTTACTCATACAAGATTGCGCGTCCTTATTTTATTTGTAAGACATCATAAACTTTGACATGTACAATCATTTACGGGAATAGAGAGGCTGCTAACCAGATTTTTTTTTGTTTGAAAGTTGTGAAAAACCTTTAGGACTATTTCAAATAGTCTATTTGTCAGATGTACCATGTGGGCGTTTTTGAGGAATACCTTATTGACCAAAAAAAAAAAAACGTAAAAAGACATGATTTTAAAAAAATTTTCCAAAAAAGCTTCTCAAAAAAACTGACTTGACCTTAGTGCAAAAAAAAACTGACTTGACCTTAGTGCAAAAAAAAACTGACTTGACCTTAGTGCAAAAAAAAACTGACTTGACCTTAGTGCAAAAAAAAACTGACTTGACCTTAGTGCAAAAAAAAACTGACTTGACCTTAGTGCAAAAAAAAACTGACTTGACCTTAGTGCAAAAAAAAACTGACTTGACCTTAGTGCAAAAAAAAACTGACTTGACCTTAGTGCAAAAAAAAACTGACTTGACCTTAGTGCAAAAAAAAACTGACTTGACCTTAGTGCAAAAAAAAACTGACTTGACCTTAGTGCAAAAAAAAACTGACTTGACCTTAGTGCAAAAAAAAACTGACTTGACCTTAGTGCAAAAAAAAACTGACTTGACCTTAGTGCAAAAAAAAACTGACTTGACCTTAGTGCAAAAAAAAACTGACTTGACCTTAGTGCAAAAAAAAACTGACTTGACCTTAGTGCAAAAAAAAACTGACTTGACCTTAGTGCAAAAAAAAACTGACTTGACCTTAGTGCAAAAAAAAACTGACTTGACCTTAGTGCAAAAAAAAACTGACTTGACCTTAGTGCAAAAAAAAACTGACTTGACCTTAGTGCAAAAAAAAACTGACTTGACCTTAGTGCAAAAAAAAACTGACTTGACCTTAGTGCAAAAAAAAACTGACTTGACCTTACAACGGTCACACCTTTTGACCAGACCCCATGTAATGTGAATAAAAGAGCTTTTCTGGAAACTAAGCAGTATGTTAAAGGTATCTCACGTCTTGACAATGCAGCAAGGAAAAAATTCCGTATTTAAGAACTTATCTCAGATTAACAACAATTCCTCAAAACATTTCTGTAGAAAGAGGGATTTTTGGAATTTTTTTCGGTGTTATCCAAATAATTTTTAATTGGTCAAAACAACTGTACATTGTTCCAATTCAAAGTTTATGTTGTGGTGAAATCAATAAATGACGTTTTAAGAAGATAGCTCCTATATTTTTGCACCAGATAAATAGCGACAAAGCGTCTGGTGTAGTTAGAAAACTTATGTGTTATATAATATAACTTATATTGAATAATTTTTATAAAACAGTAGGTAAAAGAAAGGAAGAAATAAACGAATAGTACGAACGAAATAACTGAATAGTACAAGAGTCCTTGATATAATGATTGATTTGCACAAAAAACATTTCGAGGTTTGTTTGAATCGTCATATAATTAGTATACATTACGAAATATGAGCAAACAATAAAATTTATAGGATTTATGAATAAAACCTGGGCTATATTTGACATTAGCTATATTAGACATAGCCTACTCTCAAAAATTATTTTTTTGAGATAGCTCGAAATCGATTTCTACGCAAATCTGAGGGTCCCATAAAATGTTAGGCTCCTTCAAAATAATGAAAAAAAAACGAAAGTTGTGAAAAAGGCGACATTTTATGACTTTAAAACGAGGCAATCATTATAACTAGCAAGAAAGTCCGAAAATATAAATATTACTATAAAATTTGAACATTTATCGGATAATTGGGAACAAATCTTTGAGCAGCTGTTAACTTGAGAAACTGTCAATTGCTTTTCAATAAATTTAAAGAAACTATTGCTAACGATCCTATTTATGCATGCAGGCATTTTGCCGCACAATTGGTTTAATATTGCATTTTTCATTAGAATTGAAACTGAGCGAATAATTTTGAATTAAATAAATTTGATCAATGTCTGAACACCACATAGTGTACCAATCGAGTTAACGAGTTATATTTGAATACCATTTGGGGGTATGATATTAATTCTAGTTTTTCCCGTAAGCCCTAGATCATAAACTAGAGTTTAACAAACTTGGACTATATTCCGATCTACCAGCTGACCAATACGTTCATCAGAATAATTGATTGACTTCAAAATGGATCGGGTATGTTCTCCGAGTCGTGGGGGCGGTTGTGCTTTTTTCAATTTTCTTGAGAAAGTAACTGGAGTACCGGGAACTTCCACGGCATCTCGATGACTAGTCGCGGCAAATTTCAAACATAGCTCTTGCAGTTCAGGCAATGAAAACGCTTCTGAGATGCTATTTACTTTTGAAGGTCAACAAATTTATAAATATATTATATTAACAATTTTAAAAAAAGGCTGAACAACAGCCAATAAGGCCTGTATACTCCCAAAAACTCGAACTATCACAAAATAATATATTATTTAAATATATATTACACAGGATGCGCAGTTAACCGCCACCCTTCGCGGCGTCCTCAACTGGCGGTTAACTGCAAAAGTGGCGGTTAACTGCGCAGTGCGTAGGCGTTTTACGTGGAAAAAGTGGCGGTTAACTGCAAATAAGGGCGAAAGTGTCAAAGTGGCGGTTAAACAGAAAGTGGCGGTTAACAGAAAATAACGTTTTTGACCAATAAAAATTGGACAATTTGGGAAAAAAAAAACCAAAAAAGGATGAATCATAATTTTAAATTGACAAATTATAATGATATGAAAATTTTAAATTAAACTATTTGAATTAAATAAATTGAGATAAAACTTTTAATTAAGTTTTAATTTGAAAAATAATCAAAAACCGGAAACTGAAACTACATATACCGCGGGTTCGCCTCGCTGTGGAGGGGTAGATTTATATTTTTCTCTGACAAGTGCAGTAATTTTCGAGTGCCGTGCCAGTCTCTTGTTGCCTCTCAGAGAGCTAGTATTGTGTGGCGAGACGTGTGCAGTAACTTTGACTAGTTGCTTTGTTATTATACAGACACACGAGAGCTCAGCCAATCAACTGCACGTAACGCGAAATGAATCATTTCAAGCTCAATTTGTTAGTCATACTATATTTAATAGTAAAATAAATGATTCGATATATAGATAATTTTTTAAATGAATTTTAAATACACCCAAATAAAAAAAAATTAATTTTATATTTAGGGGGATCAGATGGAAGTTTAAAATTCGAGCGCTATATGGGGTTTTATGGATTTTTACGTTCATCAGGGATGCCAAAGACCAAATTTTATAAAATTTTACAGTTAGACTCAGTTTTTGGTAAGAAACAAGATGCAATACCTATCTTTGCATGATCGGACCCCCATATGGGGTTNCACGGCATCTCGATGACTAGTCGCAGCAAATTTCAAACATAGCTCTTGCAGTTCAGGCAATGAAAACGCTTCTGAAATGCTATTTACTTTTGAAGGTCAACAAATTTATAAACATATTAACAATTTAAAAAAAGCTGAACAACAGCCAATAAGGCCTGTATACTCCCAAAAACTCGAACTATCACAAAATAATACATTATTTAAATATATATTATATGATATCAGGCTTTGAAAACATTTTATACTCTTGACCATGTAATTAAATGTGTTAACCTTCCTGGTCCCCACGGAAATTTTGCATTAGACGTTGCAAATATGTTTTCCCAATACGATCTATCTTTCTCGAGAAATCTTGTGGACATAATTTCAATTAAATCAAGCCGATTGGCTACTCGCTTGCCATTATCCACAAAGCGATCATCGTCAATTAATTCTGGAAGGGATAGTAAATCGCATATCTCCGAAAAATGACGATTATTTCCGGCACCGATGGTCAAATATTTTTCATCCTTGGTCAAGAAAGATTGATACGGAACCAAGCTTGGGTGTGCTGTCCCGAAACGTTTACCGTCTATATTCGAAGTAAGGAAACTAGGTCGTTTATTTTTTAAATGTTCACATGACTGCCTGCAAATTTATGCAAGTAAAAACAAAAGGTCTCAAAAAAAAAAAAAATGATTGTTCTACCAAAATAAAGATCCCATATGGAAAAAAAGATCCCATACTATAGTACTAATAGGGTGACTCTATTGGCCACTTTGTTAACTAAAGTGGAATATTTGTAATCCCTTGAGTGAACTGAGTTTGAAGTGAGGTAAACATCATATTGACGTGTTTTTTTAGTAGGCCCAGAGCGACCACGCTCCACTGTCCATCACCTACAGCAAATACCAGAAATGGTACAGACATGGTTAATAGGCTATTAATAATAGGCTATTAATAATAGCTTAAAATGATCCTGAGATTGTGGGCCAAGTCAATAGCAAGGTCCCGGGACCCCACGAGCGCCATACCGGAAATGCCCACAGAGTAATTTCAGGGCGTAGATTCACGTGATGGGGTCAAATGTGTAATTTGACCCTAAAAGGTGTCAAATTACAGTGGTCATTATGACCCCTCAAAAGAAAGCCCTGGTCGAGCTAAATCCGATCATTACACGTTTTGAATCTTACAAAAAAGGGATATTTTTAAATTCACCTTAAAAACAAACAGGTTTATTTCCATCAAAAAGCTTGAAAGTTATAAATAATAGAGTGACTCTGACACCGTATAATTAATCACGTGCCCAAAAAAAAAATAAACGAGCCTTGCAGCAATATGGGACAACATTGCTGTTTGTGCTTGAAGTAACGAAGATTGAATCCAAATGCCTTCGTTTGATTTTTCAACCTGTAACAGTCCGGCTAGAATTGCGTTTGATGTCAGAACGCCAGTAAATAAATCGGTTACCGCGACGCCGACACGAGCGGGCGGACCATTTGAATCGCCCGTTATCGACATTAAACCACCGTACGAAGCGATAATAACATCATATCCTGCCCGTTTTGCCAGTGGCCCTGAAAGGTGATCAAAAAGTGATGATTTCGGGCTTACAGTTTATCCCGGAATTTACCTAAAACAACAACAATATGGGAATATCAAAACCCGCGTTTTAAAATGAAACTGGAAAATGTTTACCCTAAAAAATTTGACGAACTTTTGGATAGGGAGTAAAACCAAAAATACCGGTTAAAGCCGTTTATCCAATCACTTAGACACACATATGTATACAGGGGGTCTGGTTATAAGGTCAAGCTCCAAAAAATGACTTGGCCTTAATGCACTCCAAAAAAAATGACTTGACCTTAGTGCACGAAAAAAGTCCAAAAAGATATGATTTTTATAAATAAAAATTATTACCCGTGTTTACCCGTGTCGTTCTAAACGTATATGTGGAGTTTTAAATTTAAACCCAAAAAAAGTGAAAAAGACATGATTTCTATGAAAAAAATTTTTTTACCCGTGTTTACCCCTGTCGTTCTAAACGTATATGTCGAGTTCTAAATTTAAACCCAAAAAAGTGAAAAAAGACATGATTTATCTTGAAAAAAAAATGACTTGACCTTAGTGCAAAAAAGATGACTTGACCTTATAGCGGTAACCTTTTGTGACCTTATAACCAGACCCCCCTGTACGTTTATGATTCGCGAAAGTAACATATTATCAGACAAACAGAAAAAGCGAACATTTTGTTTTACTTTTTGAAACAAATGCCGATATTTTGAATCACCGTGCCCTGTCTGACCCCACCCGGTGAGACTTGCATAAACAATATTAGGATTGATCGCTTTGAGATCCTCAAAGCCAAGACCATACTCGCTTAACTTGCCAGGTATGTAATTCTCGACAAATACATCACTTTTCGCAACAAGTTCTTCCAAAATATTTTGCCCTTCTTTTGACTTGAAGTCAAGCGCTAGACTCTGTTTATTTCGATTGATCGAGTGGAAATAGATGGCCGTTTTGTCGGCATCAAATGGGGGACCCCAATGCCGCGTGTCATCCCCGACGAAAGGTCGCTCAACTTTGATTACTTCGGCACCCCAATCGCCTGGTAAGCGTTTTTAGAAGGATTATTGAAAAAAGGTCAAATTTATTTGATGCCAAAATTATCTT
>SCLG01000239.1:45191-89381 GCA_004367875.1 Oikopleura albicans
ATTGTGAGATAGCGAACTGTTCGGGAAAATTTTGACAAAACATTGTCATACCGCTACAAATAATAACAGATAAGGAACACAATGAATTTAAAAAGTGTTGTTGTTAAACAACAAGTTTGCCCACTTAAATACAATTGTAAGATTATGGCGTAGTGCGTGGTCAATGATGCTATGGTTTAACCGATATCATATAGTAATCGGCGATATGGTTTGACCTTTTTACTGCAGGTTCCCGACCAGCGGTGAAAATGGCCGGATTAACACGAATAGTGGCATACATAAAGTGGGGAGTGCAATACTAAAAGTGGGGCTCGTTTTTCCCGTTATTTTTCAATTTTTTAGCAAAAAAAAAATTCAGCATTATTGCCAACGCATTACGTCGTTATATTACAATAATATTTTAATGAAGCAAACTTGTACTATATAATATAATAATAGTCTATATTACACTTTCGAAGCCTTGGGGATTTCGTCACATAGTGCAATAATGAGCTTTTTCGTAGCCACAGATAATTGATAAGAAAATTTATTTTTTTTTTTGGAATTTTATCTCTTATTTGTTTAGGAGCTCATTCGCGCATTTTTGGGCTTAGAAATTTGAAAGGATCTAGAACGACCCCGCGGGGTCCCGTAGGTGCAGTTATCTTTCCGCACTTACAAATTTCAGTCAAACCGCCTACACATTCTGCACTTATCTTCCCGACGGTGCAGTTATCTTTCCGCTTTTTGAAAAATTTGGTGGAAAGATAACTGCGCAGGTGGTGTACCACATACCGCAATCATGACCTCTCCTATCTGGGTGGATTGTTGCCGCCCCAATCGCAAACCCACCGCCTACGCCTAGCGTACCATACGGGCCCGGGTCCAGCCAGGATAAGGGCGATCGAGGACGGAGAATATAACTAGCTGTTCCAACAAAGTCGCCGCCATCCGCCACCAATATCGAATCTGGCGGCAACATTTCATCAAGCTCACGAAAAAGCTACGGGTCGTTTGTTAAAACCAGAAAAAAACAAAACTTTCAGATTAAATAATTTTATATTGTTAATTTTATTTTTTAACTTAAAAACTTAACCTGAGCTAGTTATCCCGAAAATTGTTGCCCGACTCAGGGGTAATATTTGGGTTGAAAATTTTAATTTGAATTCCAACTCCAGACCTTATCCTCATTCCGGCGGTATACATTTTAGCGCAAAAATGAAGAGCTAAAGGTGCGCCGTATACGGTAGTTGCATTCAGAATGGGCACATTATTTATAGTTTACTCTTTCAAAATACAACTCCTAACACGTTATGTTAACAAAGTTACATTATCTTTACACTTTTGGATTTGATGACCCTCGGTTTCCGCCCACGCCCTAACACTACGTCTAAACTCATTATGTTAACAATATTACATTATGTTACCAGAAAAAAAATCCCAACTTTTCCGCCTACGCCATTATGTTAACAATACAGTCCCTCACCCAAATAGGTAACAACATCGTTATGAAAATTTTGTTACCTATTTGGGTACTTGTTACCTATTTGGGTACTTGATACCTATTAGGGTACTTGGGTTCTCTATGCCAAAAAAGGGACTTTTTGATGTTATATGTACATAGTAGTAGCTTGTATGTATCGGTAACGGAAAACTCATTTTAGTGTGTGTCTGTGAATAAAAAAATATTCATTGTTTCTTATAAAAAACCTTGACCTATAAAAATTGTTACCTATTTGGGTAGTTGNAGAACTGTATAATAAATATTAGACGGAAATAGATCCATCTCTGAAATCAGTTGAACCAAGAATCGCATTGATGACGGTTGGGCTATCTGACTTCAACGCGGCTAAATAATACCGTTTAGAATGTACCTAAGAAGTGGGTATAAAGTCAGGACCTAAAAATACCTTATAACCGTCTGAAATTAATTTTCATCAAACTAGTAGGTTTTTGAAACCGTAAACTGTCAGATATTATAGATACATTTTTTTTTGTAAAACAGACATGATATTACTGAAAATTTAGTGGAAACGTATCTCGATTTAGAATTATCTTACCAGAATACCAACCCAATTATCTTAACACTTTTTTTTAAGAAAAGAAGTTTTTAAGATAACTCGTTAGGTGGTTTATATGATATATTAAATTATATGCGATAAGTTATCGCCAATAACTTACAATTAAACGATTGTTGAAATATGTCGGAGTCATTGGTAGGATTATCGAGCACCATTCCAGTACCCCCAAACGCTTCCGCAATCCGTTCATAATTGGAAACGGCCAAAATGTTGGCGACGGGTGAGCCAAGAAGTTGCTCTTGCGCTCTTAAAATCTGATTCCATTTGCCATCATTGCCAATTATGGCGGTTATGTTATTAAATCCAAATCGCTTGGCGGTGTCAAATTCCACAATCGAATACCCCGCCGAGCCGTCCCCATAAATTATAAAAATGGGCCTGTCCGTCAGATCATGATGTTAAATCATTTGGTGCGTGATAAATTCAGCTTTAGAAATACTCATTTCACATTAAATTATTCTACAATTAAAATTTATTGCACAAGCTGAACTAATTGTCAACGAAATTTGTAATCATGTCTTCGAAATTGTCAACATACGATATACAACATACTTTGTGTGACATACGGTAGATATGTGACACACCCAACAATGATGTGGAATAAATTCAGCATATGAAATAAAAATACCGCCCGAAAAAAAAATATGTTTATGAATATTCCGCATAAAATCCGCAATCATGACCTCTCCTATCTGGGTGGATTGTTGCCGCCCCAATCGCAAACCCACCGCCTACGCCTAGCGTACCATACGGGCCCGGGTCCAGCCAGGATAAGGGCGATCGAGGACGGAGAATATAACTAGCTGTTCCAACAAAGTCGCCGCCATCCGCCACCAATATCGAATCTGGCGGCAACATTTCATCAAGCTCACGAAAAAGCTACGGTTCGTTTGTTAAAACCAGAAAAAATTGTTGCCCGACTCAGGGGTAATATTTAGGTTGAAAATTTCAATTTGAATTCCAACCCCAGACCTTTATCCTCATTCCGGCGGTATACAAGGATTCAGAATGGGCACATTATTTGTAGTTTACTCTTTCAATATACACCGCCTAACATGTTATGTAACAAAGTTACATTATCTTTACACTTTTGGATTTGATGACCCTCGTTTTCCGGCCACGCCCTAACACGGTATGTTAACAATCGCCTACGTCTAAACTCATTATGTTAACAGTTTTCAGTCACGTTGTATGTGAGCATTTTTTAAGATTTGATGAACCTCGGTTTCCGCTCACGCCCTAACACGTTATGTTGACAACGATATGAATACGGCCAACTGGCGACCTGAAAGGCCAGGCGTTTCATTAATCTAAAGATATTTTTATAATTTCTATTTTAAGTTCATAAGTTATGAATCATAACTTAAATGGTATCGAGGTTTTTGGTTTGACTCATTTCATTTATCCCCATTTTTGTAACGATGAATTTGACAAAATAAAGTAAATGAGATAAAAATGAATTGCGCAATTCCGAGATCTAGGAAAAACAACCCTAAATTACATTATGTTAACAAAAAGCCCCAATATTACATTGGTTGTTACCAGAAACATGTTACCAGAAAAAAAATTCCAAACTTTTCGCCTCCGCCCTACGACATTATGTTAACAATATATTTATACAATACGTTTAAATATTCGAGTTCAAGTGTTCGTCTGTGCTGGTTTTAAAACGACCTTTAAAGGATTGATCTTTCCACTAGCTTTAGATTGCGATTTCCGTTCAATTTCCTCGTCTCTTGTTGTATCCCGTTTTTTACAATCCGCCAACCAACTCGCCCAGTTTGAGCTACTCACGTCTTGATCCAAAACGTTGAGCATAAAATCACACGAGTCTGCATTTACTTTTATAGCCGGCTTCCAAAACATGTCCGTATTTTTATTTAACTCCTCGATGTCCCTATTGATGGTCACAATTTTTGCGGAACGCGGCAAACTGCGGCCATAATTTAGCCGAAAATCGGCTGAAACTCCACATAAAATAATCAAGTCGGCACTTTTAAGGGCGACTCCGCGGGAATGGCGACATTGGACCTCAGACTCGCCGCCCAGTAAACCACGAGCCATTCCACCCAAAAAAACAGGAACTTTTAAATTATTTAGTCCTTTTGCAAGAAGAGGGAGTTTCGAAGGCTGCAAAGTGGCTTTTATCGGCTTTTGATTGACATAAATGACAATATACCAACATACCCTAATATTACGATCTGGAGAAATTATTGAGGAAAATATATTTTTTCGGCTACTTTCAGAACTGATTTTTTTTAAGTATCAAACTATTTTACTCAAAATGGCCTTTTTGTAGACTTCGCCTAAAAAGAGACGATTTTGAGTAAAATTTAGGTCTCTCAACTGTAAGACCCTACTGAAGAAAAACTATATACAGTTGGTGACGTAACGAGTTGACACTTTCGTTTCCGATTTTTTCGTCAAAAACTGTCAACTTGTAACAAACTGTTAACTCGTTCCGCCACCAACTGGCCATAAATGTAAGACGACCTTTTTGGAAAAACACCTTATAGCGGCGAAAAAGTGAGACTGTATCTCAGTACTGCATCAAACCAGACGCATATGTATACTTTATGAATATAATATTAAATCAAAAACGACCTTGAGATTGTAAAACGATTACTGGCTTTTTAGACGACTTTAGTAATTCACGGACAGATTGAACATCATCATCATTTACTGCCAGAGAATTGGGATCAAGCTCATAATTTTCATTTTCAAACGCTTTCGTGAACAGATTGTGAAGATACGCCCCCATATAAAAGTCAACTATACGCTTTTGTAAACTAGGTTTTCCACCCTCTTTTGAACCGCCAAGTATTTCAGACGCTGTGTTTTCATAAGGATAAAGCGTATCGATTGGTAACTCAATGAAGACTGGTCCAGGCATCCCTTCCTTTGCCGTGTTCATTGCTTTAATGGAAACGAAATTTATACGTATTTAAAAATTCTTGCTTCTCGAACTGAATAGATAGATAGATTCGTTGGGTTGGAGGTCAGGTTACTTTTTTGCTTAGTTTTTACTTGGACACCTTTTGATCTAATATTACAAAACTCAACACACATTAATCTTACAGTGGGTGTGGTTATAAGTAGGATAAGTTGATCTATTCTGGAAACGCGCAGCGGATTTTCATGAGACTAAACCGGTAGCCGGTAGTAATTCATTTTTTAAACTCCAAAGCAAAAAATTCTATGCGTACTTAAATTAAAGTACAGTCCTATCGCCTTTTTCTTGACAAAAACCCCGTTTCTTGACAGATTTTGGCCCGATGAGTCATGCTGATGCGTGCAAGTGGACTATTTTTGCCCTTAATTGCGAAAATGTTCTCATATCTTGACATATTTTAGGCCCTATGAGTCATGCGAAAGTGTCAATAAAAAGGCGACAAGACTGTATCTTAAATGAATAAATTGTATTGAACCTTGTCGAAGTGTTGGCACAATATCTCTGATTGTATTGATAGTGTAAGTATCTTTGCAAACCGACCGCAAAATATCTCTTTGTTCGATATCTTGAAGCGCGCCGCGTCCCTTGAGTAACGTTGCAGCTGCGCCGCCCATAAGCAGCAGTGGACTTCCTGCCATTTGTGCATTTTTCATAGCCGTAACTGTATTTGTCACACCAGGCCCTAAAAATTGGTAGAAATATAATCGGAAAAAATTTTTGTAGGTAAATATATTTATGCTGTTGTACATTCCGACTATAAATTCATGATACCGGGACGGAATATGACATTCGCATGACGCCTTTTTTTAAGAGACCAACTATTTGTGTGCAACTTCTCGGTATGATAGAGTTATCCGACTGAAATAATTTTTTTTGCATCACGTGATCGCCGTTAAAAATGAGATCGAATGAGTACCATAAGGGCCCATTTCAAGCAAGTTGTAATTTGACACCCTAAAGGGGTCATATGACAAAATTGACACCAGGAGTGAAATCAGTGACCCTTACTTACTCAATGGGTAAATTTTCATGTCTTAAGACCTCTTGTGTCTCGAGAAACCGGTATTTTAAGTTTTGTCCGGCTATTTATCGGCGGACAAAGGCCCAACTCAAAAAAGTGCTCCGTTAAGGGCAGATGCCCCAGATTCAGCTACCAGGTGCAAAAAAATTATTTCAGTCGGATAACTCTATCATACCCAGAAGTTGCACACAAATAGTTGGTCTTTAAAAAAAAAGCCGTCCATGTAAAATTTTTTACGAAAACTGGAAAAATTTAAAATTCGTCGTTGTGAAGTAAGTCGTCCGTTTTTACAGAAAATTTATTATTAAAATACATTAACCTTGAAATTAAAACCATTTGTAGACATAATATCGGTTACAATACCCACAAAATCGAATAAAATTTGCTGCTATAGTACTGTTTATTTGTAATTTTCAATTGGTTATAAAAACCGGCATGTTTGTCGGACAAATAGGAGGCCATGATGAGGCTATGCGCCTGGTTATTAAACCCTAGGTAGGTTTAATAGAATATTCAAGCCATTTATCGTATGGCCGGCTATAAGCTCCCCGTGTTTGTCTGCGTCGAAAAAAAAGTCGTCATTCACTAATTTGGTATTAAAATATCGCGCTGAGTTTTCAAAATCAACGATACCATATTCTCGACAAACATTATGTGATGGTACTAACCGGCTGTTACAACTGCAACACCAATATTTCCCGTGAGTCTTGAAGCTGCATCTGCAGCAAAGACAGCATTTGCTTCATTTCTTGTATCAACCACTTTAATTCCTTCTTCTTCACACCCGGTGAATATTGGTGAAACTGAAAAAAAAAATCATATACGAAAACTTCTTGTGCCGGAAAAGTTTTAGAGATCCGAGAAATGAAAGATAGATAATTTATATTTTAAGTATTATATATTCAAGTGCTATTTATAGGGGTTTGAAAGTTATGTAATACACAACATAATACAGTACATATATACATGTATTATTTTGTGTATTACATAACTTTCAAACCCCTATAATATCCCTTTTTATTGCCTTTTTTTGTAAAACTTACATTTATAAATATTATTAATAATTCTAAATTCTGACCGCTCAAGATTAAACCATATGGGTATGACCAAACCCTATTTTTGAAAACAAATTTGGTAAAAATTTATCTTAAAGAATATGTTTCATAATATCGGGATTCAGTCATATTTTAATAACTCATCTAGCCTTAGAGCGGTCAAAATGACAGTCCCCAGTAATAACCAACACTTCAGTATAATTGAAAGTGCTTACCGTGTCCACCGGAAAGACAAAAAATACTTTCTACACCATTTGCCTTGAGCATTCGGGCAACAATTTGTCCGCCGTGTCTCTTATCCAAGGCATCCGGCGCCGGCATAGTCACCCGGGAAACAATTTTTCGCATCCCGCTAGCTTGCCACTTTTCCGAGCATAATCTAATACCTCTAGCAAAACTCATCAGACCGACGAATTCTAAAAGTTAGGGTATTTAACTTGCTATATTAAATACAATTTATGAGATCGTTTTTATTTCAGCACCAGTTACAATGTACCTATCACTCAGAACCGAATTTGATAACCATTCATACTACAGGTCGGGGTTTTAAAGTCTTGGTTAAAGTCTTTGGATTTTGCCTAATTTTAAAATCATAAATTGAAGATATTTGTAATCTTTATTTTCCAGATATTTCGTCAAATTCTGACATTTTCAATGGTGTTTTTCACCATTTCAGTCGTAAAAAACACCATTGAAAATGTCAGAATTTGACGAAATAATTGAAAAATAAAGATTACAAATATCTTCAATTTATGATTAACAAGTCTCGATGAATGGAAATAATTTTAAAATGTTTCTTTCGAAAACTTTGTCAAAAGACCATGTATGGAGTCTATACGGAGTCTTATTGGACAAGGGAGAAGTTCTCCGGGAGAACTAGAATTAAGGAGGAAAGAGATTATACGATCATATAACGGACTCATAATGGGTCACCTATTCCTAGACCTTATAACCAACCGCTGTTCTCGAAATGGAAATAACCAAAAATTCAATCGGCCTTAAAACTAACATTTGCTAAAATAATAAGCGGGACATAAATATGTTTATAAGCTTTATTAGCCGTAAGATAACCTACTATACGGTACACCTTTACGTGCTACTTATTTGCGGAAAAATACTTCATGTTTAAAGGTCAATTTTATGTTAGAGAAAAACAGCCCTTAAAATCATTAAAATGAACAATTACAGTCAACTTTGAGCTTTTCAAATGAATGTTTGTTGCATTCTACCAATTAAATAATATTACGATGAAAACAAAGTTGCAAATAATACAACGAATTCAATTAAAAAACTGATTCGTTTGCATTAATGCTAGTCAGGATATATATAATTGTGCAACATATAATTGGGCAAGATAAGTAAAAGTAAGGTTACTCCATTTCGGTGTTCAAGTCAACCTTATTTGTTTAGGAGAGCCCAAATGTTATTAAACATGCCTCAGGAGTTGAACACTTTTTTATAGATATTATAATTAATGATATTATAATTAAGGACGGGTAGGTAGAGTTGTTTACAAATAAAACCCGAAATTACGAAAATGCACTTTAATAGTATTTTTTATTTGTTTTATGAATTTGTTCATGTNTCCTTAAGATATCTCATATTTATGTGTCTAGTAGTCGCATTTTCCACCGAATTTTAGCTGTCCAAAAAAACGTGAACTGATAATGATAATAAGTGGATACATGCTAATCCTAGACACATGAATATTATATTTCATAATTTGCACCGTGGGAACCCCGATAATTTTTTTTTTTTTGAAAACGGGTTAGCCGCCGACTGAGTATATTTATACTAAAACTGTCGGCGGATTACTCTTTCTCCAGAAAACACATTACCCGGATTCCGACGGTGTCTCATAATTATAATATATGTAACAAGAGTTCAACAGATTTGGGATGTGCTAATAAATTAAGGATAGCCCTTAAATGCGGAATGCCTTCTTGGGTTATTTTCTAACTAAATGTTGTTTTGTTCCATAAAACATATTGGTCTCGGCAGCAATAGGTTAAATATTTTCCTGGCACTTGAACTAAAAACGAGCTAAGTGATAAAGTATTGCACTAAAAGAAGAATATTGTATATATTAATACCAGTTCTATAAGTTGCACACATTATTAACTAGATACAAAAAGGAAATAAACTGAAGAGGGCTGTGTTATGAAGAGATATACAATAGATTACTTCAAAAATATATTTTTTCTTTTTTTTTACTTATTACCAATTGTATGTGAAATTGATGTTTGGATTTTTTTAAGGGCGCACGTGGCCTATACGATGTTCATAAAACATCACCATGCCATTCGTCCAATTCCATTTCAGCAATAAAGATATAACATAGAAAAGGCCGATTAAAATTAAAGGCAACAGATAGATCGTGCTTTTTTGAAGCTGGGGTTGAATACTAAAAAAATAAGTTAGATTATATTAAAATATTATTGACGGGTTTTTTTTTTCACTACACAAACAATACTTTTACAACTCCTCCCAGACGAAACAAGATATGAACTTAATTGCAACGGTAAACAACGCTCAAAGGATGGGCCTAGTGCGTACGGGTGGTCCCAAAACCATGAAACGTACCTGCCGGTTTTTATTACCGGTTAAAGTGGAAAATTGTCGGTTATAAAAACCGGTAGTTGCCGGATATCGTTTTGGGAACCCCCGTACGCACTAGACCCATCTTTTGGGCGTCATTTACCGTTGGAATTAAATTCATATCTTGTTTGGTCTGGAAGGAGTTGTAAAAGTATTGTTTCTTTAGTGAAAAAAACCCGTCATTTCTTATTTCTCGAATCGTGCTTCAAAACTGTAAGAAGGGTTTTTAAGATTATTATTTTTTGCTACCACTCTAGAGTTCTTGAACTCGCAATTGCAAGTTTATCAGGCTTTTAATTTTTTTAACGATAAGGCGAGTTTTTTTAGAAAAAAAAATAATAAGATTTTGATGGACCATCATGTTTATTACACATGCCGTTACATAAAATATTTTACCCTACCACAAAAGACCCAAAGTTCCCCTATGGGTAAGTCGGGTAACTAGTCGAATGACCGCATACGATATTATACCCCAGTTTAACAAAATAGGGTAAATTCGTGGCCTTGAGCCCCGAATTTGGAATGGGGTAAAACAATGCCGAAAAATTTGAAAAATACTCTCTAAAAATAAGGGGAGCGTACCAACTTATATTTACAAAAGCAAATTTCACTTACTTATATCCTAAAAAGGTAATGTACCAATAGTAACCAAACGCAACAACCCAAAAGGCATTGCCAAACATGACGGTTAGGAGCGTTCTATTGCCAACAATGAGCCACAAAAAGGGCAGCTGGGCGCCGTGAAGAATCACCAAGAACGGATAAAATGAATTTAAATGAACATCAAAGCAAAATCCCCACTCTAGTTCGTTGCCCTTGGTGCGCGGATGTGTAAGTAAAAATTTATTCCCCAGGAGCCAGAAGACGGTGGCGACTAGCATTCCCATTGCGATGCAGTCAATACACACCATCCACAACAAAACGTACAGCATATCAAGCAGGGGAAGACTGACCATGATGCCGAAGGACAGGGTTAAAATTGCAAATGTGCATGCTAGCAGGACCAGAAAAGCCGGATCGTCCCGCGCAAATTGTCCTTTAGTCGTTTTTCTGAAATTACAGTTTTAGGTTTTTTCATAGCCTTAAAACGTAAACCCCGCAAGAAAACAAAAAAAGACAAATGTTACAACAATTGTTACTGAGTTGGCCTAAGCGCAAAAATTGAGGTCTTAAAGCGCAGGTCAAAATGTCAGACCTCATACAGACGACCCCCTGTAATTCAAAACAGAAATAATTAAGGCTTGGGCAATATTTTACATCGCGCTATTTAGGTCGAAAATTATGACATGTTTTCAAATAGATTTAGTAGTTAAGGAGTTAAGCAGCGCATTACTAATAAATTTGAATAAAATATCTGGTCAACACCATGAACAAACAAAATAACGACAGATTTTTTTTCAAACTATAGCAACAATGTATGCTAAAGTATATTGACAGTAAACCGGTTCATTTATTGTTTGTTTCCCATAAAAACTATTTACCCCTTTCACATAATTTGTAAATGCATACCTATATTGAAAGTTTTGATATAATTTTTGCGGATTAATCACGAGTTTGTGAGCTTGCCAAAGTGCATACTGAAAGTCCATTTGTCGTATATATAACAGTCGACGACAAAATTTCCAAACCTATAAAAAGTAGGGTTAATAAAAATAAATACCCGATTTACTAAAAAAAAACCCTTTTACACGCGTTGTTGTTCAGATCGGGAGCTTTCTGTCAAACGAGTTCTAGTACCCATAATATCGTTATTTTTAAATTTCTAAAATTTACACTTTCAAAAAATATAAAATAAAAACGTCCGGTAGTTTTTAAGGTAACCGAAAACGCGATGCAAGTTGGTGGCTAGTAAAGTAGAGCTTTGACAATGAGTTTCTCCTAATGTAACGGAAACATACGGTAAAAGTGTCAAAGTGCTGATATATCGCAGTGATTTTCAAACGCGAAAAAATGAATAATGTTACCAATTTTTGGTAACGTTGTTTGACAGCGCGTCTGAGGCCTATGTGGCCTTTTCATTAGTCCTTTTTCCTTCTTTGAGAATATTTTTATATTACTAATACAAAAATATTTTAAAAGAAGGAAAAGGACCAATAAAAAGATCACATAGGCCTTAGACGCGCTGTCAAACAACGTTACCAAAAAATGGTAACATTAATTATTTTTTTCGCGTTTGAAAATCACTGCGATATGTGATATGTGGGGATTCGTTTCACTTCACTACACATTTAGTCACATTAGAACGTTTTCTGTTTATTTTCTTGCCCAAATAAAGTCCAAAAACCCAACTTATAGTGCTGAAATTATTTAGAAACGCGTGTTCTATTATTTTATTATTTTTAAAAGATATTGCCTGGTATTTCCCTGTATGTACGTACTTTAGCAAAGGCATCTTTGGGCTTTGGGCCACAACCGGAAACATAAGCTGATGAAGTATTGGAAAAACCAGACTTTACACTTGATGGCATCTTTGAATGAAATCGTTCTCAGTTTCGCATTCTAATACGTTTATATATTAAATATAAAAATCTATATAGTTAATAAATAACTATAGCATATACAGTTTGGTTCTACGATGCACTAGAGTTTTGCAGTACTGTTAGACTAGTACATATGGATTTGATATAAACAAAAAAATCATAACCGCCTACGCAACAAGTTCATGAACAAGTTGAAAATATTACGCAAATGCATACTACGGTATATTACGTAAAAAACGTTTTGCGTGGAAAACACTGCAATATTTTTTTTTTTCAAACACAAAACCAGAAAAAAAAATATTATTGGACATTTTTAAATTTAGACGTCCAATTTCGTAAATCGGCTTTAAATTAAAAATATCAGGGTTAATTATTATAAGTTTTTCTCTCCGATGCTAACGAATTTACGAAGATATCTTCATTCGCATTTGTAGATTGAAATTTCCATTCATTCATATTATGATTTTCATAATCTATTTTATTAATCTGATGTTTTAGCATTACGCAATTTTCAAAGATTTTTATCGACTAAATAATAAAAACAAATTTTTTGATAAATAAAAGTGATTCTAGAATATTTAAGGAGTGAAGCGCTCACGACAAAACTTTAAAAAATGTACTGTATTGAATACTGTGTATTCCTTAAATATTCTAAAATATCTACTATTGATCAAGAATTTTGTTTGTATTATTTAGTCGCTAAAATTTTTTGAAAATGCCAAAATATCAGATAAATAAAATATATTATGAATATCTTCACCCGATTACCCTAACCCTTATGATAAAAATGACACAATTTGAAATAATTTTCGTCGAAATTAAAAGACACGTCAAAAACTATATACACCACCTAACACGTTATGTTAACAAAAGTACATTATGTTAACACTTTTTGGGATTTGATTAACTTCGATTTCCAATTGTTTAACCAAACGCCCTACCACATTATCTCAACAAAATTACATTATGTTAACAGTTTTAGACGTTTAATGGTGTTAACATAACGTGTTAGGTGGTTATGTGATTGAAAGCACTCGCTTATAATAGCTTTAATCCAGCAGAAATCTTGTTTTTATAGCTATTTACAAGTTTATCAAAGTTTTCATCATTTTTCTGTCTCCTTTCGTTTGGTTTCTGTCCCTTCTCCTTCTTCACGTCAACGCTTAATTTCTTTAAGATTTTTTTCCGTTTCGTTTTTTTCTCAAGTTGCCGCTGTTGGGTGATTTTGCCTTTATTTCGGGCCCGAATTTTGGTACCGACGTGTTTAGGCTGCTTCAGTTGACCGATTACGCCTTTTTTCACTTTAATTCCACTATAATCCGGATTCTCATCTATTTCAGGAATAACACTTTGCGGCTTTGATAGATTAACTTTACTCTCAACTTTTTTAACCGCTTCGGTTGTGGCGGTCTGGTCGATTTTGGTGGGTTCATTTGATTCTGCGTTATCGTCTGTCACATTTCTGAAAAAATATACATAAATTAGATCAACATATTTTTTAAAGGAAGCATTAATGCTTCCAATTTAGCGAAAATTTCATACATGGTCCCTTTGGGCCAAAAATGGTTATTGTTGGTCAAAAAAAATTTTTCTCGTCAACGATACTCGGCATGTGAGGAGGTCAAGGTCAAAAATCTGGGGTCAAAACATTGTATTATTTGATCAATCTTCATGTGGAAAATCTGAAAAGTGGAGGGAGAAACCTTGAATTTAGTCGGCGTTGCTTTTTGCGCTCTTCCCTAGCAATTTGCCAGGGCCTCTTGCGTTTCTTTTTCGATGCCATTGTTTCATCATTGGGATCGTCTATTTGCTTCCTAAGCTCCATTCGTTTCTGATTTCGCACTTTTCGATCTTCCAAGGTTTTAATGGCCTTTGAATTTTCAACAGCAAATTCGACAATCGGTCGCTTATCCGCAAAAAACGCATTTGGGTGATTGTTTAACATGCGCAGACATTTGAGGGCATCTACTTCCTTGTCAAACTTCACAAATGCAAACCCTCGCCTGAAAAAAACTATATGTTATTACCATAAATTAAAAATAGGGCGGCGTCTGGCAACGTGAAATAAAATGAAGATATTTTTTGCTTTTGAAATTCTTTCATTCCGATAACTTTAACCTTCGAAAAATCCATTTCGTTTTTTGTGCAACCTACTAATATGGTAATTTTTAGGTTGCACAAAAAGCGAAATGGATTTTTCGAACGTTAAAATTATCGAAATGAAAAAAATTCCAAAAGCAAAAAATATCTTCATTTTATTTTACGTTGCCAGACGCAGCCCGATTTTAAATTTTTAACTCCTTGAGGTCATTTGACTTTAATTCTGATTATTTAGGACTCTTACGTTTTTTCGCCTTCCTCTTTGTTCGTTGTGTCGCGCATTAAATGGAAGGTATTAATCCTGGCAGCATTCTTTTTTACGGGTAATTTTAAGTTCCCGTTTGCCGCTTTGCGACATAGTTCTTTCAGTCTGTTTTCGTCGAAGTTCTTTGGGATGTTGTGGATGACCAATTTAGTGGGATCAATGAAATTTTCCAATACCTTCAATTTTTCATATTTTTCTTTCGCCATTTTTTGACGTCGTAATCGATCAGGCTCACTTATATCCTAAAATTTACTTTAATAAGTTATTAATGATAACGCGTGTATTGGTTTTAAAATCCATGAACATTTTGACCTTGTTTGGTAGAACGATCATTTGATAAAACAGTAACTGGTGGCGGTTATTAGCCTAAGTAAATAAAGGGCTAGACCGTAACAAACTGACTTGACCTTAAATATCTATTATGTAATATTACATAACATGTTTTTATGATCATTCAAACATCTCAAAAACGAAGGTCTTGATTGTGTTAGACTTCAATAAAAATTCTAAAAGTTTTAGACTAAAACACTGATTTCATTTTAATAACGGTGCAAGCTAAACAAAAAAAATATTACACGATGTGTGGTTATAAGGTCAGGGTACAATGTTGGAAGTGTTGGGAAAATTTGGAACGTTGGTCAAAAATACATTGAAACCATTTCCGATCTTATGAATCATAAATAGGTCGCCTACGCCTAGTTTCGCCTATACTCCCCATTGGGGACTCCCCAATAAAAATTCCTTACTTTTTTTTATAACTTTGATTCTAGAAAAAACTCTGTTGATTTTTTTCTCTTTTTATTCGAAAAATTTCATCATGCGAAAAATTTCATCATGCATTTTCATCATGCTAAAATTAAAAAAAAAAGAAAACTATCAGAAAACAGAGATACCAAAATACCAAGTAAGTGTCCAAAAATCATACCGTTGAAAACTTTTTCATTTACGATTGTGATATGTTTGGGTTCAAATGTAATAATCGTAACTAATTTTTGAAATTTCGAAAAATTAACGAGTTCGTCTGACATTATCATCATTTTTTTTGTAAATTTATCACACATTCAATTGATTTTATCCGTAAACGAGCGCGTAGTAGGGTCAATAGATCAATCGCGTTTTTTGGATTTTTAGCCAATGAGAATCGGCCTAGGCTCATGTTCAGCCATTGAACGCAGCTGTGACGTAATGCCTGTTTCCTTTCGCCCACGAATGTAATTGGTCAGCAAGAACGAATGACTCATTGGGACTGATAATTAATTATCTCTAGCATAAAACAAAAAAATTGCGTTAGGGAAATTTATTTTTTTTAGGAAAGAGATGAATGTTTTAGCTAAAAGAGTCGGATTTATTCGACCTAGATTATGTACTCCATTATATACACCTATACTGCTGCGGAAAACAAGTCAGGAACAAGGTTGTACAAGTTGTAATTATCCCTTTTCTGATTTATTTCTCAAAAAAAATTATCCCACAGGCGATTCCGTAAAACAGTTTTTATTATTTTTAAGACTTTTTTTGATAAAAAAAAAATGGTTAAAGCTTTGCTTATAAGGACTAGCCATAAAAGACTTTAGAACAGAGGTCGGCACCTGGATTCCAACCCGAATTTTACCCGCGGGTTGGACACGGGTTAGACAAGGATTTTCAGGTTATAAAACTCGGGTAAAACTCGGGTAACGGAATTCGGGTAAGGATTTATCAGAGTTTTACCCGCGAATTAAATTTAATTAAATTAATTCACTAATTAAAAAAAAATAATTCACTAAAACCACATAATTATCTTTATTTTACAAGAAAATCATATTCACCAAAAAGCGTTGTGGGATTATTATTTATGAATGAGTTTGACAAAAAAAATAGGGGCTATCCCTTCTATACTGTGTGGTCCAACAATGAATCAGCCAAGGCAAATTTTCGCACGCAGTTTTGTTTTAGCGTAAAAAGTACGTGTAAAAAAATGCTCTGTCAAATTGATTGTTGNACCACACCGTACTACCACATCGTTAGCCTAGATGAAATCGAACATCAAGCGTTAAAAAAATATTCTTCAAATATCAGGTCGGATATTTAAAGATTATGCTATTTTTAATTTGGGTAAATGTACAGCCTCAACAAGGAAGCAGCACATACCAACTCATGGGCTAGAATGAAACAGTTTCTTAAACAGCATGGAACAGTGTTTTTAGTTGTAAAATTTGGATCATTCACACCGTTAATGTATGCGTGCTATCATTTGCCGTCTTTGTTTGGTTTTGAGACTATATCCGATTTTGTGCTAGCACAAGGTAAATATTAAGGGCAATATTTTAGTTTATATCTAAAAGATAGTTGTGAGTACTGCAATATTTCATCTAATTTTAATTTGACGACAAAAAAAATAATGCAAGAGAAACGGAACGGGGTATTTAGGCGAAAACGAATCGCAAAGAAAAAAGTTTTTTTCGCAGAAATTGGTTCAAGACTTTTTACTGAGAAAATTAGTTAGGCCTAAAAGCGTCTTGTACCAAACTATTCTTCCTCTGAGCAAATCATTCGCTAGGATATATCATATACCTTGTATTACACTTTTAATTTCATAGATTATTATAAATATAAATTATTATTATTAATATAAATATCCAAAATAGAAATATATTGTGATAAGACCTTGAAAAATAGNAAATTTGGATCATTCACACCGTTAATGTATGCGTGCTATCATTTGCCGTCTTTGTTTGGTTTTGAGACTATATCCGATTTTGTGCTAGCACAAGGTAAATATTAAGGGCAATATTTTAGTTTATATCTAAAAGATAGTTGTGATTCAACTTGTGAATACTGCAATATTTCATCTAATTTTAATTTGATAACAAAAAAATAATGCAAGAGAAACGGAATGGGGTATTTAGGCGAAAACGAACCGCAAAGAAAAAAGTTTTTTCGCAGAAATTGGTTCAAGACTTTTACTGAGAAAATAAGTTAGGCCTAAAAGCGTCTTGCAACAAACTATTCTTCCTCCGAACAAATCATTCGCTAGGATATATCATATACCTTGTATTACACTTTTAATTTCATAGATTATTATAAATATAAATTATTATTATTAATAGAAATATCCAAAATAGAAATATATTGTGATAAGACCTTGAAAAATAGATAGTCCCAAATTAGTAAATATTGTCAAAATTAGAATGGATGAATAAATTCATTGATCTGGAAAGCCACCTGCCGGATCCTAGTGATGTGAAGCCACATTGGGCAATGACGTATATCAATGAATATTCACCAATCCACATCCCGGACAAATATATGACAAAGACATTTTTATTCGATCTTGGCGCCACATGGGTTGTCTACGATACGGCTTTAATTTAAATTTTAAATATGGATTTAAGAAAAAAAACATAAGGTTATAGTGGTTATAAGGTTATAAGTTATAACCTTACAACCACCCCAATTTTCATTAAAATTTATAATGCCCTGCTTATTACACAAAAAAAAATTAGGCTGAATTGCTATTAAGAGTATTGATTCTAGACACTCTTTATATGACTGATTTTTACTTCACTACTTATCAATTTTTTCTATAATAATTTAAATAGTATAGTTATAACTTATAACAACAAAAATTGAATTATTTAAAGCCTATAATTAGAATTTATTATTGCTCCAGTCAAATGGCCATATTATTTCGTTGCCACAAAACTTATAGTTAATGTACTCCGTAGTCGAGGATTTATAAAAGCAAAATTGCCGAGTCCAGAAAATTCTATTGCGAAAAAGGCCAAGGAAGCAGCAAAAAGACCAGAGTTGAAAAATAACGTACATTCACATACAATTTAGCGGGAGATTTATAATGCGCCATGTCCGCACCAGCGAGCTTGAAAAAAGTGACGAGTAATCGAATTTTCAAAAAATGCATTTTCAAGTCAGCACGTCGCTTTCTCTCTCTCTAGTTTGGCGAATCGCATTACTATACAATGAGCCTCTTTCATCTATGGCCAACCGAGAAGGGAGAGAGCGCTGGGATTCTATAATATGGCCAATCAGCGCGTTCGTGGTTATCCCATTTTTTCAAGAACAAGAATGAGAATGCGACGTGCTTGATAATGCATTTTTTTTAATTCAAGGAAGATTAGAAAAAAAGTTTTATATAAAAGTTCAAACATATAATTTCAACCCTTTTATTGTAAACTTCAAGAACGAAAAATAAAGCGGCATGATTAATTACGAAAACAAGTGAGGCGCAATTCTCAATTGCTAAACATCGCAAATGTTCACTGTTATCTAACCAGAACCAAACGTTCATGTACATATATTTATCTACTTTGTTTACTCAAAATACAAATTTCAAAATCTTACCTCCCATGCTTTAGTTCCTTCTCGAATTTCGCCCTCTCGTGCTAACGCCAAATTGCGTCGATCTTTTTTTGCTTTTTTCTCCGCTTCATCTTTTATCTTCATGTTGGAGATTTCGGTCTGGGGAAGCGCAGTTCGAGCAAAAACTGGTCGCCCGTTAATCGAGAGCTCTTTCAAGGGTGGTAGCCGAATTGGTAGAATCCGGAATTCAATGTGTTGTGTTCTACCAATGCCCGATTCTACCAGTTCTAGATTCTCGCATTTGCAATATGCACCAGAATTGGTAGAAAAAAAATTGATATCCCCATTCTGAGGAATTGGCTGAACAAATGCACTCCTTACAGAAAGCTAGTAGAAACAAAACAAATGTAAATTTGACCATATGGTACTATAGTAAAAAAACGGAATTGACATTATAAGTTATAACGGTGAAAATGTCACACCTTATACGATATTACTAAAGATGAAGGGTACTTTCACGACCATTCTTGGTCGCGAAAAAAGCCCGTTTATGAGTACTTTCGCGACCACACATTTTTGTCGCGAATTGTTCAAAATATGGTTTAGCGACCATTTGGTGACCATTTGCTGTTATTAACAAGGTTTCGCGAACATTTTTTTCACCTAAAAACAGTGGTCGCGAAACCTCACCCAAAACACCATTTCGCGACCAAACATTTGGTCGCGAAAGTACTCATAAACGATGTTTAACTCTTAACTAAAGCCCCCGTAGAACAAGGGTGTAGTACAGGGCATATACCAATTCGGCTACCACCCTTTCGAGTTAACGACGCATTCATCAGCTTCCGACTTTTGGTCAAATTCAACGAATGCGACGCCTTTTGAGCTGCCGGCCGCGTTTTTCACAATGCGCGTTTTAATCACGGTCCCATATGGAGAGCAAAGTTGCTCGACGTCCTCTTCGCTTGCGTCAAATGGAATATTGCGTAAAAATACACTTCGACCTTCAAGCACATCTGGGGGCGGGTCGAGGATTTTACGCGGGGTTGGGACCGGCGTTGACTTTTTATTCGATGTTTCTTCAGTGACTGAAGATTCATCGTCGGAATCTGTTTCGTTATCACTATCCTTTTCGTCTTCAGAATCTTCGCTTTCATCTTTTACATCTTCCACATTGCTCGGTTCATCATCTTCCTCATCACTAGCCTCCTCTTCACTTTCACTTTCGGCTTCAGTATTTTCGACCTGTAATTTTTTAGCGTTATAACGAGATTATTAAAAAATCGAGTTATCAATATTATGGATCACAATCGAAACTTAGCGAGTTGGCGCTAGGCTACTATGCATATGTATACCACTATAAAAAAGTAACTACTTAGTATCCACTGGAAAAAATGTTTGGATTTTTTAACCCACGACAAATTTCGAAAACAAAAATTGAATTGCTTGATTTTGGATATTGACTTTGGTATTCCTAAACTCGAACTTTCTGGATACTGTACCAAAATACAAAAGTCGATATCGATATATCAAAACCCAAAAAGTACATTTGGTGAAAAAAATTTTTATCTTGTCAAAATTACAATTGTAAGCTCTCCAAAAGGTTAGTCAAAAATATAACATAAAATGGACTACCTGTGGTTCTGGTTCGGCCTTTTCCTTTTCCGCTAAGTAAACTTCTCTCGGTAAGCTCCAGTCAATAGCCACCTTACGGCCATTTATCTCTGAAACGCCCTTAATGGCCTTGGCGGACTCATGACCATGTGTAAACTGTACAAAGCCAAAGCCTCGCATTCTGCCATCGTCCTTTCGTGGAATTTTCACTTCGGTAACTGTGCCGAATTTATGAAATACACTTTTAAGTTTGTCTTCGTCGCATGACCAGGGCAAGTTGCGAATAATGAGACGGGTCCGCCTATGCAATTTACTGTCATCATCGCCTTCAAGCGCTGCGTGAAGTTGGTCCCCGCCCTCGTCTAAACCGCATAATACGTGACAAGCCTAAATATGCAGTTTATACTAGAGACAATTTTTATAAAAAAAAAACTAGAAAATTAACGATTGAAAATCAAATACGAAGTATAATTTTGTCTTCGTGCATGAATCATGCCGCATGATTCTTAAAGAATACCTTCTTATTGAATTTTGTATAAAAAATCATTTCCAAAAAAAAAAAAATAATTGTTTCCAAATATAACGTTATAAATCTATATAAACCTAAGCCTTATTCAAAAATACATTTGTTAATCTATTTCACCGAATTTTCGCTACTAGTATTACAGCATTCAGGGGATCAAATATAGTATATTTAATACACATACAGTCCCTACTCCCAATACGGACGTTTTTGATTCTCGAAAATAGCGTCCGTATGCTCCCACGTCCGTAATTCTAACTGATCATTTCTGATCAATATAAAACGTGAACACGAATTTTAGAATATTTAAAAATACAAGTGTTAAAAGTAGTTAATTAAAAAAAAAAGAATAAATTCTTATGAAACTTCCGTATTTTACAACAATTTATATCTATATTTATAGATATATGATATAGACTATATGGATAATTCACCTTTAACGCATGTTTCTTCAAAAAATAACTTAATATTATTTTTTCTCCGAGCGCTATATTAGACGGTTTTATGCTGTGTTTTTGAGTGATGGTTTTGATATCATTCAAATTTTTCCGCTGCTCATTGAGCCCAGACAAAACGACGTTGAATTGTTTTGGTGCGTCTTTGGCTGATGTTATCTCTAGCACGGGCTCCGATTTATGTTCGGCTTCACTAACACTTGGCTCCGAAAGTACTCTCTTTTTTGCCTCTGTAGGCTTAAAATTTTTCGTTTTGCTACTTTGAAATTGTGTCGTTTGGCCCGTTTTAGAAGCTGCATTCCCTTTTCCACGCCCAGGGCCCGGCTTTCTTTTTTGACCCGGTTTGTCCGAAATTTTCGATACGGGTTTTTTATCCGCAAACTTCGCGCGTCTCTCCTTTATACCCATAGTATCAAAAGATCTTTCTAAACGCAACCATATATTAATATATGTAACGATTTTTAAGATATTAGTTTAGTTAAATCTACATCCATAAGACTTGCACAAAAACAGTTTGTACTCCATACCTCGAAGCAAACACAACAAAAAAGTTGTTCATAATACATACACGAAATGTGGCCAAAAGTTAACCTTTAGCGTGTTAAGTTAAGTGCACGACATTGTGACATCCAAAAAACGTAAAAAGACATGATTTTAAAGATTTTTTCCCAAAAAGCATGCTACTCAAAAAAACTGACTTGACCTTAGTGCCTGAAAGAACTGACTTGACCTTAGGGCAAACAAAACTGACTTGACCTTATAACGGCACAAGTGGCTGACCTTATAACCAACCCACTGTAAAAAGAACCCTTTTATTGGTACATGATTGTATGGATATAATTTGTATTGTTTCAATTTAAGCGAGTTACGGCAATATTCGTCTTATGTTATAAATTTAACTATACTTGTGAAATAAAGTTTTAAAATTATTCGTTTTTACTTCGAACACATAAATTACAGAAAGTATATACCATCGAGAGTTTGAGATATTTTTCTAACGTGCTTTTTGTCACTATTTGTTATACATCAGTAACCGATCATACAAATGATTTTTTCGTTGGTGGAAACGGGAAAAAAGATTATATATTTTGGCAACATACATATGTAACATTTAACTCATATAATATAAGTATACATATGATATGTAACTTATCGAGAAAATTGTGACGCGGGGTATGGTTATATCATATAACTTATATGATCAAACTCAAAAAAGTGACTTGGCCTTATAGCGACCACAATGTCGGAAGTTATAAGTTATAACTTCCGACATTCTGGTCGCTTATAACTTATAACCACCACATCTTGAATTATACATATGTATACCAATTGTCCGAAATAAAAAAAATCAACGTTTTCTATTCGTGTTTCCTACAATTTTTTACAAAGGTCAATCGGTAGCAGATGTTAACATAGCGCGACGCCCATAAAGTATCGTTTCTTAGAAAATGATTGGTGCACAATTCCCAGGTTGTACTAATAACGGTGTAGTACACCAGGTGTACTAAAAACGCAACGAGATGAGACAAATGTCGCATAGTGTGTATATCGACTTTGAATAAATCGATAGTCAAAAGCACTAAGGTTATTATAAGCATTGTTACGAAATGTTAACAAGACTATTTGGGATTCGGAATAAGCGAAAATGGCTGTTTCTCGAGTTTTGTTGTACCTAAGAGTTCTGGTAACTTAACATAGATTGTGTAAAACATAAGAACATGGTTTGAATTTAGTACTAACTGAGTATTTTATATCTAAAGAAAGGTACAAAATTTGTACTACAAATGTTACCAATTCATAAAAATTTGTGTTGTTATGTAAATGCTGTCATTTTTATTCATTTTTTCGGTTGCAAACTTTTTGAATTTACCTTTTTTTAACTGTAATTGGCCGCGGATACCCTAGACGTTATAAGACAACAGTTCCGGAAATTCACCTTTCTTCATATTTTACTTTTAATATACGACCAAATTCAGCTTGAATTGTATACCAAATCAAACCGTGCCCTTATAAGGCCTTATGTAAATTAGAAATCAGCTAAAGAGCTTAAGCTAAAGATTTTTTTGTTAGTGACAATTGTCGAGTTAGAATACTAATTTCGCAAAAAAACGGTTGATCTTCATGAGATAGAACCTTTGAAGAGGCCCATTTTTATTAATGAATTGTATTTTCGCAGCTATTTCGAAAATCACCAAATGGTCGCGAAAATACCAATTTCATTTTATTTTGTACGCTTATTATCAGCGTATAGATTATTAAATTAAATTGCCAGTTCAAGGGATCAGGTATAAGGTAATGGTGAAAAAATCTCCAATGGTTCTATAAGCATACAATCAGTCAGCAAAATTGATTGTCCACCCTTCCCCAAAAATGATGAATTTAATTATAATAAAAATAAATTTTATTTTCAAGACATGGTTGATTCAGATAAATACTGATATTAGAGTGAACCAATTAACACGAATTTGTATTATAATTAAATTCCTTATTTTCCAAAAAAGGCAACAAAAAATTTCGTATGACCTTTTAAGAAACGCCCATGTTACATGGGCCATGTTACATGGGCCATGTAATTTAAACAACCACTTTTTTAACCTACATTTTTTTCCAATCTTGGTCATTTATTTTGTGAACAAAAGTCATAAACAGGGATTTAAAGTGTAAACCCTGAAATTATTATACCGGTTTAGCCTCATGAAAATCGGCTTAGCGGTTCTAGATTGTTTCTCAATTTCTTCGATTGATTTGTCAGGGTTGTCTCTTACTTGTGTCGCGCGCTCTCTCAATACCGAGTATAAAAGGAAATCCCAACACTTCATTATTTTTTTTTCATAACACAAGTAAGAGACAACCCTGACAAATAAATCGAAGAAATTGAGCAACTATCTAGAAATTCTCAGCCGATTTTCATGAGACTAAACCGGTAGAGTCATTAATTAAAGAAACACCAAAATTGAAATTGGGATCACGAAACTGAAATTTATGAGGATTTTTTAGTCTACTTTCTAGTTTTTCGAACAGAAAATGTCGGACTTTAGACAGAAAATACCATCATTAACATCAGGAATAGCATTTGGTTAATGTATAATTTCGATGATTCATAGAGTATACTTCATAGTAGTTAAACGTAATTGAAAAATGTAAGTCAACAAATNTAAACCGAAAACTAATCAAAATTGAAGATCACAAATTTTCCGTTAACCGATGAACCGGCATTTTGATCGATATTTCGGGTTTTAATTCCGACATTTTTGGGATATTCAGAAAAATGTCGTGATTTCAATTTTGGTGCTTATCATTTTTTGAATTTTAAGGCCCTTCTTTTAGGAATTATTTTCGATAATAAACTGAAATTTAATTCTGCAAGAATTAGAAGTAATAAATAGTAATTGCATAATAATGAAAAGAAGTAAGAACGATGTTGTATTGATGAACGAAATGTACAATACAACCCATTACCCTTTTTGAACAACGAGCAATGAGTAAAATTTTACGAGCTCCTTTTTTACATGGACATAATCATTATAAATTTCGCATAAGATATCCAGCTAAATAACACAATTTTTTTATTATTATTTTTTCTTCATTTCAATCAAATGAATATTTTTGAGCGCATAGGTTAAAATTGTTAAAAAGGAATCATTTAATGTTTTAAACAAAAATATATAAATGTACATAAAGGGTGTCGAAGGAAGTTATAGCTAAGACAATTTTTAAAAGAAATATGTGATTGATAGATGTGTTAGAATAATGTCATTGGCCGTATTGGAACATTTCAAACGAAAATGATGTTGAGAGTAGGGCGAACGCAAACTACGAGTTTAGGAATACTAAACAAATCAAAAATCAATAAAAGTTACCATCAACCCCCAAAGTTATGGTAACTGTACGGATGCGCCGTCTGAGCGATGAATTTAGTTCAAAAATCCTTTAACTCGGGTAACAGTATGAGTCATACTGTATGAGTCATACTGTATGACTCATATAATATGTACCCTGATTAGCCCCGCTTCGCTGGATCATACTGTATGAGCCAGCGAAGCGGGGCTAATCAGGGTACGATTACCTTATTAGGTTACAGAACAAGCCCGCGATGCAGGGCTACAAAAATTGGATCCATTAATTAATTAATCATGATTTACTTTTGTCTTCAAAATGTTTGAAAACTTAATCTGTATCCCAAACGACGTCACCTGTATAATTCTCAAGAGTTTTTGGGTATAAGGAGCAATCGAATAGTATTTGTATATGATTTTTTTTTTCGAAATTTCATGCATTTGCATTCACCCAAGTTAAGTAGGACATTTGAATTTCTAATTTCGATGTGTCAATTTTTAGCGCCAATTAAATTTAACGTGTACATACTAGTAGATTGTTTAGAAAGGACTTCTCGATGAAAGTCTTGAAATTATTGATAATCAATAATGACAGCAGACCCACCCCGGCCTGTCGAGGGTACACAAATTAATAAAGGCGCATAAGAGTTAACAAAATATCCGTGGTAAATGCCCCAATTGTTCTCATTAAAATAGACACAAACACTGTGACTAAATTTTACATACAAAACCAATCATGCCATGTTCTAAGAGAGAAAAACATGTTTTCTAATCTACGAAGGAGTAATATAGCAAAAACAAATTCGGAAAACATTATTTCATCAACATCCGTTGAATTTTACATTGGGTCTGTAATCTTTTTTGTTTTTGTTTTCTTTATATTTTCAGGCAAATGTCAGATTGTTTTTTTCCAAGAGCTTCCCATTGAGCGTCGAAAGAAGCTGACGGAAACGGTGCTTCTTGGAATGGATTGGGTGAGCTGGACGTCGATGAAATACCCGATGAGCCCTAAAAATGTGTATAAAAACGATTTAAAAAAATAATGGTATACCGGTCCATTTGTTAACAAAAAAACATGCCAAAAAGACATCCCTATTGGAGACAAGTCACGTATTATACCGATATTACAAATGCAATTGTAAACCTTTTCACATTCACATGGAATTATTTTACTTTTTTCTCGATCCATACCGTGCTACCCAATAGCTATTGACAGTGACCTTGAATCTGAGGGTTGATTTGGATTCTATGGTTTCTCATTCGTTTAGTTTTATAAATATAATTCCTCGGTTTGAACTTCGAGGAATCGACAATTTTGTACTTCGACCGTTAAACGCGTTTTTATCGGTTATATTAATCTGAACGGTTCGAGACCCAACTGCGTTTGCAGCCATGATTCTTAGGGACTTTATGCAATTTAAATTAATTTGCTATCATAAATGGTCTAGAAGGAGTACGCTCCACAATGAATGCAGCAGTGAAAAAAAGTCGTCTATTCGATTGTTGGATCAACATATTATTATTATCTAAATATATTTTTTTGAATAGATGCCTTTAGGTCATTTGTTTATATAAACATATATAAACAGCTATAGCTGTTTTTCAAAATCTGACATCACCTGGAAAAAAAAATACTTGACGTTAGTCCACAAAACATATTCGAAAATTAGTGTTACGATTTTTTTTATCGGAGACAATCACGGTTCACTTACAGTCGACTATACCATAAATGCAACAAATATGCTCTGAATCGGTAGCTAACTCGTTTTTTATGCTATTATTTAACTCAATAAATAATACACTGTGCGTCAACTTACAAATCTGACAGACTGGCTTCTGTGAAAGTGGCCGGTGGGCGCTGATTGGCTACTGGGCAGTCTCATGCTCGTATGGGTGTGTATATTGCGTTGAAAAGCATTTGGCGTGTTTGTTCGCTTTGGTATCACTGGCGGCACTCGATTACTACTGCTTGCCGTCGATATGGACGAATCCCCGGTCTTAATCTGGGGTATCACTTCGCGGGCTACTGACTCGATCCACTGGTCACCGCGTGAGCGACTCGGTATGACCGGTGGAACTTTAACGACTTCCGGCGACTCATCGAATGTTGCTTTAAATGTAGGCTGAGTATGGCTGCGAGCAATCGAAGACTCACTCCATGGATTCTCTTCTCGGATTGGCTCAACGACCTTCCGGCCCAAGCTTCGGCTACAAATTGATAATCATTATAAACTATATGTTAAGTACAGGGAGCCTTGAAAGGTTATAATGTTAAAGTCTAAAAACCTAAATAGACCTTACATGCCTGACTTGATTTTCAGACCACCCAACAAATCTGAAGACCTTTTGTGGACATATACTGGACAAAAGTTCAAGAAGACATAATGTAGTCCAAAAGTTAATAAAAGCATAAACTAAATTGAACTTGGTGCAGAAAACCTTGACCTTACTCCAGAAAACCGGCTTTACCTTATAAGTTATAACGGACATAATGATGGGTGAGTTATAAACTCCCGACTAAAAATATCTGGAATACATTTTTAAATGTTGGATATTAAACATAGATTACATACTGATTCTCAGGCTTCTGGTAAGTGTGTTGAAGTGGCTTCACGACTTTCACCGGTATATTCTGAATGGGCTTTTCTTCCCCTTCAATCTCGGGTACCGGATTTAGGATCTCCTTGCCTTTGAAGCGTTCAATGTTAACTTGAAGTTGATTTTCCCGAACCGACGATCCTTTTGTTTTGAAGGCTTCTTGTTTGGGGTGAGGCACGAAACTGCGCAAACTGGCCTGTCGTTTTAGATTTTCAGGCGCTTGAGGTCTCGGAACGGATTTGATTTCGATTTTTACTTCTTCTTTTTGTGGCGCCGGTCTAAATGTATTGAATGTAAAACTAAATAATTCGATACACGCGTTAATGCTTGAAGAAGTATCATTTGTATTTATACAAAGAGCAACGACCGGTCAACCCCTATGTTTCCGTTAAAACTGTATACAAATGAGGAAAAGTTTAAATTTACCGCGTCCGAAATGAGCAAGTTATTAATTGAATTTAAGTTCTTAAGGTTTTAATAAAAATATTGACGTAAATCACTAAAACGTTAAAGGGGTTATTTTTGCTAAAATTCCCGAAAAAATATTTCTTACTTTTCAACTTCAGCAACAGTTGTTGAAGATGATGGGGAGGCTAGGGGTTGGGCAGGAGGTCGCACGGCACGGTACGTCCCTTCCCTCGTAAAGCTCGTCTCGTCAACATTCATGGAAATATTTACATCGGCTTGTTCCAGCGCCTTCTTTCGATCATGGCACGCTTTAAAGGCTGCACCAACCGCATGTGAGAGTCGTTCACCCGTATCATTCATAGCGGTGAAACTGAACAAATGTTTCGGCGGCAATGTTTACAAAGTCGTTTATTTTTAAGTCCAGAAGAATGCCCCACCTTTCGTTATTTATCTACACACTTGGTTATAACGTCACGTAACACGACCTTCTGGGCTTATATGCATTTCAAAATCTTATGACCAGATAATGATAAATTTTGACAACAACATAAATTTCAAATTTTCATGTCGGTCTATTTTGAGCAAAAACAACGTTTTTCATTTAAATTCTTCCAACGAAAACATTTACGATAGTATTCACGCGATATATGTAGGTTTAAAATTTTAACTTGGTTTAAAAACCTAAACAGTCATGGGGACATCCCGATTTTTTTCATAATATTCTTACCTGTAACACATCCATCGTTTTGTCGTACCGTCACGACAAATATAAGAGAAAGCTTTCTCATAATTGCCATCTGGCGCACAGAAAGAAACCTTTTCAATTGTCTGATCCAATATCAATTGTTTATTTTTCTCCTTGACGAGTCGAATGGTTTCGGGCGAGACACAGAGGAGTGCGCGCGTTTTACGCCGTTCGCGCCGCAATTTGTGTTTTTTGACCGCTTCTTCACAGTGGCTAATGCCGCGGGATTCGTTGACCTCCAAACTGCCCAAATATTTCACCTTAATAATAAATTAACGTAGAAAAATTTTTAATTAATTCCATACCATAGCCAAGTTTATGGGGAGATAAAAAAATTATAGGGAGCACTCGAAAAAATGAAAATTTATACATTGTACAGGGTGATCATCCAAAAAGGGATCAGAAAGTGAGAAATCTGTGGCATGCGGCATGCCTATCACTGTTGCCTATCACTTTGGCTAAAATTAGCGGCTCTTAGGGGTTTTTCACGGACACAAGTCAAAAAATCTAATACAACTGTCACGTAACCAGATGTATACCAATCTCATTGTTTTAAAAAATAAAAAAAACGTTCAAAATCACAATTTGAATTTTCCAATTTGTGACTTGTTGATTAAAGCTGTCAACCTAAAAAAGTGACCTTTTGTTCGTAACAAAACAAAACTACTCACCCGAAACTGACAAGAACCATCTTTGACCTTCCGTTCGTCTTCAACCCATTCAACGGGTTTGTCTTGTTCCTTTGGCGTTCGTGTTTTTTTCCGACGCCGAAACGATTTTCGGATTGACTTCATGATATTCGAGCCTCTCGTGAATCTATTCGAACTTTGCGACTCGTCTGGCCTGTCATCGTCTCCACGTAAAAGATGAGCCATTCTAAACTATTTTTAAAGGTTAGTTTAGTTTTATCCGTAGTTATTTTTATAGTCATTTCAAAGATAGGATGACTGTAATAAAAACTCAAAGCCACATAATTTTATCGAAAAATGAGAGTCTATTTTTTTCCAGAATTCACTAAGAAAAATAATTAAAATATTATAATCCATATCATATACATCTACAGTATATGTATGATTTTCATATTTTTTCCAACATGAATTCGACCAGAAGACGGAGAACGTTGCAGCTTGCATTTACACATATCTCAAACACATGAAAGCCCCACGTTTAACCTAAAACCACCCCTATTGATTTCAGGCTTTATGTTTTTCCGACTATATAAATTAGCAGCGAAAAAAATTAATACTTATAATATGTTAGGTTAGAAGCGCCTTGTTGTAAGCGTAATAAAAAAAGGAAGAAATTATAATTTATTTTTACGCGTTGTTATGGCAACGCAGCCAATCAAAATTGTCTCGCAGCGCGAGACAATTAAGGTGTAACGGTTACAATTCTGTAAAAGTAAAAATATAAACCACATTTTTGGGTACATTTTTGGCCCTAAAATGATTGATATTAGATGGAACTAAATTCTAAACCGCATTTCAACTTCTAGGTGTTTAAACATGTTTGAAGGTTTTTATTTAAATATATTACTACAGAATAGTGAATATGAACAATGAATTGTTAAATTATTGTTGCCCAATTGCATTAGAATTTTGTGTTTAAAAAAAGAAGCACAAAAACAATGTAACCACCTCTATGTAAACATAGCACTTTTTTGCGATTAAATTTCTTTAGTCGAAATGGATTAAGTGAATTATCCGCGCCAGGACTATACAGTAGTCTATACTATTATATATAATATAAATATAGATATAGAGAAAACGGCGAATTTCGCCACGGAATGGACAACTTCTACAAAAAGAAAGGAAAGTTCTTGCACATATTCTTACCGACTTTGATAGCCGAAGAATAAAGCCGAAATGAACGCATGGACTGGAAAGTTTAATTGGTGTTTAATAAACGCACTCACGACAGTTATATTAACAAGAAATTTAAGAAGAAACTATTTTAAAAGTGTTAACATTATAAGTTAGGGTTTATGTACATTATACAATAAATTGTACAGGGGTGTATGGTTATAAGGTCAAGCCCGAAAAAAATGACTTGACCTTATAGCGGTCACCTTTTGTGACCTTATAACCATACCCTCCTGTACAATAAAGTAAGTTGAATATAATAAATTGTGATATGTGTAGAGCACCACTTAACCAGTTATCTGTACACCTCTATTGCTCTAAAAATGTCAAAATAATATAATTTTGGTAAGATAATTGTAAATCGCGACAGTTTTTGCCCGAAATTAATTTTAAGATGACCCAAGTTTGCTGGTTAGGGGGACCCAAGATAACTGGTTAGGGGGTTATTTAGGCACTGTTCGCCCCTAACTATACTAAGTTAGTATTACTAACTATACTAAGTTAGTATTACTAACAGTTAAAGAAATAGATTAATTTATCAGTTCATCCATGTAAGGCGGTTCTTTATTATCCACAGTTTCTTGCAATTTTTGATCCCCCCGATTGGAAGCAGTTAACTCTTGATCCCGAGTATTGTTATCTTGCTCCTCGACCGCGTCGTTAAAAAGGACAATGTCTAAGAGATTGAATTCAGTACGGCAATTTGGGCACAAACATTTCCCGCTAAGCCACTGATTGGTCGGGAGCCCTTGGTGGTGTTGATGAGCCGCAAAACATCTCATTAAACAACTAAATTTGGGGTGTCAAATGTACGGTTTCAAGTTTTTTTCGAATTTGATTGGCTAAAATCAACATAA
Source organism: Oikopleura albicans (assembly GCA_004367875.1). Classification (NCBI taxonomy): domain Eukaryota; kingdom Metazoa; phylum Chordata; class Appendicularia; order Copelata; family Oikopleuridae; genus Oikopleura; species Oikopleura albicans. Next base: position 76,921 of record SCLG01000239.1, read on the forward strand.
TAATAATAATCATAATAATATAATATGTATTACACAAGGTGGGCAGTTGACCGTAAAAATAAAATTTCTGTAAAGGGGACGGTTAGCTGCGTACCGTGGAGGCGTTAGTGGAATGTGTAGGCGCTAATTTTCGCCCAAAAAGTGGGCAGTTAACAACAGACTGGTCAGTTAATGACGGTTATTTGCGCATTCTGTGTAATAAGAAATATACAATATAATATAATAAACACAATAATAATAATAACCTAAGTCTTAGTTGAAAATGAACCCAAAAAATATTCTCGAGAATTTGAAATTAATAACGCGGAATTGGGAATTGAATTTTCAGCATTGCAACTGAGTTGCCCGATTAGACAAATTACGCATAGCTTAGCCAATGAGCGCATCGGGATTCATTGATACACGGCTTGTGCGTGGCGCTTACGTAAACGTAATTTTTCCGCCGCATCGTGACTTGATTCTGCCTACGCAGCAATTCATATTTTTGTGAATGGGAATTTCTATTCATTGAGAATATTTTGGGTTCATTTTCAACTAAGACTGACGTTATTTAATAAGCATTATAAACACAATAAATAAAATACAATAATAATCTACAAGACATCCATGAAATATGGACCATGATCTTAGTACACTTTGGACATCTTAAAATCGCAGGCCTTATATAATATAAGTTATCCAATAAGCATATCCAATTACTCGTTTATATTTTAGCTTTATATTTTCAATATTTTGTCTATTAGGCATGACTGAGCATACTCTGTCACCCTTGCTAAAACACCACATTGCACGGCATTGACATGTCTGTAGTCGAACTTCGCACTTTTTCATTGTACACCCAAAACAATCATCTTCTTCGTCATCAACTTCACGTCGATCAACACGTTTATTAAGGTTAACCACCTAAATGCACTTTATATTTCATGTGAAAATAATTATACACCGGTTCGCGCTCAACGTATCGTGAAAAAGTATTAACATGGGAGTGATCGATATCATTAGCGTCGCAATTATTTGCTAAAATTATGCGAAACAAGTTGATATAATTCTTTGCATAAAAAGAACATAGTTAAGAGATCATTTTTTTTTATCAAACTTTTTTACGATATGATAAAACTTTTTTATTGAAACCGACCAGATACTATAGTATAGACATTTTCAATTTAAAACATAAATTTCCTAGAAAAATTGAAGTGGGGTACTTTTTTTTTGTTCAACACATGGTTTCGCGACCAAATTCACCGAAAAATTACCTTATAAGACTCTTCGGCAAACTTTGTCCATAAATCCTTCACTTCATAATTGTCCATATTTGGAAGGGGTGCGGTGAGTTTAAACTTAAATTCCTCGAACTCGGATCCTTTAATAAAAATATTGAATTTAGTTTCGCCAGCTGTTACTTCAATGGTTAGATTTTGGTCTGTTGTTAACTTTTGGTCGGGGGCTTGTGTGCCCGGTACCATTATATCCGAAATGTGAACAGTGCGCAATTGAGCTTCGGTTTGACGACAAATAAATGTCTGATAAGTCGAAATTTTGATAATGAACGAATCCGTGATAATGATCGTTCTTTTTTCATTGATGAATTTTGTCGGAGAGCGAATTTCGCGGTTGATTGAAGTTATTAAATCTTCGAAACTTTCAGAAATCATCTTCATCCGAATCAACTGAAACGGTCAAGTGTTACATAGTGTCAATGAGGTCCCAGTAAAATTAGCTTCTTAAAAAATAAAGACTTATATTTTTAAAAGAAACACATTTGCTAGGGAAGCTGCTCGAAAAACGAATTTTAAGGTGGTCGAAAAGGCATGTGTAAGTAATTATCTGACAGAAAACACACCCATAGCGAGTTCGAAAGGGATTAAAAACATGTCTAAGGAACTTACTGTAAACACGGACCCGCGAATCGGAACTTACACTTACCGTCTAACCAATCCCGTAACAGATCAGCCCGCGATGCGGGCGGAAAACAAGCACGTGTAATAATTCCCTTACAAAGCCGCCCGCATACTGTCAAAGTACATATTAGTCTATAGTGACTCCCCGCATGTTAGCGACTATTGAGAACAAAATTGATGGATTATGATCTCAACAAATAAACATTACCTGACGCTCAATCGGATTAATGAGAATCTCATAGTAATACAATGCAATGACCGAGAGTACAAAAATCAACGGCGCTGTCGCAAACGTCAGATACGTTTTGGCTAAATCGTCTGGAAGATAGCATGCGTAAAATATCGGAAGACACGAATGGAAGGCTATCGACACATAAAAACGACGTATGTGATATTGAAGAAAGGAGTTCTCGGGCGTGCCCAACCACTTCGAAAAGAGACCCTTAGGTAGGTTCCAAATAAGAATAAGGCAAACTTGGTAACGAGCTCCAGACTAGCTATCCGTCTAATTGTTTTGATAGTCGGCCAAAAGTAACTGCTTGACGAGAAAAATCCAACCACAAGTATTCTTGGTTATAAGGTCAATGTATAAAAAACTGACCTTATACCCATTTTTTGTAAAATTGAACTAGCCCAAAAAAGCCAAACAATTCATGATTTGCCTTATGATTTAATGACTGGGTCGGACTACCCAGTTTCTCTTTCTTATTTGGCACCTACCTCAACGGTAAGTCCAAGCCCCTGAAGGTCACGCGGCTCACACACAAAAATAAAGCAAAATAACGCGTATAAAATGCCATTTTGAGGAAACCAAGCTGGGCTAACGAATCCCGCCATATGGGCTTCCTGGACGCGTCGACTTATTGAGGGTAGACGACGAATGATCTAAATGCATCCAAAGCAACGGTTAATGATTGTTATTTATTTATTATATCAAGAACGGCATGCGATATAATGAAACTATACAGTTATCTTTCGAATGATGGCCAAACAAGGCTCAAAGGCAACACTTTTTTTTTGTAAAACCCCCCGAAAAACGTTAACTTTGAGCAAAGAAAAGCCACAATAGAAATCGTAATGAATATACTATTCGAGGCAGAACGTAAAAAAAGAATGAGACATTGATGACATCAACAGAAGCAGTGATATGAAAATTAAGTTCGTTGCTACTTTTTTCCCCCATAGACCGGCTTAACAACGCGTGCCTTAACACTGCTACTTGTGTTTAGTGCAGATTGCAACGAGCGCAGCTGGTCTTTCTGCTCACGGACGGTTGCTTCGAGCTTTTTACAGCGATTCATGGTTGCACTTAATCGAGCTAAAACGTCATTTTTTAAATATTAAATTAAATTTTTTAGTTGCACTAATACAGTTCCTATTCCCATAAGCGACCTCCCATAACGAACGCTATTTTCATATTTTAAATGTCCTAAATTAACCCCATGAGGGAAGCTAATCCCTTAACGGGCGTTTTTTTTTTCGATAACCGAAAACGTCCCTTATATATAATATTTTGTAGTAGAGTTAAAACAATACCTTCAAGCCGCGGTGTTTGAGATTTAAGCTCATAATTTTCCCGAACGAGCGCTTTATGAGCAGATGTCAGCTGTTCCAAGTTTGCCTCTAGAAATTTCGTCTTTTGGGGATGGTGGCCGTCGATTATGTCAGCCAGGTCGGTTTTTTTCGTTGTCCCCAATTTTCGCGTTATATCTTGGAGAAATGCGTATCTATAAATTACCTTATTAATCAAATAATCAAATCTAAATACTGGAATGTAAAATTACTTGAAAAATAAACCACATTTTCAAAAAAAAAAAATACCTTTTTATCGTCGGTATAAATTTTAACACTGTATTTCTGTATTATGAAAAATTTCTAAACTTTGAAATTCTAAACCTCAAAATTTATAAGGTCACATATTTTTAATACAAAATATTTTAACAGTAAAAATTTTTACACCAATTTTTTTGATAAAAACTTGTCACAAAAAGATTCTGTGATGTTTAAGACGTACCGTAAACCACGCAACATTTCAAGTTCACGAGAGACTTGTTCCTCGACGCCCCGTAGGTCAATTCGGGCACGGACAGCTCGGTCTGTTTCTATTCGATATTGATCGCAATTTTCATATTCCTTAATGCGACTTTGTTGTTGCAAAAATTGCATTCGAACTTGAGCCAAAACTTCTTCCCATAGTTTACCGGCATCTTCCTCGTCTTCCGCAAAGTCAAATCGATGGTCCAAGAGCTCATTACCGAGCGATTTGGTTAGTCCAATAACTTGACCACGGTAGCTGTCTAAAATTCATTATCGCATGTTACTTTGACACAACTGTGTGACAACTTGTGAATTGATATGACAACTATATATATAGTACAAATTGTATAACTTATAATACGAATAGAGTGCGGTTTGAAAAAGGCCAAAAAGGAGAATTTATCGAATTTTTCTCCTTTTTTGGTTTAAAAAGGTGTAAAATTTCGACAAATTCTCCTTTTTGGTTTAAAAAAGTTATTTTTTTGACAAATTCTCCTTTCTTTAAATCTTCCTTTATTCATATTATAAGTTTTTCAGTTTGTACTTTATACGGTAAAAGTTATACCGATTCGAACTCTGTCGTTACTGCCTGTTGGTATATATACAATTGGTATGATACAACGGCTACAGAGATCTTATTTTTTAACGTATCCAAAAGATTAATATTCAACTTACTGTATGTTACATACATCAAGTACGTTAACACAACAGTCTACATACAAAAGCACAATACAAAGACGACTTTTTTTCAATGCTTCCCCCCTTTATGGTCTAGGAGGAGTAGGCTCCACAATGGGGAGGGGAACCATTGAAAAAAAAAGTCGTCAAAACACAATTTTGGATATGTCAAAAATAAAAGCAACCAAATTTAACAAAGATCACAAAAGAGACGGATATGAAGAATTAGAGGAAACTTTATGATAGAACATTCACAAAAAATTTAAATCAGGATATAACGAGATGGGAAATTTTACCACAATTACAAATACAATATTGACATGTAGGTTACCTAAATCAGCAGACCGCGTTTGAAGTTCCTTAAAATGAGTTTGAAGTACAATGTGATTGAAGAATTTTAATGCTTTCGTCATATCGTTTTATGTTTAAAAATGAATTTTGTGATCATCTTTTGTCAATTATTATTTATCACTATTTACAATTAGCGAGAAGGGAAATAAAAGATGGATTTTATTCGAAACCAAATGGTTACGGTTTCCCTTATTTTTAAAAATCTTACTATAATCACAATCTATTTTTGACAAAAAAAAAATATTTTTTTGACGAAATTTTCACAAATCATGTTTGAGAGGTAAATTTTGATTTCAAGCTTTTTGGTTGGGTTCACATATGGGCAATTGCTATTGCAAGGCACTCTAAAGGTAAAAAAGGCAAATACTGTTGAAGAGATATTTCTAGATATTCTAGAGCATTCTAGAATAATTTCACTCAAAGCCCAGCACGTTGCCGACGTAGGCACGGGCTTGCTGCGTCCAGGACACGCGTCGATTTCGCGAATTGCTAGAATTGGCGAATCGACGTTCAAGCGTCGACAAAAGCTTCAATACAAAAAATATTATGTGCAAAATAAATACGTTTGAAAGTTTATCAGATCGCAGCTCGGCATCGTCAAGCTTCTTCTGTAAAATACCAGTCTTAGCTGCTTCTTCCGCCTTTTGATCATAGCTGAGCGCCACTTCTTCCAGGGCGCGCATCACATCCTTTAATGAAATATACAAATTTCGGAACAGTGATTTATTACTCGTGAAGTAGGTTGTCACTGTTAATCAAATTAAGTGAAACAACAAAAATGCGTTTTAGTATACAAAAGAAACCAAAAGAATCCAACGTTTCAGAAATCCAAAGAAAACCTCTCGGATTTTGATATAATTTATACAAATTAAAGAGAAACAATATGAAAATTTAATTAAAAAAACGTTGAATAAACTCACCTGGACCTCTTGCAAGGCTTTATTTTTAGCATACTCTTCATTCTTCTTTTCTTCATTCAGAAGAAATATTTTTTCTTCCAGTAAACGTATTTTAGCATATTGAATTTCCATTTCTAAAAAAACAAAGTTATAATTTTAAGCCAACAGGCCAATTAATAAAGCCTGTCTTTCAAGCCTTATAAATTATATTGTTATAATCTATAAATTATATTTAATTTTATAAAAAGTCATAAAAAACATGATTTTATGTCAAAGACAATACGACCCTTGTTGTCAAAAATATTATAACAACTTAAGTGGTAGAAATAACATAAGAACTCACAAGTTGTGAGTCTGAATTCACAAAATCCATGAGATTATAACTTAAAATTTATAACCACCACAGTCAAAGGGTGGCAAAAATATATTACCTCTAATCGATAAAGTGTCATCCTGGGCACCTTCGGGGTCGGGTCTTTCGTCGACCAAATCTTCGGTCGATTTTCCTTCCAGCGCTCTCTGTAGCTTGCTCACCTTTCTTACTTCGCGCTCATACTTTGCGCGCCATTGCTCTGCCGTTAGTTCGATATTTATTTGTACGGAATTTTCAATTGTCTTTGCACGGACGCCAAATAGCAATGTTGATTTTGTCTCTTCCTTGTTAAATTCGCTCGGAGAGCAGCAAATAACAATCGACGTTCGACAATTGCCGCCAAGTGAATCCTTCAAGATTCGCGTCATTTTGGAATCACGATACGGAATGTGCATCTGGTTTCTTTGTTCAAAAATATGTGGGTTAGTTAAGTTGAAAGAAAAGTTAAATTTAAACATTTGTGTTAAAAAAAATCGGATATTTAAGTTATTAGACGGATGTGTTTGAATTTGAGTAGTAAAGACATTGTTGGTTATAAGGTCAAGGTCTGAAAAGCTTGCTTGACGTTAAATGCATTTTGAAAAAAGTTCAAAAAGACATGATTCTATAAAAAAACTTTTTTTCACACTTGTAAAAACACATTCAAAAATTTCTATTAAAAAACTGACTTGACGGTCAAGGTGACCTAACAGCGGTCAAAATGGCTGACCTTATAAGCAACAACGCCTGTAGATAAACAATAAATATGCCGGGTTGAAAAAAATATAACTTTGCTGCATGACGTGGTCTACGGTTAAGGCCTGGAACTGACTAACCTTGTAAAGTTTACAAATTGTAAACACCCAAAAATATGAAGACCCTCCACAGACCTCAGTTGGGAAAAGTTCAAAAAGACACGATTTCATACAAAATTACAATCAAACGAGAACTGGAACGGACCCGGGACTGTAATCTTATTTCGAACAAATTCCTTTTTTCCATCTGCCAAGGCCGAAATAACGTTGCCGAGTGATGAGAGCGATAAATTAATTTGTTTGGCTTCCTCAAGTGTTTGACCTTCGGCGCCGGTCTTTGCGACCTTTTCACTACCGGCCAAATCGACCAAGTACAACTTGCCAGTTAAGGTCGTGCCTGTTTCCAGAGAGTTTTGTTTGATTTGAATGCAAAAGAGCGAATGTGAACGACTTGAGTGCTCATTCATATTCGTTACCGCAACGTGCCGATTTGATTTACCCTTATAATTTTTTATATAAAAATACATAGTGTCAAAAATGGATCAAACTGTTCTGACTAGATTGATATCAGGGTGTTCTTTATATTTTTTAAAATCCATCTTTTTCGTACATCGAAAATATACATAACATCGATTAAGGCTGAATTTGGGTCGCAATTGGCGAAATAAAAAAAAGAGGTGAACCAAATTAAATGTTCGCGTATTGAAAAATACGTCTACCTCTTCCAAGGCCGCCTCTTTTTTTATTTCGCCAATTGCGACCCAAATTCAGCCTTAATCGATTTTATACTTTTGGATTTTTCTAATGAAGAAAAAAAAGTGTATAAAGAGTTCTTTATTAAAACTGTTTTAAAAAATGCCGAAGCTATGTCATAGCTAGATGGGTCAAGCGTTTTATAAATTTTAACACATGATATAAGCCTTATATTATTAGGAGTGTCTGCTCCAAACTAAAAAAAATATAACACCATTTTTCCAAAAGAAAGTCTATCACGATAGGTAAAGCGGACAATTACTCTCGATAAATGAAAAAAATCTTACCTCATCGATTATTTGGATAATTTCTTCTGGGGAAGCTACAAAGCGTTCTGACGCTCCCTTGACAAAACACGTGCCGTCCCGATCTTCATGAACTGGTAAATTTTCACGCGAGGGATCTAAAAGGTCGCGGATCCGGTCGAGATAAATTTCAAAATAAGAAATTTTTATAATGAATTCGAGATTTTCTGGCTGCTGATAGATTTTTTCGAAGATGTCATAAGCGACGCGTGGAATTATGCCGCATTTGTCGTTTTGATGAACGTCTAAACCTTCCATTGTGAACGTCTTTCCCGAGCTGGTCTGACCATACGCAAAGACAGTTCCGTTTTGACCTTTAAAATAGAATTAATAATATATGAGTGTATATAAACGTAGAACAAAAACAAATGTAACCAAAAAATTTAGTAATTATTTCAACTTTGAAAGTTATAAAATTCCGAACAAAGAACATGCTCGATATGAAAAAAACATGATTAAACTTTGGTTTGTCAGATTAAAGTTAAAAACTTGTGGCCTTTAGCTTAACCCATTAGAACTGGTAGTTGATTTTATAACCCTACCTTTAATAACATCATCAACCAATCGTGATGCGACAGAATCATACAGCTGATGTTGCTTCGAATCAGGTCCAAAAACCTTATCAAATGTAAATGTCTTCCCACAAAATGTAACCGCCTCTGACTCGGTGGGGAATTTGGGCAGTGATTGGTCTCCTCGCTCGTCCTCGGTTTTATTCAATGGCCGAAACCTACAAATAACTCGTACAGCACACTGCTGTCCATTGTCTTCGCCCATTCTTAAAGTTAGCGAACCGTCATTTTTGTGTTATTTTTGATTATAGAATCGCCCGCAAATAATATAGGAGTGTCAGCCAAATAAAATATACTTAAAATTCCATAGACCAGTAATGTGAAAGTAATATTTTTACTGTTATTTTATGAAGGACTACTTTAAATATCTTTTCAAAAGACCGTAAGACCTTATAACCATCTTAATAAATACGACCATCAGAGCTACGCGAATCCCGACATGTGAGACGCCAAATAAGAGCCATATTGAGTAGCCAATCAGTGCATATTTAAAAGTATTCGCCCGCCACTTATTTGGCCTGCTATTTGGCGTCTCCCGTGTCCACATTCGCATATCACTTTTTTGACCGTTAACAACACACTTTGCTGCATACTTGGTAAATTTTACTTATAAACAACAATTTGAGTCTTTTATTTATAAAAGATTTCTGTGTTATTAAAATATACCAATTACAAAAAAAGAAGTGACGCGCAATTATTTTTTTAAACTTTATTTTGAATATAGAATAGCGCATCAATATTCGCCACAGTTGCAACAATATGGTATAAAAAGTATTTTTTTCTTTAAAGTTGAATTTTACCGCATAACTAGTGCTGTGTGTTGCCGTCTCTTTTTTTTTCTCTCTCTCATTTGTCAAATTAAATACAGAAGATAATAAATCTAAGACAGATTTGCGTCACATTTGTTTTTTGGATGACTGTAATATTAGTGTTGGCCATGTTAGTACAATTGAGTGACTCCTCGAAAAAGGGTAAAAAAAAGAAGACTTATTGAAGACAAGAGTTTTAATGGCAAAGTAGTGTAACTTATGGACAGTTATATATCGATTGGAAAGGAAACAACAATTTTAGGTTAGTGATACAAAAAAACAGATCTGCTTAAATTTGATTTACAAACTTGATAATAATAAAAAAGTGAACTACAGATATACAGGCGGACACCGACTTGTTTGGGAGACTGGAAAAGTTTTTGGATAAGTGCTATTTTTTATGAACTTGCCGTTGTCCCAAACAAACTGATTCCATTAGAATCGTTCGTACTATTTCGTTTCGTGACGATTTTTTTTTGTGCGAGGTTAGTAAATAAAACATACTTTTCAGGGTTATCTAATTACAGTCCCCCACCCAAATAGGTAACGATTTCGTTCTGAAAAAATCGTTACCTATTTGGGTAGTCGTTACCTATTTGGGTAGTTGGATTTCCTGAGCCTAAAAAATGGCCTTTTTGATGTTGTATATACATAGGAGTACCTTGTATGTATCGAGAACGGAAAATCCATTCTAGTGTAAGTCTTGCATAAAAAATATTTATTGTTTTTGATAAAAAAATCTTGTTTTATCTGAGTATGTTTTTTTATTTCATTTTTTTCTTCTTCAGGAAAGAAAAAAATATTGATAAAACATTTATTTTAGAAATACAAAATGTACCCATTTAAAACATCTCGTCTTTAAATTAACCTATTATNTAATTATAATTTCGAACTTTGCTCTCAATATCTTAGATATCTAAGTACAGTCCTTAACCATTTATCGGACGCTCATTTATCGGACGCTTTTTTGGCCAAAATGGGGTCATTCTAATAAAAAATGACCTCGTTTGTGACGATGCTCATTTATCCGACGCTATTTTAGAGAACCCAAAACGTCCGATAAATGGTTAAGGACTGTATTTAAGTTTGTTCTCGCCTAAATCTTAAAATTTATATTAATAGATGTATGGGACGTTTTAGCAAATTTTGTATCCTAGTCAGCCGAAAACAAGAAAAAACGGCCTAAATTTGTGCATAAATAAAATACGGTAAGTCATGACACAATTAAACGTCCGACTAAAAATGTTAAAATAACAGCGTACGGTCATACGCGTTATAAAAAAAAATGTTTGACCAGCTCATGTTTCGCAAAACTCGTCATACCATTTGTACGAAAATTATTTTAACGACAAATGGTCTTTTCGCCAATTAAACAACCCTGTTAGTATCGATCGCAAAATAAACGATTTGTATTTTGATTGTTAAGCGTGTTAAAATTTAAATTAAACCCGCTCTAGTCGAATAGTCGCGATACGAATAGTACAAAACCCAGACAGGTATCTAGTCCTAACCATGCTTTGGACAATACAATGTGAGGTAAGTAAACGCGCCTCTCATTTGTTTTTTGCAAACTTAGAAATCGAGTGATGCGCTCACTTCCCTCACACAATATTACTGATGCACATGCACACATAAATTCCAACGAATATCAGCAATATAACAAAAACCGTCTTTTTCGTATCTCACGGTTTCAATTTGAAACTTTTAAAGACCTCATTAATTATAATTTTTTTGGCGGGGAGTCGTTGGTATGAAAAAGTACCTCGTATGATATTTGATCAACGTTGTCACAAAACACATAATAAAATGAGAAGAGATATAGCTGTTATTTTTGTCCATTGTCACATTTTTTGTTTGTTTTTCTTTCGATCATAATAATTTAAACCCTATACTCATGAATATAGGACTGTTTTTTTTGAACTTAATTCCTGTACCTGAAAAACTCGATTTTCAAACAATTAATAAAAATTTAAAAATAATATTTATAACGGACTCAATTTACGGGAATTACAAAAGGAATTCTTGAGGGGCTATAACTTGATAAGGATTAAAAACAATTAAAAATAAACGTGTTTAATACCTAAAACGAAAAAATTTCTTATCGAAACTGTGAGAATCTGCCACAAGTTATTTTTCAACCTTGTTACTGCTTTTTAAAATAATTCAAATAATCTGAAAATAAATGTCTTATTGACGGAATTTGCCCAAATTGAAATGTGCTGATATTTGATGGATTTCTCAAATTAGGAGCCGAATCAGGTGCATTACACCTTTGAGGAATATTAAATGGATATTCCGACTAACACAAAGATTGATATTTCATTCTTGAAATAATGAATAATCAAAGAATCATTGAACTATTTGAAGATATATTTTTTCGTTAAATATACAATTCATGTATATTTTCATTTTTAAATATATTTCAATATATAAAGTTTCATATATTGCACCGTCGTTTTTTTCGCCAGAGGACCCGATGGCTTTGATCGGAATCTCATGTCTATAAGGAAACGCCTTGCTTTATATCTTCAAAGCACTTAGTTAATGGTTCACACAACAACATTTAAATTTCAGTCAAAACTGATTCGTCAATTTCCCACATTTTTTTTTCTTTGATATTATCACTTGTGAAGCAACTTATACAGTGTGGTTGATACCAAAACCTACCTTGTTGACAAGTGGAAAGCTGCAACGAAATACGTATTCAAGAATTTTTCTCTCGTTTTGTCTCTCATTTTTGTTTTGTGAAGTAAAAAAGTAAACACGGGATATTTACACGCCTTTCCCCTTTTTCATTTTTTCCCAAATTTTTTTACCAAAAAGAACACAAAACTTTACAGCCCCAATAAAAATTTCGAAAAAAATGGTTAACGAGAACAGTCTGTAAATTACGGAATAAGTGAGGATCAGGCCGTGAATCTGTAGCCTGCATGATTACCAGCACCAAAAGGAATTCTCTTTTTTTTCTAGGATGGTAATCCGACAGGCTACAAGTACGCAGGCTACAAGCAATTCAGCGATAATTAAAAAACAAAAATGAGAGAAAAAACAA
>SCLG01000239.1:89490-148708 GCA_004367875.1 Oikopleura albicans
GCAAGCAACTTACTTGTATACAGTGTGGTTGATACCAAAACCTACCTTGTTGACAAGTGGAAAGCTGCAACGAAATACGTATTCAAGAATTTTTCTCTCGTTTTGTCTCTCATTTTTGTTTTGTGAAGTAAAAAAGTAAACACGGGATATTTACACGCCTTTCCCCTTTTTCATTTTTTCCCAAATTTTTTTACCAAAAAGAACACAAAACTTTACAGCCCCAATAAAAATTTCGAAAAAAATGGTTAACGAGAACAGTCTGTAAATTACGGAATAAGTGAGGATCAGGCCGTGAATCTGTAGCCTGCATGATTACCAGCACCAAAAGGAATTCTCTTTTTTTTCTAGGATGGTAATCCGACAGGCTACAAGTACGCAGGCTACAAGCAATTCAGCGATAATTAAAAAACAAAAATGAGAGAAAAAACAAGAGAAAAATGTCAACAAGGAAGGTTTTGGTATCAACCACACTGTAAAATACCCCTGTAAAATATACAATTGTTATCGTTTTGTCGATTTAGTTTTTATTTCTTATGATAACGAAATTTTTCATGACTGCAAGTCTAAAAAAGGGACCAAATGAGTTTATAGCAATCGTACTAAATTATAATACGACCCTTAATGACTCATTTTTACCCGTTTTTCTGACCCTAATTCTAAAAAACACCGGATCATTGACCGATTTATATCAAGAAAACACATCAAATCATTGACGATCACTAATAAGCAGTATATTGTATACAAATCACGTCACATTCTTGCCTAGTTAAATCCTACCAGAGCTATTTCGCGATTTAACAAAGTTTAGTTATTGAAACTTCAATAAGGATCTAACCCAAAATACCTTCAGATTTTAATAATTCAAAAACACTTCAATGTATAAGTCATACTTCATCCATAAAAAAAAACTTAAAAAGACATGATTCTAAAGTTTTTTTTCCAAAAAGCATGCTTCTCATAAAAATTTGACTTGACCTTACTGCCAAAAAACCGACTTGACTTTATAACGGTCCAAATGGCTGACCTTATAACCAACCCCCCTGTACACATGTTAGTGGATTAACAAATTTACTGCAAATTGCTTATAATACAGTCATTTAAAATCTACAAAAAACAAACACATATAGTTCGCTTTTAGTTAGCCAAAATACGATAGGAAACTAGAATTAAAAAACACAATGCACACCTTGAACTCAAAAACTCTAATTTGGGCCTCAGCCAATTTGTATATTTGATTTGGATATCTCACTTATCATAGTTACAAATGTTATTAGCCAACAAACAATTTGTGCAATTCAGCACAGCTTTATTTAATGGATTCTCTCAACATGCATTCGAAAATGTTCTGTGTTTTAAAATGTTATTTCAAAAGTATAATGGCCTATTATTAATAGGCCAGGCTTAACAAAATAAAGTTTATGTTTTGATCAGTATGTCAGGGTTTAGTATAAAGCTCAAATAAGCAATTTCGAGCTTTTATTAAAATTGGGTATGTAACATACGGTATGTTTATGTTGAGCGATAAGGGTCTAAAATGAGCGAACACATCTACACAGGTACTAAAGTCAATTTTAGGTTCATTAAAAAAATGCAGAATAAAAAAAATTAACCATAACCAAAACCTTTTCCGATTTATTTCCACATTACTTTAGACCTCCCAGATAAAGTTGAAAAACATAATGGATGGTTATAAACTCAAGGTCAAAACCTATTTTTGTTATGTATTAAAGAACAGACTTGCTCTTACCATAATGTTTTCTGAAAACTGGTACTTTATTTTAATTATATCTAAGGCCAAAGCAAGACATTATTTAAAGAAAATGTTTATGAGAATTTTATTTTAAAATAGAAAAAATGGACAGGTCTATCAATTCCAAAAAAAAACTGTGACTTATTTTTATACTTGCTTCAACCTAATTGTTCTTATGTGGCGCGGTTTTCCTACATCGAATTTTTACAAAATAAGTCTTTGCTTATAAACACTGTTTATTAAACAGCAGTAGTAAAAAAACACACCTTAAATCCCCTTGGTGATGTCGCATAAGGAATATTTATACCATATAATCTATAAATTATGCATCGTCCTTTGGCAATTTTTCAAGAAAAAAATACAACTTCAACGCCATTCCCGCCGAAATCTGAAATGCTTCAATCAACTGAAGTTTGCGGTTCACCCTTTTCTAAATTGACTTTCCCTTGAATGAAGCGGTCGCGTTCCGTCATTTTATAAGTAAAGACGGTTATATAATATTTGTGGGAAAATGAATTCCCAAAAAAATATGCCTTTTTGGCGAAGCATGGCGTTTCTTTTTTGAAAATATAACTCAGCAAACATTACCGATCGTCCGGGCTAAACGCTTAATGGGCTTTGCGAATTGGCTTATGTTGAGTTAATAGTAAAACACCCAAATCCCATTACAAATTTAGCCCGAGCAAACAATAGAAATATCGAACACCCGATTATATGTTTAAAATGGCTGAATAAAGCGCTGATAAATGCAAAATTTGGTTAAAAAATAGCTCATCGAAGAAAAAAAAAATATTCCATAAATATTATATTACAACGATATGTGAATATACAATTACGACATCAACGAATAAATAATGAATGATAAATCCGTCCCGAATGAATATGGTGACACCAGGATTTTTTCTTTGACAGTTTTTTTTCAAATTCCTAGAATTTGTTCGCATAGTTTCTATATTTAAGAGTTTTGGCAAATTGAAGCTTAAAATCTAGTCTGTCCTTTTAAGTGACTACTTTTTTTCGATTAGGTCTGTGTTAGCCGGTAAAAAATAGTAGATAACACTATCATATAGAACCGTGCGCACAAGTTGTAGAAGCCTTAAAAACCGTCTTTATTATTTTTTTTTGATGAAAAATCAAAATGAAGGGTAAAATTGAGACTCTCTCAATTGAGCAATTTGGCATTTTGTTTTCTCAACTCGAGGTCCTTTTGGAGCGTGTCTAAATCCGAGCCGACGTCTGCTCCATAAATGTCAACCATTGCCTTTAGGGCGCCCTGTAACGATGAGAGTGCTTTTTGGTGGGCGGCGATTTGTAATTTCAAAAAGTTTGCGAGAAATTCCGTCATGTCGCGGGTTCGCTCGTCATCAAAGTGTTGGATTTCCGCTTTGACAGAATAGCTAATTTAGCATTTCTTTTAAGTCCGGTAGAAATTAGTCTAATGATTGGCGCGGTTATAACTTCATACTATGAAGTTCATACAGTCCCTAACCATTTATCGGACGCTCATTTGTCGGACGCTTACTCATTTATCGGACGCTTTTTTGGCCAAAATGGGGTCATTCTAATAAAAAGTGACCTCTTTTGTGACGATGCTCATTTATCGGACGCTATTTTCGAGAAACGAAAACGTCCGATAAATGGTTAAGGACTGTAGTACGAAAAAATCAAAAAAATATCATTTGCAAAACAGTTGCTAGAAAACATAACTAGTTAAGTGTAGTAAACGACACAATTAGTAAGCGTTTGGGTCTGTCTCGTTGGTTATAAGATCAAGGTCTAAAAAACTGACTTGACCTTAATGCACTTTGAAAAAAACTGACTTGACCTTATAACCAACCTGACATTTTTTATCCACAATAAGACCTTACTGCTAGGAAAAAGTTCAAAAACATGATTTGATAGAAAAAAACTGACTTGACCTTAGTCCCTGAAAAAACTGACTTGACTTGATAGCGACACAAATAGCTGACCTTATAACCAACCTCCCCTGTACGAAAAAATAAAATTAATGATATTAAAGTGAATCATAACGGCGCCATTATTATATTAAAATTATCTTACAAAAATATGCCTTTTCCGGCAACTTTTGTCGTCAACAAAAATAAAATAAAAACGGCCGAAGAGACTGTATCTAGCCAACTTAAATTAAATGCTATCTAAGCGTTTCGGCTCTTCTTTTAGCTTCCGTGAGCTGCTCGGTCGAAATCTATCAAATTAAATTTAACCCTACACCCCACGAAAAAAATTACGATGAAAAGAAACCTTTTGAGATATTTGGGCTTTGCGCAGTTCGTCAAGTCTATTCATGACGGAAACGTTTGTGTTGAGTAATTGGGGCATGGCATGTAAAAGGCCCCTATATTCGAGTAAACCTTCATTGAGCGGGATCCAATTCTCCGAGCTGCAAACCGATTCGCCGACTACTTTCATTTCACCCGAGAATGACTGTAATAAAAGTCATGCTGAGAAGATATGCTTGAATAAATAAGGGAAGGGCTCCTCGAAAAGACTTTTTTTTCAAATGATGGCGTATCAAATATTACCAAAATATATCTGAGTATTTTTCTACCTTACCGTAAAGATGGTACGGTCAATTTTTTCACAAAGCAAAAAAAAAATTTGAATCGTATTATACTCTTAGACTTCCCTTAAACATATTAAAACCATTTTAAATCGATAACATACCCTGAGTGCTTTTAATAATTTTTGGTTGCCCTCGGAGTGGTCAAAATCTGTTGCCTCGGCCAATGCGGCCGCCGCCTGGCCAAGTTTTTCGTAATCTTTTTTACAACTTGTACCAAGTTTTGCCTGGAGTCCACCACCAACAGAATAGAATTGATTCATCACTTCGGCCATCTTGAAAATTCAACGTAAACAGAAAATTTAGATAATGAATAAATTAACTAAAATTCAAAAAATTCAAAAAACCGCCAAAAAGAAGAGCTTTTATGTTTGTAAATTGTTTTAAACTAAGTTAACATGCGTCGTAGGAGGGTACCTCCCCCCAAAAAAAGTTTACAAATTTAATAAATCATACACACCTGTTTGTTATGTCGCATTCGTTCTTGGAGCCATACTTGATGTTTGGTGGTATCCATGCTGTCCTCGGGGACGTTTAATTGTAAGGCAAAAATCTCGCCAATAATTTGATCTTTTTCGGCAGTTCGCTTTCCCCCTTTCCACAGTTTTTCGTCGTCTGATGAGGTTAGAAAGTGTTGAAAAACGGGCGCCTGTGACATGAGTGGGTGTTTACACATTCGCGACCCCCAGCATTGAAGTCGACTCATCCGATCACTAACAAAGTCATCTTCGTATCTTATTAAGTGATGGTTACAGAATCATGAGTCGCTAATAGGTCGTTTTGATCGAACAAGTTTATTACAATTTATTTATTTTTTAACTCAAAATTCATTAACCCACCCATGCATACCGTCACAGTTTTCCATATGTTATAAGGTATTTTTTCATGATCGAAATTTGAAATATTCACATCAATAAAAAATGGTGGAATTTTGTAATATTTTGTAATATACTGATTCAGACGCCGCAGCAATGGACCATTATCAATGTTTTTTTCTCTAGAAAAGTAATTTTCGCCATTGAAAAACATTGTACACTCTTTAGACAATCCTTGTTATGAATGCGATAATATTATGTTAAAAAAGAACGCTTTTGATTATTGTTTTGTAACCAGTATACCTTCCCGTCACTTGCTTTCCCGGCAGTGGTGGTATAATGCAAACCGCGCTGTATTTTCGTGTCAGCTGCTCATGGAGCCAATCAAAATGCTTGTAACGGCGCAGAACGGGCCCTCTGCTGTTATTTGACGGCGTTATTTGATATTGAATAAAGGTCTTCATTCCCCCCAATTTCGAGGATTTTTCCGGATTGCCAACTGATAGCGTAAAGGGGTCCCCAATGCCATTCCAACGCACGATTCCGCCCTCGGTAGCAACAGACGGAATACTTTCATCGCTAGACGGGCCCGGCGACGGCCCAATGAAAAACGGGTCGTTAATTTTATTCTTACCGCCAAATAGCCCGCCCTTTTTTGGTGGACCAGATAGTGTAGAATCTAGAAAAAGAAAGTTACCACGATTGTATACATACATGAAAGGGTATACGGTGTATATACCGTATACAATCTACAAATATTTTATTATTGTAAAATTGTAAAATGTACGTATATATATACCGTATGCAGTATAAATAAATTTTGCAAGAAAACTTTTGCAAAAACTTTCTTACAAAAATGAGAGTATATAGGTCTTTTTTTAATCTTTAAAACTTCTCACATACATTTTAGCTTCACCAAGATAACTCGAAATATTAATGAGTTTTCCCTAAAATTTCTGGACATCCAATTGTCAATTAGAATTGGCAATTGAACATAAATAATTCAAAAAACAAATTTCTCAAGTTAGGCAAGATTTTTTTAAGATTAAAAGGTGTGAAACGATATTAAAAGTCATGTGTCTTTTTTACCAAATGGTATAATTGAGCTTTAAAATCGTAAATTTTTAGAACTGTATTCTTATGAGGTGCCCTCAGCGTATTGCCCGGTATGTTAAATTGTACTTATGTGTTAACCTTAACCCGATGAAATTCACGTGTTAACGAGTCTCTAATAAAGACTATCACATTTCCAATGATATTGGTATATTATATCCTCAATAAAACTTATTCTAACCTTGAAATGTTTCACTTCTGTCATTTATATCGTCACTGTCGTCGTTATTTTTGTTGTAACTGTTTGAGGTATCGGGTCGTGCTGGTTGGGCAGGAGCTGAAAATGGATCGGTCTGTGCAGTGACCTGAGTCGAATTCGAAAAGCTGGCAAAGGGATCATTTTGGGCGCCAAATGGATCACTTTGGGCGCCATACGCCCCATTCGAACTATCCCCGAATGGATCGGAACTTGTGGGCGCTAAAGTGACAAATCACAGCCAATCAAATAATCAAATACAAAATGACAGAATCCGCAAAAAAAAATACCCAATCATGTCTTTGGTAGGCTGGTCTGGCAAATCAAATTCTATGACCTTAATATTAAATAGAAGTGAAAATATAGTTATGTTGATTTCACGGATGATGTCAGAATTGTGTAATCATTTTTACAATGTTTTCAATTGAAAATGTGCAAATTACCAGTTGACGAGGAAAAGGGCGCTGGTGCAAACGCTTGATTTTGCGTACCAGTCGTTGTGCCAAACACATTACCCCAGTCGTCATCGTTGAAGGGTGTGTTTGGCGTTGGTGTAGTTGGCGTCGGTACGGGCACAACGGGCGCGGCCTATCATGGGTTTCAAATAAGAATGAAAACTTGCTGTAGCGGCGAAGATATGCTTTGACGAAACAGCCTATATGCAAGGCTTCATTTTTTTCTTGTAATCAACAAAGCCGGAAATGATTTTTGACGATAAAATTACAAATAATTCGAATATTTCGGATTTCGGCGTAAAAACAAAAATAAAAAGGCGTTTGCTCGGAAAAAGTCTCTTTCATATACGATTTTGTACAAAGGACTATAAGAGCTCATGAAATACCATCAGACCATAAAGTAATACCTAAAGTACATATGTACTTTTATAAAAGGACATAGACCTTATACCGTACAAAATAGCTGACCTTATAACCAACTCTCTGTAATAAAACCGAATATATAATGACCCAATCTGCTGTCGGTTAGCAGGTTTGTTTTCGTTTTATTTGGAACCTGCCTGTGCGGATAGTTCGACATAGGCTTCGGGCACGAGGCCAGACTTGCCGCTCGAGTTCTCACACTGAATCCAACCCTCGCCAACATCAGTAAAACGGACAATTAACGTTTCGCCTTCGCGGACTGTTAATTCTTCGTTCGCTTCTTCGCCATCGAAATCGTACGCCACGCGAACTGAGCTACCTACTTGTAGCGACATACTAAATAGGGTGTTAGTTAGACATTTAGTAATAAAGGGATTTCTACGATTTTCGTGCAGAAGCTTCAGGGCCTAAAAGTTTAAGTTGTTTTTTTAACAGGGACGTTTTTGTTACTACTATTAACTCTCAGGGGGAAGGAGTTTTTGGGAACCCGTAGGGGGAAAATGTGTGTAAATAAACACGCACTTCAAAAATTCACAATAATTCAAAATAATTCAAAAAAAACTGGTAGAGCCAAGTTGTAGAGCTCGTCAAACTACGTCGCTCTGACTATTAAGAAATTGATTTGGGCCACCAGGGCCCCCTAGAGAGCTGTTTGAAATCTCCAACCCCACAAAAAAAACACCGTCAATCGAATTTTCTCGAAAAATTGAGGGGAGGGGTCACCAATACCCGTTTTGCCCTACGGGGCCTCCATATGCCTTAAATAAACGAAAAAAACAAGTTACGTGTCTATTTACACGCACTTCACCCTGGGAGTTTAAAAAAAGTTAAAAATGCAGGCCAAAAACTTGATATCATTATATGATATAATAATATCAACTTTATAGCATGCATTTTCAACTTTTTTAATAGTTAATTAATAATTTATATCCCATATAATTTATATGTGTTCTGCATAACTTGTAATAATCCTTGAAATCCCATAATATGGAAATTAATTTATCTATTAAGATTGACAGCGCTGAAGGCATCAACAGTATAATGATTCATATAAGGGCATGTGTGTATTTATCATTTTTTAATCATATAGGCACATAATCTAGTTTCAATAAAAAACATTTATATAGGTCTCGACTCCTACATGGAAGATTTTTCGAATTAAGACTAACAAGGATGTCAAGACTGTTGTAATTAGGTGAATAAAGCGTTGTGAATTTCAGCAACAAGCACTATTCAGACTCAACATTATTCAGGTAAAAATATCCCAAAAATGGGATAATACTTTGTACCAATTCAACCGGTGCCGCTAATAGCAAATATCTTATACTAGACCATACGTAGCGTTCTGATCTTGGACACTTGTTACAACGTTTCATATTTTCTATGATATACAAATTCGTATTGGGTATTGAAGGCACCGATTGAATTGGTACAAAGTACAAATGGTATAAATTGTAACATACATAGTGTAGGGTCTGAATACGAGTTTATTATTATTTTATATCATTATTGGTATAAAATTATATCCATTATTATATCCATATTTTAATCACAATCTATTGCGATAGATTTTTGGCACAAAAGTGGTCCGTTAACAGGAAATGCTGTTTTACACTATGTGATATCCATTTCCGTGGGCATTTGTTATATAAATTATAATAATTCGGCAAAAAAAAAATTCACAAAATTGTCAATAAATTTTACAGAAAATATATAAATCATCTAGCGGGACACAAACAAAATATTTTTCATATACAAATATTTTAATGATAATTAGTTGCACGAGATAACCCCATATTTAAAAGCAAATTTGACTATGTCAGGGTTAACGTCAAATCGCCCGTCTGTCATTGCAAATTGTGTAATCAGAAAATAAAAGGATTCAATGGTCAGATTTGTCATATAAGATACATGTGATATAATACCATTGAAAAAGTGTTTCTCTTGACAAAAAATCAATATTGTAGAAATGGCATTATTTTTGAAGATTATGCAGCAAAAATACATTTGGATCTGAAGAAAACATGGAAATAAAAGTAAAGGGTCTGTTCATAAGGTTCAGCTTGTCAACATCACACCGCATATTACCTACGCATGTAGCCCACCTATTGTATTTCTGGAGAAAACAGACTTTTTTTCCAATAAACAAATTTTAATCGTTATATGTGGGTTATATGAAAATACCCAACGGGAATAATTTTTATGTACTTGGGTGAAGTCTGCTTGATTGACAAAGAAAATAACCACCTAACTTTAACAGTAACACTTTATAGGACAAATACCGTGAGGGGTTAAGCGCCAATTATAGGTAAATAGGTTTCGAATGAACGAAACTCCGAGAGCCTGATATTAACATCATTGACCTTATAATCACAAACATACATGTACTTATCATGGGTTCAAGGCTGTTAATTTTACTAAAGTCCGTAGAATACATTATTCTAGACATCTGAAAATCACATCAAATAATTATTAAATCTTAAAATTAAACTACAAAAAATATCTTCAGCTGCATAAACTAAAATATAATACAGTTCTTGATCCCAATTAAGGAAGCCAAGAAGTGTATTATACGTCAAAAAGTGATAAGGAGTGTGTAAAATCTCAAAAATCTCAAAAAAATTCGTTAAAATAAAAAAAATACTTTGCTAGCATGTAATAGACACAATGTATTTGTATGTGGAAAAATCAAATGGCAATAACCTCGTTTGGTGTTTAGTGAGGTATACAACCAAAAAAAAACGTAAAAGCAGATGATTTTAAAGATTTTTTCTCAAAAAGAATGTTACTCAAAAAAACTGACATGACCTTAGTGCCTGAAAAAACTGACTTGACCTTATAACGGCACAACTGGCTGACCTTATAACAACCCCCATGTATTCTAATGACACAAATATGAATGTCATATATTCATATTTGGTGGTTAAACTTTTTTTAACAACGTTCGCTTCGTATTAAATAATAATCGATTACTTTCGTGAATCAATAAAATAATGGCTATTGACTCAAAAAACGGTATTCTCTACATCAACGTCAATGTCCTCCAATTCTCGTCTTAACTCGTCATCCTCAAATTGTGTGCGTCTTACTTCCGTTATTCGAAATCTGGGTGTTTCCTCGTTTTCTTGGAATGATTCGGGAAGTTGTGTTGAATTGTTTGGAATGGGCTCTCTATAATACGTAACGATTGTATCTTGATTGTTGGCGGGAAGGCCTTCGGCGGGGTGGCCAGCGGGAAGCCCGGCGAAAATGGTCGCTCTTCGTTCTTTTAATGCCTCCTCGGCTTTACGCGCATTTTTTTTCTTATTGAAGAAAATAATTTAATTTACTGTAGTTATATAACGTTTTTTTATCCACCCGGTTTTTACTAAAAAAAGGCCCAATAGATGGGTCTAGTGCGTACGGGGGGCGAGTGTCCTAAAACCATCAAACGTAAATACCGGTTCTTATTATTGGTTAAAGTCGAAAATTAGCGGTTTCTCGAAATACAAAACGTACGTGTGGTAAATTTCAAATTCATCGTTGAGAACTCAAAATCGCAGTTTTTACGTGAAGTATTATCGCCATGAATTAATTATATGATTTACAACCTTTTTAGCGAAAATATCGGGTATAAAAACTATGAAATAAGGAGAATAATGTTAATATATAGTTCTATTTATATGTACCTTTTTGACCGGATATTAAAACCGGTAGTTACTTGATATTGTTTTGGGACCCCTAGTACGCACTAGGCCCATCCGTGGGGCATCGTTTACCGTATGAATTGAATTCATAGCATGTTTCGTCGAGGAGGAGTAGAAAAAGTATTGCCGGGTGGATGGGAAAAAAACAGGTCTATTTTAAATTGTAGTGGGACATACATAACACATGGGGTTTTGGAGAAGCCTGCAATTTGACCCTATAGAGTTATTTGACCAAGTCCTCTAAAAAAGTGGTCATATTGTCCGTGAGTACGACTAGCAATGTCACTCTCGATGTCCGCATTTTTTTGGAAATCAAAAATGCACATCGAGAGACCCCATACTGTACTATCTATTGCATACTATGTACATTATATGTAAGTTATAATAAATGGGATAGGTGCCATTGCCGCCGAGTCATCGGGGTTAACTTAATTTTAAGGCCATTTAAGTTATAAAAAATAGAAGACCTTATTACCATGCAAATATAAACCAAAAAATTGGGCCAAAATGCAATAAATATTTTTTTTGTTAAGTTTGCTTTTTTACAAATTATATCCGGCGTTAGGAGTATATATATAGTCAGTTTTTTATTATAAGTTTTTTTATTATAAGATTCTTAACAAATTTTCCCTTTATTTGAATTCAGAATTTAGAACATATGTCAAATAAGACTATGCAAATCATTGACTAAAATTCTCACAGTTCAATTACTGAAAATGGGGTCTACTTATATTTTTANAAAAGAATATTGAGCCAAAAAAGTTTGTCTGATAAACCAAAAACTGCACAATTTGAGAGTCATTTGCAAAACCTCGTCCCAAAAAATGTGCACAAGTAGAAAGTCGTTTGATCAAACTTGGGTCTGAAAAACGTGCACAACCAGGCAGTCTTGTAAAATTTCCTGAAAAAGTGCTCAACTAGGCAGTCGTGCTCAACTAGAAGGTGCTCAACTAGAAGGTCGGGACTGTACTGTATATACCGTAGCGTCAGTTTTTTATTATAAGATTCTTAACAAATTTTCCCTTCATTTGAATTCAGAATTTAGAACATTTTAGAACATGTATGTCAAATAAGACTATGCAAATCATTGACTAAAATTCTCACAGTTCAATTACTGAAAATGGGATCTACTTATATTTTTTATGGCTATAAGGTCATTGAACACTATTTTCGATATACATGTAACTATTCAAACGATTTACCTTTAATGACTTGCAGTACCAAAACGAAAGAATGACACTATTTCTAGGACATATATTTTTAACCTTTTTTTCTTATTTACGTATAAAAACGAGTATTCGATATCTTTTTTTTTTTAAATATAGACGATAAAAGAGAATAATTTGCATTTTCGAAGTCAAATTCATTAATTCATTATTTACAAAAACAAGTCTAATTTCATGCAAATAAATTATTAAGGAACAAAGTTTAAATTAATTAAAATCTGACACCAAACTTCGTTAAAGATTACAGTCACCTATCATTATAACTTAAAATTTGCATTAAATTTTGCATTAAAAAAAATCCGGAAGAGAAAAAAACATGGTGTTATATCCAAATTAATTTATAGATACTATTAGATAGAAGTAGTCGGAAGAACAAATATACACCTACTGCGCCTTTATCTTGGAACTTTCGCATGAAAAAAATCAGCAAGATAACGGAGCGAACGGGAACACTTACAAAAAACATCGCAGTCCTTAACACAAACATAGAGATTCCTAGGAACTTTGCCCAAAATAAATTCCCAAGATAACGGAGCGAACGAATTATTAGGGTTAATTTATTCGGGTTAGTTAATTTATTACGGTGTATTCTGATAAAAAAAATGCGACGTTGTTGGTCAATAACGCCTTTAACAAATCGTAACTTTCAAAGGTTAATATTTGGGTATATTATTACCTGTATTTAAAGCAGATACAGTTTTATGACCAAGGTGGAAAAATATATTTTAGTGATTCATAAAAAAAAAGAAAATTTCACTGCCCTGAATATATTTCTCTTTATATTTTTCCAAGAATATATTTTCTTTAAAAGTGAAAAGATATCATATTTCGAATCGCGTGAAATGATTAAATTGATTTTTTTTGTATGTCCGAGCCTAAGCATAACAAATAAAACCGCACATAGACTTGCGGCTAAAACAACATTCGTTCCCTTTTCATCGGCGGGTTCGCCAACAGTAGTCGCATTACTCTCAAGGAACGTCGAAAGGGTTGTATTCATAAAAGTTGTGAGAAGTGAAGAAAAAATTATATATAATTATTTTTTTTTTATTTTCACCCAATAGTCTGTAGATAAATTAATATCAGACCCGCGTTCGTCTGGTCTCGAAATTGACTCAATCGGTTTTCTATCGCGTTTACTTTAGACAGTTTATTAACTATTTTTGTATGGGTTAATTTAACACGACGCTGATTGGCTGAATCGGAGGAGTCCCCATTTTATTGGCTTACATGGACTTTATGTTTTCCACCGTCTTCCACAACAAAGAGAATTGAAAAACGTTTCGAACAAACGCATCCCTTTCTGTTTAATTTTTTTGAAAATAATGTTTTTTGACTTTTCCAAAATAATTTATATACAGTTATGGAACTCATATTAGAACGATAACACATGGGTAGTTTTGTTTAGGTTGCACAAAAAAACGCAATGGACTTTTTGGGGTTTAAAATTATCGAAAAATTAAAATTATCTTCATTTTATTTTTCGTCGCCTGGTAGAGCCCGATTTTTTATTTTTAACCCTTAACCCCCAGAAATTAATCTTTTAAACATAAAAATTTTAAGTTAAAATGGTCGGCTTTTTGATACAGCTTTAATAACAAAATTGTTATTTTGAGACGTTAAATATAAGTTATATTATATGACGATATGAAAAAATCGGGCTCCACCAGGCGACGTACAATATAATGAAGATATTTTTTGCTTTTTGAATTTTTTGATTCCGATAATTTTAACCCCCGAAAAGTCCATTGCGTTTTTTTGTGCAACCTAAAAAAACTACCATGGCCATTTTTCACAAACTTCAGAGTCATATAAAACAAGTTCGTATAAAGCACAAAAAATATTTCTGGTCAAATTTTTGGGAGTTAAACATGAGTCTCTTTCGAAACTTATTAAAAATGACTTTCTTAAAATATGCATACATCAATGAATATGTTTCTCTGGCAATATGCATAACAACTAACCAGCATTTGGCCAATTTACCTCTTATAAGATAACTGTTTCCGTCTCTAAAATTGTGTCATATGATATGACTCATATATAAAAAAAAATCTAACAAAAGTTAGAATAACCCAAGTAAAACGTATATTTTTATCCGAGTGAAAATTTCAAAACAAAGCGAAATTTGATTCCTAATTGTTTTACAACCCTTTGGGGAGAAATGTGAACTCCGAAAATAGATAGACTTTTGATGGATGCAATTTTGTTCAGAAATCGTTAAATTGCGAGCTAATTACTTTAATTAATTGCTAAATTATATTGTCAATATAATATTGATTTTCGACTGCATCATTTGCATGTTTATTAGTGCTTGTTCTTTAGCTACCTTTTAATTTTTAAAAGACATCAAATTCATTATAAATTTTCAACTTAGAATTGTAGGTAATTTATTACAGTCCCGACCTTCTAGTTGTGCAATTTGCGTTTCCGAAAAACGTGCTCAACTAGGCAGTCGTGCACAACTAGAGGGTCGTGCAAAATTTGGTAAAATTGTCATTATCAACTTAACTACTAGTTTTTTAGGGCGTTTTCGAGTCACTATATACACAAAATTGATTCCTTTATCGTTTAGAACTAAAAAATATAAAATTGAATCAACAAGTTTTGCCTGGCAAACCAAAAATACTTTTTGCCAGTCTTGTAAAATTTCCTGAAAAAGTGCACAAGTAGGCAGTCGTGCTCAACTAGAAGGTCGGGACTTTAAATCATTAGTCAAACGTTCGAGTCATAAGTTATGACTAGGATCCGAACGGCCCAAAATCNTAATTGTTTTACAACCCTTTGGGGAGAAATGTGAACTCCGAAAATAGATAGACTTTTGATGGATGCAATTTTGTTCAGAAATCGTTAAATTGCGAGCCAATTACTTTAATTAATTGCTAAATTATATTGTCAATATAATATTGATTTTCGACTGCATCATTTGCATGTTTATTAGTGCTTGTTCTTTAGCTACCTTTTAATTTTTAAAAGACATCAAATTCATTATAAATTTTCAACTTAGAATTGTAGGTAATTTAATAAATCATGAGTCATACGTTCGAGTCATAAGTTATGACTCATAAGTTATGAGTCATAACTAATAAAAAAAAAATCTTGACTCTTTTTTGGTTGTTGTAGACACCCCAAATAAACGTTTATTAACAGGAGATTAAAGAATAAAATAAGCAAAGAATAGAATAAGCAAAGGCTCGGATGATGTGACTCATATCAGATGCATAATTGTATGGCTATTTTTCAGTCCCATCCCTTCCTTTGGGCTGAAATACTTTTAAGAGTGGGAAGCACCCACCTTTTCTCATTTAGGGCCTTTTGACATTTGGCTTATTTCTCTAGAAGTACGGTATCAATTCGTTTCAAAATCAGCGTGCTGAATCAGCACTGCTGAGGTATAAACGTCTGATAAAGAATGACGAAAAAACGGCAATATCTCAAAAAGTATGAATAAAAAACGCCGTCAATTTATCTGGCACGCTGAGTACACATATTTTATGTCTTCAAAATGAACAATAATTGTAGTTTAGCAAATCAAAGTGGTAGTAACAATTAATGAGGGGTGAAGTTCGAAAAAAAAATACCTTGTCATAAAAATCTCACCCTTCTCGTAAACTTAATATTTATCTACAATACTTCCTTCCTGTGAAACCTTGCCAGGTGACGGAAACAAAATGATCATGTCCTCTAATTGTTAATAAAAATGTGTTGATTGCTCAACGATGGGATACATACAAGACTGGTAGAATAAAATATTGATGAATGGTATTAGTTTTTGTTTCAAACTTCCTAAATATTTTCCATAAATGTAGATGCGAGGCACTTGAAAATGATTATGACACTCGGAGTTTAACAGTTGAAATTTCTAATCGTCGCCAGTGCATTTCTACAGAGTAAAAATTTGATACGAATTAAGTAGTATTTGAAGAAAAGGGTAACGGTCGAAATTTGGTCAACAATTTACAAGTCAACTCCGCTTCGCGGCACTGTTCTGTCACGCCTAATGTCCGAAGAAGGTTTAATTTGGCGTGAGTATTTCCAAATTACACTTTGTCCATATTGAAAGTTATTACGTACTTTGGGTCAACTCAATCACTGATGTATGCTGCATCAATTATACATCATTATAAGATTATAGAAGTTTATCATATATACTGGCACCGACAAAATTGGTATCAAATATTTTTGGTCGAAAGTATGAGAGGCTGAAAGGTCAAAATTTGCGTCGAATTCTCACTTATGCATTTTGACCTTTCAGCCCATTATACTTTCAACCAAAACTACATTATGCCAATTTTGTCGGTGCCCAATGGGCACAGTCTGCTCATATTTTATTGTATATGTAAGATGGTAAAGTTTTGGTTAATTATATTTCAGATTACGCATTTTGCTTTTTCTTCGAAGGTGCTATTAACCTTAAGTTATATTTTCTCGATGACCTGAATTTATATATCGTATTAGAGTTATTTTTACACAAAAGTGTTTTTCAATTCGGCTTTAGAGCTAAACTTTCACTCGTAGAAAATCAAATCAACGGTACATTAGCTAGAACAAATACTCAAGTGTTAATCCGCGTTATACATTTAGGTTAATCTGCAAAATACAACTAAAATACATGAAGCCATTTTTAAACGCTGAAACATGACATGCTGAACAAAAATTAGTGCCAGTTTAATTTCGTTTTAATCGGGCCTAAATTGTTGCTTCCTACTGGTTTCGTTCTGGGAAAATTTTGATCACAAAGCAATTTATATTTTTTCGCGCCGTTGTTATAAAACTTCTTTATTGCATTCGATTTCCGCGTGAGAAAAGTCAATAATTTCGAAACTAACAATTTTTTTTATGTCGCTAAAATTGTGACATCCGAATCACCCGTCTTCCTAATTTTGCCACCAAAAAACTTTAATAATTTTGTTTTACTAGCCAGCGAATTTTTACGCATCGGTGGTTATTGGTTTTAGAAATCAAAATAATAACTTATGTAACAAAAATATTGAACACAATTTCAGTTCTATTTTTTTTTTCGTTGGAATTATTGACATAAATTATCATAATACGAAAAATTTAGCATAAGTTTTCCAAATAGCTTAGTTACCAAGAAAAACGTGATTGTCTCGAATTTATATAAATATATTATTTCGTAATTATCATCGATATTACATAAAAAACGTTATATAAACTTTCTGTGATTTTTTAGAAAAAAAAATAAACGCAAGGGATTTCGAAAAATACGTCTAATCCAGATAGCTATCGTCGATAGCCTATCGATATTTCATATGATTTTTAGAAATTCTAAATCACATTATGTGATGAAACATTATCAAAACTTTACTGGATGTTTTAGATAAACATGTTTACGCAAAATAATAAATACTTGATCAAGCTTGAGCTTTGTATATTCAAAATTTTATATCAACTGTTGAATTCAGTCTGAGATGTTGGACAGATGCTGTGAAAGACAAATACTGCGTATGAATCCCGTATTTCGAACCGATGTGTCTATGATACTATTCTTTTTTATTTTAGACTTTATTCATAAACTTTTATAAAATACTAAATTTTAGCTTACGGGTCCCACCAGAATTAAACTCCTTCTCAGGCTTGTTTTTAAACTAAAAATGAAGTTTTCTTTATATTGAAAAGATAGTCGGAATTTAATTTGGTTATATGATATAACTTATATCCTTTAGTTGTTTAGATTATTCTTTTTTCTCGAAATGAAAAATCTCTGCGAGGCCTTCTAGAAAATGGCCGTCTATTTTTTTTATTACGGGCTATCGGAATTTCAAGCGAACAAATTATACAAAGCTTTCAGGAAAAACGGAGGCTATTTATCACAAACAACCGGTATTATTTCAAAGAAGAATGTGTCTTAAAAGTATTTTTTGATTTGTAAATGAAAGATTCAGGTGCGGGGTAATTCAATGATTCCACCTGTATTTAATCCGCCCTCGCTTTTTTTGAATTCCGATCGGAAATTGGACTCAATAAATAAGTAGCAGCCTCGGAATGCCGTACGGCCACGTAAGGTACTTAATAGTGTTCAAACGAAATTTGGCGGCACCTGACATATTTTAAATTCGATGGGAATGAACGAAACAAAAAAATCTTAGATTGCATGAAATAAAACTCCGACTTTTTTGTGCGTCTTACGCTTGAGATGAAAAACAAATATGAACCTGCTCGATTCGTTATGCAAACAAGCTGGTGAAAAAATGGAACTAATTCATACAAAACATATTTTATCGCACTCGAGATTGCAATAATTGATACAAATCTAATTGGGTCTTTTCTTGTCTTTATGCAAATATTTAGACCCGATTTGGGATACGGACAAAATAAATACGCGCAGACAATTAACGTTTATTATAATTTTTTATTTGAATGGATTTTTTTTTATCATTATTTGCGCTATTAAAAACATTCATGACCTACTATAGTCAGTAGACAAAAAAGGTATTTTTACCTTTAGTTGACGGTAAAACTATTTACTCCGGGCATGAAATTCAATATACAACTTTTATACGTCTAAAACACGCTTTAGTTAACTCACATCTTATGAGTCATAAATTACTTTATCTCGAAATAATACTCACTTTTTTTGGAAATTCCAAACACTTCTGATTATACCAATTATGCACAAGTGTCTGGAATGAGCGTAGGGGTGTATAATTTATGTCATATATAACCCATAATCGACTCAAATAAACTTAATTTTAAGTTCGTTAGTGAACTAAAATAAACTACACCATATCCGAGTAAATACAGTTGATTTGTAATAGTTTTAATATTTTTTATTTTATTTTGGCGAATCCAAATTGCTTAAAAGTAGGGGGTTAACTGAGTCAATCAGAGCATTAAAGGTGTTGAGTTGTTTCTGTTATCTGTCAGCTATAACAACATAAATAGAAAAACAAACTCTAAGTGGCTTTTAATGTACCCAGAAACAACAAACTGAAAAACAATACTAGTATAATCAATGACTTAATGTTTGTTGCATTTGTGGGTATGCACTGTACTAGGCAGATAAGATCTATCATTTAGGACCTAAATTATACAGGTAGGTTGTATAATGTAGGTTGTATAATTTCCTAATTTAAATTTAGTCTGTTTACTAAAATATAAGTTAATTTTTATATGCAGATATTTTAATTACATGAATAAAATTAAAAAAAAAACTTTACAAAGGAGAAATTAATTTAAAGGATCTCTCCAAATTGTACATACCCTTTAAAGGCCTTTCAAAGATAGCACAAAAATTCATGTATAATTTATAAAGTATAAAGTTGTTTGTTGACGTAAATGATTAAATATTTTTTAACATTTAACTTAATGCGTCGATTTTAATCGCGTTTTTTTATATTACTACTGATTACACTATTTTTTGCGTTTTTTTGGTAGAACATTATCATAACCGTTAAGTATTTTCGGTCGCTGGCTTAAGTTAAGCCGCTTTACCAGAACATTGTATTTTCTTGTGTCAATGTGAACGCCCTATTCCGCTGTAAATTAACTTTTGCGCATCCCTGTTGATCCCTCATAATCATTGACATGATTGACTTTATTTGATATTCTGGGGAGTTTTTTGGCAAAAAACGCGACGTAACTGAAGAGGAGGCTAAAGGTCATGGTCATGCCAATCACAGAAAAAAAATCCTAATCATTTTGCATGCGAATGAAGACATACTGATGCTATTTACAAAAGGTTTTATTGTTCATTAAAATTATACATGTACGTATATATGTTTGAATTAAAGACGAAATCAGTACGAGCAATCGCACAATAGCGCGCCTATCTGTTAGCTCGACGACGCGCATCAGCGACATCCGCGGCGCTGAAAACAGGAAGGATATATTATCACAGTACGTTGACGCAGAAACCAAAATAAAAAAAATATATTACACGAAATCGCCCCTTTTAAAAGATTTATAAACTCATTTAACACAAAAGAGAAAGAGAGACCAATGAAGAACGAAAATGAAAATTCGCATTCAATGAGCGAAAAAGAGGTATTTTGTTCATTTCGGNTATAATTTCTCTTTAACTAAACGTTCTTTAGTAAACTAGTTTTAAATAAATTGATTTTCACACACAGATCGAGTTAATTTTGGCACGTCCAATGAAATACGATAACTTAAAGTAAATTTTACTTATAAGGAATAAGTCACTTATTACAAGTGATAAGAGCATAATTTACACACCCTAAAATAATGCAATGTTAATATTACGGTTTATCAAAATATTATGGTTTATCTTAATTAATTCTTTAGTTATTTATTAAAGTTTTAGGACTTTAATAAGAGCTTTAAGATCTCAAAAACACAAAAATACTATAATAGTATTTTAATTTAAATTGATAATTGTAGTAAATTAGGTTGCAGATACTGTATACTAGATCTTTCGAGAAGAAAAATGAATAAGTAGGTGAAAACGTGAAATTGAAAAAAGACGAATATCGCGTTGAAAACGCGCAATTGTCTTTTTTCTAGAACACGTGATCAACAACTGATTCTCAAAAATATTAAAAACGAGAAAATCATTCATAGAGAATCAACGGCAAGGCAGGGAGCTCAAATTAAAAATAAAAAGAAAAAAGAGAAAATTTAATTATCTATATTATTTTATATTCACTTATACTGATTATTAAAGTTTATGTTTTATGGACTAAGTCCATAAAAAATATATTGATGAATTTGTTAGAAAGATATATTAATTTATAATTTTCCAGTTTTTCTTGATAGTTTTTAATTTATCGACCTCTCTGTCTGTTTCCTTTAACATGGAAGCCGGTAACTCACGGGACACTGGTCCTACGAAATCAAAAGTTAAATACAAGGAGAACACATCTACGGTACAATTGTCGGATACTAGCCTTTTTGCTCCAGGTACTCGGTGGCGTTATGATGACAGATCAATCGCCCACCTTTTACACCGCATTCTTGAAATAGCGGAACTTGAGGCTCTGGGGCAAATGGTTGACGAAAATGAACGGGATTTATTCAACGTTCAATTACTCCCGTTATCGGGAGATCCTGCTTGTCCATCCTTTGATGTTCAGAGCTTTTTGTTTTACCATACGGTTCAATCGGATTTGGTTGGTTTGGGAAATTTATTTCTTAACCCTGAGGTCGAAGCCGAAAATTATGCGCTTTTGCTTGATATTTTATCCAAGCTTACCCCATCTAAGGTCAGTTCTTTAACTTGATCGGCATACCAACCTGATTGGTATAGTGATACCGTATAATCCCTATTAATGTCTGGGTTGTTTTTCTTGGTATCTAGAAAACTTTTACCGCACCGCGTAGCCTATATGTTTTATTACATATTATGTTCTTTATTAAAGAATCTTTTGTTATGTGCGTATTTCTTATAGAGAAAAGGAATTGGGATTTCTTTATTTTATAACAAATCGTCATATGAAATTGAACCTTATGGTTTATAATTTATAAATAAAAGCCAGAATGTGGTGGTTTTTTATTAAAGAGTTTCTTTTGAGAACTTTTTTCTTACGCTCTAAAATTTATCCGCTTAGGTGCTCGTCTCATCGATTAAGGATGGGGCAGAAGTTTTTCATGCTACGTTGGAATCGTATGATGACTCTGAGATGTCATGGGCTACCAAGATTTTTCAAATGACAACATTGGCCCAATTGATTACGAATATTGAGAAAATTGGGGCTGTTGTCATCTGTACTAATAATACATGGTCCACATACGCGGACCCCGAACAACCACGTGGTTCTAAAATCAACAAAGAACCGACCTAGGACTGGTCGGTTCAGAATGTCTTGTTTGGGCACGACACTGTTAAAATGTCTAAGGTTGGTATTTGATTAATAAAGCGAGCTTTACGGGCCGCTATGTCAAAGGAAAATTAGTATTTATCATTTCAATTGCTTGGGGAGCTTTATTTTGGTAATAGAGTATGCTTATTGAATTATTTATACAAATTTTGCTCAAGTCCAGGTACCTTAACCTGCCCCCTTTTCTTCCTTTTTTGGTTTCTTCAATATTCGTTTATGAAATATTTTTATAGAAAAGAGATCAATCAAAAGAAGTTATTTTTAAAGAAAAAACCAAACGGACAGAAAAAAGGAAAAATGATAAGACGTGTTGCGTCACTTTTTGTCTGATTAATTTTGGTAAATTTTATTTGTATGAAACATACTTTATTATTTGAAAAAAGCACGTTTCTATCGTTACTTTTTTGCTAGAAAGGCGGGAAATGAGAAATAAAAACTGACCGAATTAACGTTAGATTTATTTCGGTATTTTTTGTATTCAAAAAAAATGTTCATTTCATCATTTATTTCTGCTTTTTTAGCAAGAAAGTACGACATTTTGCGTTTACATATTTATCAAATACCTTTCTTGAACCATATGGTTAATTTTTCAAAGGAGAAAACGCTTCAGTGGCAGCGAAAACTCCAAAATGCGCCCGCTTTCAAGAAAATGCTCACCCCTTTTGAGCCTGATGTTGATTTGGCCGATACTTCTTTCCACTCGAAATTATCGGATGTCTGGACTTATGACGGAAATGTACGTTTAATCGAGAAAGCACTCCCTCAAGAAATTAGTTTGTTTAAACTAATCATACTCGAACCGGCCGAGCTCATGACCGTCATAGAAGACGGAACCGATCCATTATCATTTACACATTGTCTAAATGATGATATGACCTTAGTGTCGGGCCTGGCGTCAATTTTCGCGGGTCCATTTGTCCAGGACCCTCAACAACAGACTTTCAACATGATTCGCCCAACTCAATTGGTTAATTGGGTTGAGAAACCGGGTCTTATTGAGCGTCTAGCCGCTTTATCGTCCACATACCTACATACGCAAACGGTTGTGGGATATCGGAACATAGCTTTAGACAATGCTTCACGTTTCATTTTGGGGCTTAATCTTGAAAGATCCATAGCCTCTATCGCTATGGATGTTATTCTTTCCTCGGACTGGTTAATGGATCTATCGGCGGATATCGCTGATCATTCCGAAGAAGTTAACTGTTGGACCACATGGTTTATGTCTCAGGTCACGGTTAAGACTTTTTTGGCGTTAGTGGGGACGTCGAAGGGCTGGACCGAACGCCCGGGTTGTGCTTTAACATCAGGAGCTCTTGACTCGGAGGAGGAAACGATCCTTATGGTGAATAATTACAATGCGAAAGGTTTTGTTTTTTCAAAGTTCCTTATAAATTATAAGTTATAATAATTATACTTATTTATATTAAATAAATAGAATGGGGCGCTGTGGATTTTTCACCCTAATCAATTTTACTTTTATTAAAATTTTACAAGAGTGAGTTTCTTGAAATGAACCTTATGGTTAAAATATTTTGGAGCAGGTATTCTTTTAAAGAGAATGAACCTTATGGTTAAAATATTTTGAAACAAGTATTCTTTTAAAAAAAGTAAAGATTTTTTCTTATTAAAAGAATTATTATAATAAACGATTTACATAAAATTGGTTTAATAGTACATGGTACTAGGGTGATCGCGTTTGGACCAATCAGCGTTATGAGCGACAGCGCCCCCTTCTTGCTACTTTTTTCAAGTTAAGCTTTCACAACATTTTTTGGTTTAAAATTGTTTATCTCACGTTTGTTGGGCTTGAATATATTGTATTATATGATTTTTTATACATATATAAAGAATTTTATTCAAAACAATTTTAAGAACGTTGCTTGGGGATTTCTAATCCTAAAAAATGTGATGCTGTTTGGGCGAAATTTGAAAAAAGGGGAATAATGAAATGGGCGGTAGAAATGTTTCGGTTTGTGAAGTTATTTTGGTCAAGCAAATATGCTGTTTTACCAACGAATGAACGGGCGGAGCACGATGCGGCATCCTCGAGAATTATTGCCGTTATCAAAATGTCTCTCATACGCATGATTTCTGACTGGAGTCATCTTACACCCGCCGAATATTCCATTCGGTACCCGTTCGCAATCCGAATCCCGACCCTGGCCAAGATAATTATTTCAAATGCAATTGATCCGGTCAAAGAGTTACCTCATGGTTCATATACTATTGCCCTCACACTACAGGAGTCGGAGGCGCGCGGTCACGATATTATTTCGCGTTTTTTGAGTGCGGTTGAAGCTTGGGATTTATTTTTTCTATTTTGTTCATATTCTTTGCGAATTTGGTAGCTTTTTTGACACTTTTTATGAAAAAGGAGAAAAGAATACCTTATGTTTGCAAACGCCTTGATTGTTGTAACAAAAATACTTTCGATAGAGGGGGATATTTCCTGTTTCGTTCGATATTTTGTTTACCATAAGGTTGAAATTAATTTAGAATGCTCACAAGTTTATATGTTATTGACGTTTACTATTCCTCATACTGGTGTTTTTTCTGAATTTTGTTGGTTTTCTTGTTAATTTGTTGGAACACTAATAAATATTTTTAAAAAAAAAATCCGTTTTAAAGTTATGGATGTTTACGAACAGTGGTTAGAAGATCGTTCCGCTAAGCTCTTGAAATTAAAACAAGAAACGGCTGATAAACGTCAGGTTGCGATTGCTCGTTCGGAAAACGATCGCTGGAGGGAACGTCGAAAAGCTATTAAAAAAGTAGTGGAATTATTGTCGGTGGATGCTGATGCGGAGGACGTTTGGTCGGATCGTGAAAACATTATCACGATTTCTGAAGCGGAGGCTTATTTTCTGCGACGCGGCGCGTCATTTGAGAGGCTTACGCGTGCGGATTTCGACTATGATAATTTTACCTTAAGGTTAAAGGAACGGCTTAATATTGTACTTCGGGTGCCTTGTGATGAAAAGAGAGTCTTATCGAATGATATTTTATTTGACCTGTCACTTCCGGCGATGACCCGTTTACAGGTCAACTCTCAAGTATCCGCGCGTCGCCCTACTGTATCGGAAATGGACCTTTATTTCTACCCCACGGAACAGTTTAACACTACGAACCTTATGGAGCATCTCAATGGAGCTCAAACTAGTTCCGTACTTCAGTGGGCTGAGGACCTTATGTCTATTCGGCGAAATCATCATCGTGATTATCAGGCGGCTGTTGATGTTTTGCTCAAAACGGACAAAGCATCCAGAGATAATGACAAAAAGACATGGGCCTATATTGAAGAATATAGGCAGGCTAAATCGCATTTTCAGTCAAAAACTCTGGCATGTGAGAAGGTCTACGCGAATGGGCTCAGATGTTTTTTAAAGCGAGTCGAAGGTTCAAAGGTAATAGGCCTTTTTCTTTCCTAAAAATTATTTATTCAAAGTTTTTTGTATATTGATATATTAAAATATTCAATATATGTAATATTGAATTCATTTTTTAAAAAAACTTTTTAATTGGGAGTTTTTTGTTATTAAGAAAAATTGATTGAAAGGATTTTCGAGAGAAAAGGTCTTGTCTATTTAAGAATACTGTTAATTATCAATACTACTGAAAATTTTATATAAAGTTATTATAATTTATATTAATGAACCATAAGGTTAAACTGAATTTCATTTTTTAATTTTTCAAAAATCTTTTTGTTTGAATCGGGTCCCGGTTCGAATTTTCTAAGAAAAAGATATTTTTACGGGGTTTAACCAATAGAAGGCCATCTTCTCGAATATAAATCCAGTACATTGCGTTCTCTTCTATGTGGCCTTTTGATTCTAAATACTTAAACTATCATTTAAGTTGTGTCGAAAGCATACGGATGAGTTTCGGGCCCTTGTACAGCCGTCGCCTACACTTACGGCACGAGAACATGGTTTTTGGATTTCCGCCATGTTCACTAATTACAGGGTAGTGTTGTCTGATCAGGGTGTACTACCTTCTCAACATTCATATATGGTGCCCCCCATGGATCTGGACGCTAATAATATGGAAACGGTTATCATGGAGGAAGATCAGAGGATTGCTGACGCCTGGGCTCTGTTTTGGGAGCTTCAGGCGGCGATGAAACCTGGTGAACCGGGGCTTCAGGTGTATGCAACGCGGTCGGCTGAACAAATTAAAGCTGAACTTGAGACGCGTACTACTATTCCACCCCCGGTTGGGTTTAGAACGTGGGAGGAATTTTGCTTGAACCTTATGGTTAAACTTCGCGAGTGGTTTTTGTTTAAGTTACGAAATCCGACGCCCAAGGATTATAATACCGCTTTTCAAGAGTATCGACAGATGATGCGAAAAGCTGTACTTTCTCAAGGATGGTCTTCCAATCCGGACCGTTTCCCGAACTGGTCGACTGTTATTAAAAGTCAGCCCAGCGCAAGGCCAGTTGCGGCCTTTTTTAACCCGACCAATGAATTATCTAATTATATAATTCAAGCGACAAATCCGGCTTCGGACGCACCAGCGGTTGGTACATCGTCAGGCCAAATACTTAACATCTGGCGACAATTTCAAGACAGGGGTGAAATCAAGGTTGTTATTACGGTTTTGTTGGAGTATTTTACCAATCACCCCCGGGCATCGGATACGCATTATGATTCTTTCACGCAGAAAGTTTCAAAAATTTCAACTGGAACTACGCTTGGCCGAGCTGGTTCCTATAAGACGGACCAAAAGTTTTTTCGCAAGGAACTACCGGTCAAATTAAATGAAAATGGCACCGCTAACGTTATCGATTGGAATGAGTTGGACCACATGGTTAATGTTATAGAAATGAAACAGCGAGAGGGAATAACGGATATCCCTTTGGTCACATTTATCGAAATGGTCCTTACGGCAGCCTCCGTCCGAATCTTGCGAAATGATGCGGCGGAGATACGTGCGCGAGGCATAATTAAGGACATACCAGTCCTTGTGTATGCTGGTACTATTCAAAACTTTGTTCCTTGGGAAAAGGTCCTCTTGCTCAAATTGACCAATATGCTTGGTGAGGCTGGTATTGCGGTTAATTTATTTTCCAGTTTGGGGTCTTTAAATTAATTT
Organism: Oikopleura albicans; assembly: GCA_004367875.1. Classification (NCBI taxonomy): domain Eukaryota; kingdom Metazoa; phylum Chordata; class Appendicularia; order Copelata; family Oikopleuridae; genus Oikopleura; species Oikopleura albicans. The sequence continues at coordinate 116,630 of SCLG01000239.1, forward strand.
TCATTTTTGACTTTTTTAGATAATTTTATAAGAACATTTAATTTGGAGAAGGGAGTCGTTATTTTTAGACTTGTTTATTTCAAGGTGTTGGAAAACAGTCATATTTGTAACCTTTATGTTAATAAATTTATGATATATTATGAATTTTTTCACTTTATATAAAAAAAAAAAGATTTAAAAAATTGATATAAATAATTATATATATAAATATAGTGACGGAGCTATGTCATGTTATATTATATTATATATGTTAGGGTTAATTTTCTCGGTTTTTTAATTATAAAAAATAATGTTTATTTTCTGATTATCTTTTCGATCCCTTATAAAGTAATGAGAGCTCAATTGCACGTATGCTACTGAGCGACAACGAATGGGGTTGGTCTATTTCAACTTATTTTCAAGATCTCCCCTTGTCGAAAATGTTAACGGATATCCCGCCTTTGGACCAAATTAACTCGGGTTCTAAAATATGCCTTCGATCTATGTTAAAATCGTCGTTCACCACCATGCATATTGCCAGGTTACCTACCGAAGTGGATTTACCGCAATTTCCGGATGATCAATCGGTGTTGGTTGAATATGAACAGATTATCAACCCACGATTGTTACCCTCAGGCGCGGTTTTTTAATTATTTTTCATAATTTTTAATTAAAATTGTGCCAAATTTGAATGCTTATGCGATTTATTGTGTTTTCGAATGCATATCATGTACCATAAGGTTTAAAAACAAATGCATGGAATGACCGTAATACTTTTATATTATAAAAAAAAGTATACACATAATCCAATAAAAATATTACATTAAAAACTTTTTATATTATTTTTAAGAAAAGATATAGTTTTTTATTAGGGAAGAAAGGATTTCTTCTTTCTGGATTTTGGATTGAAGGATGCTGTTTAGGCGGAGGATTTATAAAAAAAGTTTCTTATTTATATATGCATATGTCAAAATTTTTGTGAATGATTGTCTCGTTCAAGATTTTGTTCTTGAAAAGACAATTATTTTTATTATCCTTCATCTTTTTTAAAAAAAAATGATCTTTTGAAGGTTGATCTAATTATTTTATATAAGCAAAACTTTATGCCTAACCTTTTTCTTTAACCATAAGGTCCATTCCAATTGTTCTCGACACAGTCTTATTATAAAAAATTACTACGCATTTTCTCTTGTTTTTTGACAAAAACCTCGATTAAAGCGTGGGTTAAATTGGCGGTCGTCACGCCTCGTTTTCACGACGACACCGTGTCCCCGGTTGTAGAACACCTTATACCAACAATTGAGGTATTACATCCGAATATTGCTGCAAGGATTTGTGACATGGGGTCCCCGAAACTGATAGCGAGAAACACCTATGCTTCAAACTCAATCGTGGCTCATGACCGCATTCAGGTTTCAGGGAGCTCGGATTTGGACATTTATTTTGACTATACCAGATGTCAAAATGATTTCATTACTCGAATGCACGAAACTCATTTGGTATTAAATTCTGAGATAAGAATGGGGGAATTCTCGCCTAATATCGAATACGTCGGTCCTATGCCCAAAAATTGCCCCGATAATTCCAATAATGTGACTGCCCGCCAACAAAATTATTCATACATGCGGATCCCGTTGATACATCATCAAAATCAGTCTCAACGACCGCATGCTTGTTTCGAAAAAATGGCAATTAAAGTCGCTTGTACTTTGACGGCGGTCGACCAACAACCGTCCCAGAACCTTGTGGTTAAAAACATAACGACTGCGCGAGTATTTGGATACAAGTCGGCGGTTATTTCCGAACAACGTTTCGCTCTACCTTTGACTTCTCAAACGAGAAAACGTAAGCTGATTAAGAACCATAAGGTTAAATTTGAGAATATTTCATCAAAACGGTTACTGGATGCTGGTTGGCGTGACGTCATGAGGTCATTGGAAAATGAAGTCCAGACGGCCCATAATCGCCAACGGGGTCCTATGTTTCACCGTTTTACGTCTGACACATCCCCGGAGCAACAAGAACAAATGCTCAACGAACATATGCGTCGACATGCTGCGGTACATAACGAGGGCAGTGAACAACCGGCAGTTTTTGAGAACGTAATTGGCACCGAAACTCTCAAAACTGCCTGTGTGTTAACCGAAAGGTCCAAGCGGTGGATCCAAGCTAAACAACGGGCGATTCAGGATGTACAGGGGATTGATTTCAAGACCTTCGATGAATTACCGGTTTTTATTTGCAACACTACCGGCCCCGGCCCAGTCGAATTTAACGAACAATTTGTCCAATGTTTGCGGTTACTGCGTACTCCACAAGACTTGGCTCAGATGGTTATTAATAGGTTTGACATAACCTATTTGTTGACCGTCCCTCAAGCGCGGCGCTTGGCTAAACACTTGCGTCAAAGTAACCCAAGAGAGTGGGCGAAGCCGGGATTTATTGAAATTTTCGAGAAATTTTGGGCGGAATCTTGCATTCATGTTTTGTTTAGCAATGACTCATCTTGGAAAGGTATCGCTTTAATTATCATTATTTTTTATATAATCATAAAATTTTTTATCACGATAGCCAACTCAATGGTATTTTTATAAAAAAGAAAAAGAAATAATCTACTTTTTATATGTTAAAAAAGAGCTTTAACCTTATGGTTTATAATTTTAATGATTAGGGTTCAAACGGATTAGTACGGATTATCCCTTTTGCATTATCACGTAAACGATTTTTTGAATCTAGATTGGCTATCACTGACTCGTTATTATATTTTTATTTCTCTTTTTTATATATATAAAAAAAGAATAATATACAGTCCTCTTCCTTGAAAAGTATACAGGTCATCTTTCGGATATTTATGAAACTTACGGTTGCTTTTTCTAATCAAGAACGTGGAAATGGTCAGTCATTCGGAGTTATTTTTTCGAGGAAACTTTTAATAAAGAAGTTCAGAACGGCTGATTAATGACGAGATACTTTCGACAGTCCTTTTTTAAAAAAGAAGAGAAAATAATGAGGCTGTTAACGGATTGATGGCCAAATACATTTTTACTTATATTTGTTGGTTTTTGAATATTTTATTGTATATACGAAACATATTTTACACCTTTTTTCAACAGGAAAAGGGGAAAATATTCTTTACATGAGACTTAAAATTTATTATTAGGGAATTATAGTATAATTTGGTATCTAATTATTGTTTTTTGAAGTGATGCCTAATTCTCAACGAAAATCGGTAACTGAAGCCTCTCCAATAGCGGCTTTGGTCAAAGTTGTTGAAAACTACACTTCGGACACGGCACCCAACTGTCAAGTTAAGACGGACGATAGTTCTCGGTGGGAAAGACCGCGCATTGCCCCAAACCCATCGTCCGGGCCTAGACAGCTGTTGGGCCGAAAAGAAACGAAAGACCTTTCGTTTTCGAAGACAAAGGCGGCGTCAAAAACAATTAAAAAAGACCATGTGGTTAAACAAAAATTTGATTTCGAATATGAAGAACCAAAAGCCTCGTCCAGATCCAGGTCATGGACTAATTCATCATTACATCGAGAACAGTCTGAACCTACACCAGTACCGATTGTGGTCCCATTAACGTCGGAGAACCTAGGTCAATTGGATGCTCAGGTGGCGGCGGCCGTTGATGACGACGCAATTACACTCTGTTCAGAGATGTCAACTACTACTGGGTCGGTGGTTTTAGAGAAGATTACAAAGAACATCGAAAAACTCTGAAAACATGTCCTTGTATCACTCTTCTTAAACCTTATGGTTAAATCATCAAAAACACAATAATAACCGCCTTTATTTTTATATATTTTTCAGGGAGAAAAGTATATACAAACGGGTCAGAAAATAGATAGTGATAAGAGTTTCATTATTTGCTTTCTTCCCAATTTAAGCCAAATTTGTAATATCAATTTAACCACAAGGTTCATGTTTACTTTATAACGCATAATTAATATACTTAATTAGGCTATCATTTTTTCGGGTTTTTTATATATACGCACTTGGTATCGTACCGTTACTTTTAATAAACCAAAACCTTTAGACCCAACGTCGCACATGAGCGTCGATATTTTTCTTTTAATTGAAGGGTGGACGTTTTTTGTCCCACAACATTTTTTGAACAAAAATAATATATATAATAGATAAAACTTGTTACAGTCTTTCGGCATTTGTCGAACGCTTATTTGTCTGATAATATTTATGTATTAAGATACCTTTTTTGGGTAAAAATAAGGCTTTCTTAATATATTAAAAAAGAAATGGGGCCTTGCCATGTGCCGGTAATAAATTTTGGACGACATTTTCAAGAATCAAAAACGCCCGATGAATGGTTAAGAACTGTATTTTTTCGGAAAATAACTTTTTTCGTTCTACATCAATAAATAAGAAAATTTTACAAGGAGACCTTTTTTCCGCAGGACGTATTAAAATAATAATTCACATAGATTAATAAGTTCCATTGCCTTAATTTTTTGGTTAAATAATTTTTCAAGAAAAGTCTATTAAAATAATTCATAATCATTAAAGGTCTCTTTTCGAGAAAATACTATTACATTCTTTGTCAAAATTGTGCTCCGGAAAGACTGTGTCACTGTAATAAATTTATACATATCATATGAAAAATGCTTTTCGTTTGTTTCAGCAGAGAAAACGCAAATACACAAATTAACCACATGGTCTACAATTTATTAAGTTTTTTCCTTTCTGAGATTGGATTATCCGGTTTGCGTTTCTTTAAACAGAATTCGTATTTCATATTCGAACTGTTGATACAAACAAATTATAGATTGAAGAAAGCTTAGTTTTTCGGGATCCAATTCTAACATCTTTTCACGACATTCCTTTTCATAAGTAATCAGATGATCAATGATTAAAGGGACGTTCAGTCGTCGCCATAAATCGATATATTGTGGGGGAACGGAACTACCTAAACTTTGAAGATTGTTTCGTATAAGGTGGAATCGTTGACCCAGCACGCTCGTTCGCCCCATACTACGTACTAGTCCGGGAAAAACAATTTTTCTCCTCTTTCTGATAATGAGACCAATTGGAGTATTTATTTTACGACAAATATTGTTTTCTTCTATGGATAATCGCCCATTTTATGAAACAGGGTTTAAATCTTTATTAGATAGAAAATTTTTTAAAAAATGAAGCAAGACAGTCGAAAATATTTAATACTACAATACAGATTCCAATTATCTTATCTAAAATACACTTCAGTTGTCTGTCATGAGTCTTTTTATAAAAAAGTTTTTTAGAAAAACTAAAAATTTTTTTTTTTTTTTTTTTTTTTTTTTCATATGTACTGGGTTAGTACAGGTGTGGGTCAAACTGGTTAACCTGATAAATTGATTTTTCCCGAAACCTAAATACGGCTGTTCCATGAAACCTAGCGGGACATGAATCTTTCCGATTTGGCCTCCACCGATTGAATGGAATTGCATTTGAACCATATGGTTAATACCGAACATCTCCACGTATGTGGTACCAAATGAAGATGCTATAATATCGTTACTCTTCAGTACTACGGGTTTTGCGATTCACACTTATTGTGTCCTATATTTTCATTTGTCAAAATTTTTGTATAAGCCTTAACTATTTACCGGACAATTATTCTAACAAGCACCTATTCCTTTTCCGGACGCTTTTTTGGACACAGGGGGGTCATTTCCTAATTCTAAGAAAATATTAAGATAATGACCTCCTTGGTGACATGTTCAGTTATCGGACGCTATCTTCGAAACCAAAAAATGTCCGACAAATGGTTAAGGACTGTACTGTGCAGATAGACCAATATTACAACGACTTAAATCGTTTTCTATTTTTTGTTTTCAAATTAAATTTTGTGCATACCGTTTTGACTTGGATGATCCGGACTGGTTTTATATTCAGGGAGATACACGTTTTGCGACATCTACGACTCAAGCTTAAACTATTCTCAAAATTATTTAAGGATTTTATATTATAAAAAAGTACCACAAGGTTCAAACTCCCTTTGTAGCTTAGCGTTAAAAATAATCATTCACTATTTACCAGACATTATTTGTCTGGAAACAAAGCCTTTATTCGTTTTTAGATGCTTGTCTTGGCCCAAATAAATACTTTTTTAATATTGTGGATACGCTTTATTTTGCTTAAAATTATTAGACTATTTCAAGGAAAATTGCGAAGCGCATTTTTTGGAATAATTTTTAGTTAACTAATGATTTTCGAAAACAAAATGTCCAACAAACGACTTAAAACGGCTTAGAAAATGGTTAACGGAAAGCCCCACCCGTTTTTTAGCCAGTCTCTTTATCTTCCTCATTTTTTATATTGAAAAATTAAAATATATGCATATATATAAGTCATATCTAAACTCTTTTAGTCCTTTTTTAAAAAAATCTATAAAGAATTTTTATAAAAAAAGAATATGATTAATTCTCTGGTCTCTTATTTAAGAATTTTATGCCTGAACCGAGTTTCACCCGAAATCAAAAAAGTCACTTCGTTCATGTTGAGTGACAGCTCGTTAATTCTCGGGGCAGAATTCTTCCTTTTTTATTATAAAAATTTATTTTAAAAGTAGAGAAAACAAGAAATCTTGACTAATAGTTATTTCATCATGACTAATTTTCTCGTTGTGCTTGCCGCCCAATATTAACCTTATGGTTTAATGCTCGGTTTCCTCCATGTTTTCTTATTAAGAAAGTATTTTTTGAAACAGTTTTATAAGAAAAAGGAAAAAGATGGCAGAAAAAGAAAAACCCTCTTAGTATTGTTACTCAGGGCAAATCTATTTTTAGAATTTTGCATTGGTAGCGTGCGCCTACGAGCTATTTTGAGTTACGAATTTGGGTATGAGTTATGTGTTTGACGCATACACGACGGTTTTGATTGGCCGAGCACATTTTGAGTAGGAGCGCTACCTTTTTTAAAGACGGCCGATATTCCAAAAACGATTCATTTCCTCGAGTTTCTTAGAAGCAGACGGACCTCTGTTTTCTTTTACCTTCACAGAACTTTTTACATATTATAAATTTTGACGAATTTTTTAATTTTTTAATTTGTCATGAGAAGAGATGAATCTATACTGCTAAGAGAAAACACACGTTGAGATAACATGCTAGAGCGGGATTTTTTGCGTTACCAAAATTTGATTTTAAAATCATTTCTAGAATGCTTTACGGACTAATTATTTTATTTATTACAAACATGAGTCATGAAAGTAATACACATTCATGATCTTTCGGAAATGAACCTTATGGTTAATCTTTTTTCATGTTACACTTCGTGTTATAATGATGTTTATATATTACTATTATATATTTTTTAGAAAAACATATTATCATAATATAGGAAAAATAATAAATAATATATTATTATAAAACGAAAGTCCGAAATTTCCGGAATTCTATCTTTTAATTATAAAAAAGAAGCCAAACAGAAGATTGATGTTGTCTTCAATTTTTTCTCACTCCAGTTAAATGATATTAGTAATATGGAGAAACAATATGATGTTATGAATATATTCTTCATGATATATGTATTATATTTTTATAAAAAATGTACTTTTATATTAAAAAGAAAAAAGAGAAAACATTTTTAATAAAAAAAAACCCACGCTATACCATGTTAATGGACTTTACGCTTGTGTTTTTCTAATTTTTGCACAAACATACGATATGCACCGGAAATGACCAAAACAATACAAACTTATAACAGGTTAATTTAGAAATGTCTCGTGCTGTGTTGGCAGATGACACGCTCAGCTCTGAGGATAAATCAATTGAGCCCCTGAGTAGCCAAGATTTGGACTTTGTCGAGCTACAACCTTATGGTCAAACTCTCAAGAAGTTTACTCAGGAGTTCGTTGATTTTACACCAGAGTCGGGTGCGGATCCAGTCACTACTAAGACAAAATTGATGGATTTCTTGGACAAAATAACGACGGAGACTGTGGAATTAATTAAATCCAAGTACAACACCGTCCGGCCAAAGTCAAAATGGAACCCGTTAACGGCAGAGGAAACTTGGCGGGCGAAACTTGAGTCCCAAACTGCTAAATGTGAAGCGCTAGAACACAAACTACCGTTAGCAACGAAGGAAATTAACAAGTTAAAGGTATTTACTTTCCATGTTTATATCATGTACCATAAGGTCTTAAAGTTTATTTTCCTTGATTATTTTTTGTCAAGAAAAGGGAGTGTTGTTGTCTAATTTTTTAAAAAAAATGAGCGAATTGAAAAACGGTGCGCGTATTGTTTGATGATTTTCGCCGTCTCGCTGAATTTTTATACATAAAAAATCAGTCATTAATGACTTTTCTAACGCTTTGCTACGCCAACGCCTCGCCCTATAAAATACCTTTTGTATATATAAGTTTTAGAAAAGAATTGCTGGTATTTTTATACATATAAAAAAAAGAGATACATAGTACAGGTGTTTTTTATGATTTTTTAAAAAAAGAATTATTAAAAATGAATGAAAGAAAACAAAACACGTCATGCCGCAATAACTGCGTTTTCTTATATTTTATATTATCAAAGCGATATACGCTAAAATACATATTTAAATTAACCACATGGTCGATATAATTACGAAATTATTAAAAAAATGTGTTAAGGAAGTGGTCCGAGCCAAATCACAACAAGTCGCGGAATATCGCGAGTCGCTTAAAACGGCTCAGGCGGAGGCCAAATGGGCTTCCGATCAACTAACCACTTCAACAGTACAACCTCATGGTTCAAGAAGAATTGAGGATAGAGTTGAATGGTTAGAACATGCTACGAAACCCTGGGCAGTTCACCCGAAGGTTCTTCGACAAACAGCCCAAAGCCCAATGACAGTTACTGACTTACCAGTAGCCAAGAAACTGTTAATGCACACTCTGGGACCTAATACACTCATGCTTCTCCAATGGGCCAGTGATTTTTTCTCCGAGGGATGTGACGAAACAGAAATTCAAATTTGGAATTTCTGGGCACATGTTTGGGAGAAAAAGTTACCTGCGGCACAACCCATAACTATGGAAACTGATGCGGCCCTAATACTTAATAATTTTTACAAGCTTTATGAGATCTCGGTCAACCCGTCCAAAATTAACATTACGTTGCTGGTGGATGTTACGATTACGATTTTACCTTTTTTATCGTTTTATTTTGACTCAGAATCGGACATTTATGCGCGTACTCTTAAATTGTTATCTACAGCAATTCAATTTGGAGTAAATAACGGGCAACTTTTTGACGCGGTTAGGGAATGGTTGCCGAGATCTTGTAAAGTTGACTTTAGGAAAGAATTATTTCAACACACTAAGGTGCATAACAACAGGATTTTTGATAAATGGCGGAATACAAAGGCTAGGCGGAACGGGAGATTAACATTTGAGTTTCTGGGGCTTGATCTTCATTTGCCGGTTAAAATTTCTAATGGGCTTAAAAAATTTTATGGGGTAACAAACAACGATTCTAAAATTGAAAATCTTGAAAAGGAGGTATCGGAAGATGAACTCACAGCCCCAGGAACTTCTAAGCGCACGCTTGCTCAAGACCACACCCCAGATCAAAACCAAATAATTGGGAACTACATTAAAAAATCTAAGTTCTTTAAACCGGTGACAATTCCGGAGAACGAGGACGAATTGGAAACAAGGGCTCTTCTTCATCGATTTGCCTAAATTCCTTTTCTTCAACCATATGGTTTATGTGTTTAAATATAATTTTGTGGGTGATCAGCTCTTTTTATTTTTTCTTGCAATAACAAAAAATATTTCTTTCCGGGTGCATTCTGGTAGTTTCTAGTCTTTTTATAAAAAAAAATCATTTTTGTAACCAATCAGAATCGAGCGTAAGAACGCCCCCAGTGGCGCGGTTTTTTGAAAAATTGTTTTCTGTTATTAAAAAAATATAATAAATAGACTGGCGAAATTATAGTTTAACTTTCATTTTGTTTAGAGTGTTTACGTGATAATTTTTTCGTTTTAAACAACTTGTAAGAGCGATTGATTTCAATTAACCACGTGGTATAATGTCAAATCGTACGACCGAGCAGGTTCATTTAGAAATGGACGACGTTTTCCTTGAAATGAGCCGGCAAGCTCAGGGGGATGACGCTCATTTGGGACGATATGCTAGGACCGTAATTCAACAATACTGGCAAGGCCGATTTCTTGAAACACGCACCATCTTGGAAAATCGCATGGAGACCCTTACTCAGAAAGTGGCCGAGGTTCTAGGTAATATAACTAAATATCTTTCATATTTCTATAAGATTTTATAATCAAAATTCTCTAGTTAATTTACCTCGGTAATTTTTACAGAATATTTTATATAATTTTAAAATAATTTCCCCCTTTATAAATTAAAAAAAAGAGAAGATAAAAAAAAATCACAAGAACATTATGTTATAAAATTAAAAACACAAATTTCACGCCGAATTCATATTAGAATGATTTTCCTTGTTTCGTTACCATTTTTCCTTCAAAGAAAAAACATAACAGGGGTCATTAATTATAAGAATTTATTATTGCGATTTATTTACATCTACGAAGTATATTATAATATTACATTCAGAACAACTGGACCGTTTTAACGAGCGCATGAACCAACAGGGTCAAACACAACAACAACAACAACAGCAACAACAGGCGCCACAAACAACACCGGTCCCGCAACCGACAGGCCTGAATCCAAATGGTATGGTATTCATACCAAACCCTACTTTTGCGGTTCGTCATTTTGGTCCGCCACAACCATGGAGACCATTTATGCCACATCCAATGCCACGACAAGTGGCAATATCGCGCGCCCGTATGGTCAACCGGCGGGTGCCCAACCCGCGTGGTCAACCATCATGGAACGTGGCGCACCCACAAATGGCACTGCCGTCTGCTGATTTTCCAGAAAACTAAGGACGAATCGGAACATACTTTTTGAAAAACAAGCTTTGATTTTGGTTTTTTCCGACGTAGCCTTACTTGTTTAGTGCCAGTTACTAACACTTTTGTTTATTTGTCTCCTATAAAGCGAGAAAATGTAACACATCTCGTCTCTCTTTACCGAATTATGCGCTGTAATACGACTTAACGGAACTCATAGATAAACCTTATGGTTAATAATATTTTGTTGGGTATCCAATTCGGAACCATAAGCGGTTTACGGGAGGCGAAATTTTCTACATTTTTCTCTTTTTTGTTTCGTAACATACTAAAAACCGCTAAATGTTACAGTTCAACCGGTAATATTTCCGTGGCTCAAAAGTCCTACTAGAATTTTTTGTCTCTATCTTCAATATCCGGGCTCATGAATATAAAATTTTATATTTAAAAAATGATTATGTAACCCTTTCTAAAAAAAATCATTCTAGGGAATGACCTTATGAGTAATCACAATCTGTATTTTAGAACGAGTTGCAAAATTAGGACGAAAGCTATATATATGACAACCTATATAAAAAATAATAGTTGGATTTTTGAACCACATGGTTAATCGACTGCATCGATCTTGGATCGCAGGGTAACACACACTGTCAACTCACAACAAACACATTTTGCCTTAAAACACTTTACCTTTAACACGACTGGCTAAAGGTTATAAGGATTGTTTTGGCTTCTTCAAAAAGGGGTGATCCAATTATTTTATTATAACCAAAATAAATTGTGTTTTTTAACAAGCAACTGGAGAATAATGAAGTCTTTTTTGCCCGACGGAATAGATACAATTGAAATTTAAAAGATTATTTTTAAGGAAGTTGACACTTTCGAGTTGACACTTTCGAGTTGACACTTTCGAATCGAAAACTTTCGAATTGACACTTTCGTTTCTGATTTTTTCGCCAAAAAACTGTCGATTATTTTGAATTTGTTAAACCATTAGGTCATTTTTTGCCCCCTTTTTGTTTATTTTTGTCGGAAAAATGCCAAACTGTCAACTCGTTTGACTTCGTTAACTCGTTAGGTGTCAACTCGTATGATGTTCGGCTGAATTTTGACCGAAATACCGTTAAGATTCCAGACTACTACACAATTTTATAAGCTATTATTTTTAAAAAAAAAACAGTTGACTTATAGGCTATTTCTCTCTGAGTTAAAATTTTTTCTTTAACAAACCAGGGAACTCGTACCACAACTTTTTGATTAAATCATTATAATCCTTATAAAAACCATTTTTTCAGTCGAATACAATTACACATTTATATTACCACAAACTCTACAAAATTACACATTTTTTCACTACAAGCAAATTATTACAAGCACAAAAATATTAAATGTCCTATAATATTTTCTGATTTTTCAGATCATAAAATGGAGCTCCCACACCCTGTTGTACCACCGGAACATGTTGGGGACTTCGATGAAAACGACATAAAAACGTTCAAAGAAAAAATACAACAAGTCATCTCTACAAAGGGTAGAAATGATAATATAAGAGCTTGTGACAAAAATGGAAACTTATGTACCACATGGTTAAATATTTATGATAAAAATGATAATAATGAACCGAAACTGGAGCAAGGACCACTGACTCCTACCCAATGGCACAAATATACCGTTTTTCTATTGCGATATATGATAGATATTTTTGAGGAAAAATTAACTCCAGACTGGTCCTTGATTCGGTTCCGATACGAAAAAGATTTTAGAGTAGGGACTTTTTCTGAAAATTTATGGGTATGGCGCATTTTCATAAATTTTTTGTCAGATGACCGCTCAAAATGGCAGGCCTATAATAATGTTTATTATGGCCTGTCATTATTTTCTAATATTAGTAAGGTTCCTTGGTCTAAACCTACCCCTTTCCGATCCCAAATCTACCTAGCTACTAATTCTCTCATTCATCGAACAAATGCTAGAATTAAACGTTTGGCCGGAACAAGAGCCGATCCGGTTTTTTGTGATATTAGAACTACGCCTATTGTACATTATCCAGTAAGGGTCCCAGGAAATTTACAACAAAAATTAATTTTTGGCCAGAAAAGGTATTTACCCCTAATACAACCAAATAACAGGTCGAGTTTGCATAATAAAAAATTTGTGGGGGACCAAATTTGCAAGTGGATCAAATCGGGGGCTATTCAAATAAATACCATTAATGACCCTAAACCTAAAATAACAACGGCAATAACTGTGGCGGATAAGGAGGACCCGGATACAAAAACTTTTTCTTTCCGAATGTGTAATGACGGGATGGCCTGGAAGACAATACAAACACATAAATTACCCTGTAATTTGGATGATATAATGATGGTCCTTAAATATCTAAAAAAAGATGACCTTATGGTTAAATCAGATGATAAGTCTGGTTTTCACCACCTTATGTTAGACTCCGAATCATCTGAATTAGCCACACAATATTGGGCGGGTTACTTTTTTCGGTTTAGGGCAGCCGCTTTTGGATTTTCGATAGTACCCGCCCAATACCAATTACAAAATATGGTAATAGTTAACTATTTGCGACTAGCTTTTCACATTCCCCTTTTTCTCTATCTTGATGATAGATTAGTAATAATACGACCAAGGGATATGGACCATATGGTTAAAATACAAGCTCAAGAAATAATACCTAAAGAACCCTTTTTGGCATGTATAGCCCAGATAGCAGCGGGGGGTTTCATTTCCTTGTCCAAAAGTACTTTCACGCCCTCAACTCGAATACAATTTCTGGGTTTCGATTTAGATACTAGTAGTCAAACCATTTCTATACCACCGGCAAAATGGCATAGGTTCCAAGAACAACTTAAAAATATTCTATCTGATAAAAAAGTGACACGGAAAAATTTAGAGAGATTAAGGGGACGTATCTGTAGCTTTTTAATTGTTTTACCAAATATGCAGCTATATATCAGAGAACAGACCACAGCCATAAGTTCGGTCATCCATGATGACCAAATTATACATATTGAAAACGAACTACTTTTTGAATTAGAACTCTGGTCTGAATCTGACTCTAAAATATTTCGCACAACTAAAACATGGGGTTCAGCCGCGTCGGTAGTTATTAACCCGATACAAATTTACACAGATGCAAGTAATATGGCCATGGGGGTCGTGATATCAGAATGGAACATATCGGAAACTCTTTATTTCTCGACAGAACAAAGTACTTGGCCAATCCACCTCAAAGAGGCGTTGATAATTAAGGAAACAATTTTTAAATATATGGATAAATTTCGAGACCACGCGGTTCATTTTTTCTGCGACAATAAGGCCGTAGAATTGTCTTTTATAACGGGGGCCAAGGATAAACACTTAAATCACATAATAAGGGATATAAATATGCTAGCGGCCCAAAATGGGATAACGGCTACCATAGAATGGTGTGACACTTTGTCACAAAAAGCCGACGCTCCGAGTCGCACTATAGACTGGAACGAAGAAATTATACATCCTCAAACTCTTAAATTCATTATTTCAACCACAAGGTTTAACTTTACATTGGACCTCCTGGCCTCATATGCTAACAAAATTGTCCCTAAATTTATTGCTAAAAATAAAGACACCAGGGCATGGGACATCAATGCGCTAAACTTTAACCAATGGTTTTCTAATATAATTTATGCATTCCCGCCTCACCCGTTAAGGGACTTAATAGCGGAAAGACTAATAAAATTAGCACCAAAAAATAAATGGGTACTGATATTTCATTCTAAGGGGCCAATCCCATTTTGGACAACAGTCTTAACCAATATGACTCTCATAAATCTTCACAAAGAAATGGGTCACCCCCCTACACTTTTACCGTCTAAAAAACCCACCAAATTTGGATATTATGAACCATCTACTCGAAACATGACTACTTTCGCTTTGATAAATTGGGGGTGACTAAAAAGTGACCCTTACTGATAATGCGCTTTTTTCATTCATTTCTTATTTTAAATCTCTTATTAACAATCTTGCACTGTAAAACAATATTAACCTTGAGGTTCAACATATATTTCTAAAACTAAGTCTTTGGTCTTTGTTTCTAATTATAAAAAGAAATATGTATTTTTAAGAATTTAAAGATATGTCCGACCGACAAGCTATTTTATTGGCCAAATTTTACGTTACAACGTACAGTCCATGCGCCCACAACGCGACAGCCCACAACGCGACAGTGCGCCCACAACGCGACAGTGAGCCCACAACGCGACAGGTTTTGGCCAAGTGAAAGTGTCGCGTTGTGCGCGCATGGACTGTATCCCAATTTTCAACAAAGCGTGGTCAAGGCGATTATCCCAAGAACTTTTTTGTCACAAATCAAGAACTGTTCCACGTCTGAGGAAGTACTGGAACAAATTGACATCATATTGGAAAGAATGGGACGTGACCCACAAGCAACCATAAACCACATCAAATTTGAGGCGTTGGATGAAAGTTCTTAAAAATCTTTTTTGTGTTAAACCGAAAAAAGGGGAACCATTTCTTGTTTTCCAACCAACAAAACAAAAACATGATTTTGGTCACTTTTACCCAAAAATTGTTTCTGCAAAAACATTAAACAATCAACCTTATGGTTCATAAATATGACATAATTTTCCTATTTTTTCTACAAAAATATAATATTGAAATGAATTTAAGAAAAAATGACTTTTCTCGAATCGGACACCAACAAAACCGCACGGTTCATCATGTTTAACTACAGATCTGTCAAAGTCTTTAATCGCCTTCTTCCGGAGACTCCTGACCGCCGGAATTATTATGTGCGGTCAACCGTCACAAACGTCGCCTTTAAACAACAATGGAAGGCGTTGCGCGACTTACTTATAAATTACGAAGGAACAACCAATACAATGGTATTACTCAAAAGTGGCGAAAGTGAGTATTTATTTTTTCTTATATAAAAAAAAAGCGTTACATACCTTGAGATGTTATATAAAACTTATCCGTATTCACTTTGTATTAGAATGTTGTTTTTTATAATTGAAAAAAAAAACGAAACGAAATCATATCATTCAAAAATTAACCTATACAAAACATACAAAGCTGACTGATTCAAAGTTTTTTATCCATCATAATACGACACGTGTATACAGAATGTAAACATTAATTATACGTTTTGTAAAAAGGCTATAATTTTTAATTTAACCATGTGGTTTAAGGAATCGCGGCAAACATGTGGCTTCATCACGTCAAAGAAGTTATACAACAAATCATATACTTCTCTCAGAATAATCCTATAGGTTTATTACTACCTGAAGATCGGGCAAGACACTGTATTAAAGAATTCATGGCCTGGCAACGAGCGTTAACATACTTCCCGGGATATATGACGAATGAGCATACGTCACAAATAGACAAATGGGTCAGCCGAATGACATTCATCCAGGCCCTGATGAACCGATTACATAAATTTGTTAATCGGTGCCGAAGATATGGTCGAGTTTGGCGACGCACCACTAAACTTATTTACAATCCGAATAAGCAATAAAACATTCCGATACTTTTATTATACCAAGTATATGTCATAACCTTTTTTAAAAAAAAAGTTACACCGACTTTGTTTAAAAAAAAATATATTATAACCATAAGGTTCATCACGCTATATTAATTACAAATCTTTTGTAGTCAAATATGTCATTAATATTTGAAACAAGTAAAATATATACATTATTTTTATATAATATATTAAAAAAAAATGATGATGACGATAAAATAAACCCCTCATAAACAATGAGTCATTAATCTACACAACCTACGCGCGCCATGAGTCATAAACCTAACGCTTTAACTGGTCATCTTTCTTATTAAAATTAAAAAAAAGATGAAATTATAAACAGATCTTTCATATCTTTTACAAGTAAGAGACTATAAAGTTATTTTGGAGAAGACGTATGGCTAGAGTTCTTTCATTTTTTATATTAAAAAAAAAATGGCAAAGAAATTACGATCTCACGTTTGGGTTAAGATCACATATTTGAAATAATAATGATAAACCTTAAGGTCAAAATATTTTTTAAAAAAAATGCTTCAGGTTTCCTACACCCTTTAAAGACGTTTAAGAGAAAAACACATACCTCACAGAGACCATACGTAATTGTTTTTTCTTTACCTTTTCTTTATTTATGGTCCAAGATTATCTGATTAAACGTCTGAAAGGTCAACATTCCATCTACCTCAAGGTCATGACATATATTCCTTTTTTGCACCAAGAAACAAAATATATATTAAAAAAGGGTTGCTTATTCTAATTTTTGGTTTTGCGATTTAGATATGGCTACTGAATACGATCTTGAACATCGTCGCGAAATTCTACGCGACTACCAATCCTCTGGAACACATAATGACGGTAAAAGAGATCAGAGGTTGGTCAAATCCATGCTTCAACAATCGCACTTCCAAGAAATTACGGCGGAACAAGCAGCAGCGGAAATAGACAAATGCCCTGATTCCCATTTATTCCAAGCAAAGAAAAGCGATTTCGATCTCTACAAAGATGATTTAGATCAACTCAAAAAGCGCGAAATCGCTGAACGGAACAAAGAACTGAATTATCGACGAACACGTGATTTACGGGTATCTTTAGACCTTAAGGTTAAACAGAATGAGGAGCTAAATGACGAAGAAAAAGAGCTTTCGGAAGACGCTAACATGACCTTGGATACTATCCAAGAAGCTTTAGACAAACAAGCAACTACACGTCGCAAAATAACAGCGGAAAAAGTACTTACCGAGAAAAAGATCAGGGAGTGCATTGAGGACATGGACAAAATACGTCACCAAATCGGCATGGCAACCATACGCTTTCATCCAGTACGGCGTGTATGGATTAGGGAGATGAAATCTGCACCAGAGACCATCTTACAATCCGACACACCAGACGAAGCATTTATGGGACGAAAATTTGTTAAAATGATGGTTACACCAGGAAAATGTTATAATGAATTTTTAAAAAAAAACATTCCTAAAACGAAATTTTCGTATTAAAAAAATATATGTCATATAAAATAAGCCAGAATGATTAAACCGACGTGCGGATATTACATAATACTCGATTTTGTGCTTTAAATTAAAACCTCATCAAAGAATTTATTCCTCTCATATTATAATGATATATAACTGTGGATTATCATAACATATTATAGACCTTATGGTTAAAGCGGATTTTGATGATATGTTGCAATTTTTGGACCAGTATTTGTTGTGTTTCGAAAAAACAAACCAATTCATGGCAGATGCCATCCGAAACACCACCATGGACATCCGAAAATTGTCCAATTCCGGCATATCGCGACGGACCCTCCTTGATATTTGTGCGCCGCTTCTTAAAGACGAGTTTAAGACCGAATATAACTTACAAATTTTTCGCATACTTGAGCTTCCCCGCGGTCACGGACTTCGATCTGAACTAGAACTCCCTGCGAAAGCTAAACTACGTAACATTGAATTAATTAAAACAGGGAAAACACCCAAAGGGGAGAAGGCCACTCTCGCCCTTAAAAAGAAAGAACTTGATAACAAAATATCTCGTGCGGGTCTTAAAAATAACATTCGAATTATAAATAATCGTTTTCGTAAAAATTCTTACAATAACAAATTTAATAATCGAAACCGATCACGGGGCAATACGCGTACGCGAGGAGGTCCTAACTTACGCGGACGAGGCGCCCCCCGTGGTGGGCGTCGGGCTAACCAATCAGGACGTCAGCAGCGATGGCCAGATAACAATTGGCAAACCCCCCATACGGCCGGTAGAGGTCGGGCACCACGAGGCCGAGGGGGCCGCGGACGACCGACCTAAATATTTTTATCTGTCTGTCCGTTTTTGTCAAAATTATTGCTCAAATTCAAATATTAAACCACATGGTTCATTCCTTCTTTTATCATAATATAATATGGTACTAGTCATTTAGCATTTAAACCAATAATGTTCACAAATTTAGACAAAAATCGCGAATCGACTTGGACGCTTCTTGAAAACGATTACCCCCTTTTTTAATATTAAAAAAAAGAAAAAAGCTCACATAACATTCCATAAAAAGACTCTTTATTTTTAGTCTTTGCTTTATCTGCTAAGTTTTTATATTTATATAATACATAAATACAAAAACATTATGCCCAAACAACGTAAAAAAAATCGTAAAATCACGTCCTTTATTAAAAGTGAGGCTAACCAAATGCTTAAACTCGTTTTCGACTGTATCACTCAAAACGGTCTATCAACGGATGAACAACTAATGACCCGAATGTTACTCTTTATTCGACGAAATGTTCAAGGTCGCTTCAAACGGTACATAAACATTGCTTTACAGGACGGACATGTTTTCAAAGTACACACTTTTTTGCCCATGGCTTCATATTTATATGCTCCCGAGTCTCTTGACATTTTCTTAGACGTATTTTCCAAAATACCTGATAACCCATCGGATTTTTTCATAATCCCTAACTAAAAAATACAATCAACCTTATGGTTCAACTATTACTAAAAGATTAAAAGTTTGACTACTATTTTAATTTAGATAATACACTTGTTTGCGACCCACTGATATAAATTAAAACATGTCCGCAATAACATCCTTTGACAAGCTGCTCGCCAAATGTCGCAAAACACTTCGTGGATACCTAGCACAAAAGGAGATGGACATCGACGATATTAACCACAAGGTTGTAGTAGAGTTTTTTGATCATTGGTGTCATGGCCGCGAAAAGCAAATGATCAATAACAAAAAAGTCTTTACTCCTTCACATTTATCTGATCTGTCCTATGCGTACATAAGAACACTAGACCATTTTAAAGTATTGACGTTACAACTCAAATCAGATATCAAAAAACTTACTAATATGCATGGGGAGAGAATCGGCCAAACTAAGTTATTTCAAATCAAAAAAGCAAACACAGTAACCGAAACGGATGCACACAAAATTTTTCAAAAACTTCAATTTTCGAAAAAATACACACACCGAGCTGCGGCTACTGTTTTGGCAATAACAGTAGTAACGGGAGCCCGTACAGGTGAAATACTAAAACTTTTTTGGCCGGATATACAATATGTCACAGAAGGATCGTTACGATTCGTTACCTTTCCTATTAGGGCTGGGAAAAATAACAAATTATCCAAGCGCAATGACCAAAGGACAGCATTAGTCGGACCACATTGTATATTTGATTTGGAGCACATTCTCCACGACTGGCAAAACTTCTCTCAACCAGTTCGAGAAAGTGATAAAATGTTTAACCTTGTGGTCAAAAACCCCACAACATCAATTGTCCGGGTTTGGAAAAATCAAGCTAAAAAATTGAATATTCCAACATTGGGAGCTCACTCGGGTCGAAATACAATAGTCAGAAAGTGTTATGAGAGTAAAGTAGGAGAGACTGAAATGAAAAGTCTTTTAGAGTGGACGGTAAATTCTAACATGCCAGCATATTATCGAGGGATAATGAGCGAGACAACAAAAAATGGGGGCGCGGCAATTTTAGCCGAAAACGGGCATAACATTAAGAAACAAATTACAAGCAATATACCAGAAAAAGTTAACGAACCAAATTCTAACTTAACACCCAGCTCAACATATCGTTCCCCGAAAAAATGTAAAAGAAAGTTTTTACAAAAAATAAATAATATCGGCCAGACTAGCAGATATCTTAATCCATGACACACCTCCGTGTAAATTTATATAGTTTAACCTTATGGTTTAATTCTCTCCCTTACATTTTTTCCTTCTCTTTTTCAAAATCATATTTATGTTGAAAAGGAGAAATAACTACTTAGAAAGACATAATAATAACATTGTGTTTGTTCACTTATTCTAGAATTGAGCTGCCTCACCCAAAAAATGACTCATAATGCTATCGCAGCCACATCACAAATTTTACTTTACTATATGATCAGAAATGTGACGGATTGGGAAGCGCGTATGGTTAAAGTTCTACTCAAGGCTGTTATTGAACGATCCACCAACACGGACCTTATTCGACGGCTCAAAAGCGCAGCAATATACTTGACGCGTCGAACGAGGATACATTCTATGATGAATATATATGGTAGTCTATGGCGACATCGAGACAAAATAGAGCGTGGGGTTCCATTACCAGCACCAAGTACCTTGTGGCGAGATGTGTTAAGGGACCGATCTACATGGTCCAAAGAACAGCGTATGAATATCTACAAAAAACATCCTAAATAATAATATTCAAACTCTTTTAACCTTATGGTCCAACCTGATTATAATATTATGAAAAACATCGCTTATTAAAATAACCTTGTTATTTAAAAGTCTAAAATATAAATCATTATTAATCATACGCTATATACTTCAGACTTATATTGTAAATCATGTCACATACTTACACCCAAAACCGAGTTCTCATTGCCTTGTTGATGCAATTCGAGTCCCCTGATGACACAACTAAGGTACTTTATAATTTTACTTTTTGAAAACAAATTAAACCGGCCCGGAATTAACCGGTATATTTCTATAGAGAAAACCCTTTATATCTTTTTCCATATGAACGTTAAATTCTCTATTAAATAAATGTCCTACGAAAAACATAATAATAATAAATTTGTATTAATGTTCGACACCCAACATTGTAAAAAAGAAACTCTACAATATTAATTCAAGACGACTATTTAAAAAAAAAACAAACGTTTATTTTTCAGTACTGGGACTGGATCAAAAATCAAGTTGAGACAGTGGCCTACCCGGAAATGGACTGGACTTTTCAAGTGATCCAAAACATGCATAACACTGCAACCCGCATTCTGGAAAACCCTACGGACAACCCAACGGCAGTTTTTCAGATTTTAGCACGACTTAAGACCACATGGTTCACCCTATATGATAATTTATATTATAGAGTCATTTACAATTCCCGATCTTCAGTTAGTGATCAGCATGAATATATCGGACAGGCCATCGAAAATCTCACAAAAAAGATAACCGACTTTAAGGATCACAACCCTTTAAATATGGTTACCTTGGCCCAAATACAATATATTCATGCTAAAAACACTGATTTCTATCGACGAATTGTCTGTTCTATAAAACAGATAACAGCAGATTTTCATGAACTTTGGCAAGGTTCTGTCTGGTCTGAATTCCTCGAACTTAAAAATCTAATTCGGGCTAATCAATCTGACGGGGTTTTACCTTTCGAATTTGATACTACTGACTGGATGCCGACTACAGACGGTTATTATACCGTTCTGAATCGTGAATCCGCGGAAGTTTTTGTTATCCATTATACGAATGGTACCATACGTATTTTGGATCAAACACAAACACCAGAAGTATGGAATACGTTTGATTTAACACCTTGGGAACAACCGGAACCGGAACACATAGTGGTTATTCACCAGATGCGGGTCATCCCACGACGGACGACATCACTCACAAGCAAATTTGCGGGAATGCTTATATAAAATAAAGAAGGGTTCTTGGATTTACGCCACTAAAAAACAATTAACCTTAAGGTCCAATATAGTTTCCAAAACCCTTATAATAGAAAAACTTGCCACATCGGAACTGCCGCTAAATACGTCTCAACTATTACATCTACAATATGAAATCTCCCTCAACAAATTCGAACCTTATGAATTCACATTCACATAGAATAACTTTTTCTGTTAAATCAAATACAACTTTAGGGCCGATATCTTACTTGCCAGCAGCCAATTCAACCTTATGGTTTAACTGTTTTTTACAAAACATATTATACAAATACTATAAATTTTACAAATGGTTAAAGTTCAGGCCCATTCTTTGTAAATTTTTTATCTGCAGAAACAACATCACAACAACCTTTTGAAATACAATACCAAATTACAATATATTTATGACTTCCATGTTAAACTAGCAAAAATGGAGCATCATAACCTCATAGAAAAAACGGAGCTGAAATAACCGATTAAAACAAATATCCAGGTTATGAAGCTTACTATCTCTGCAAGAGATCTAGAAAAATCTGTTAAAGATTTGTATAAACGGACACTTTAGGGATATAGGATTTCTCCAACCATAAAGTGTCAGTTTATAATATATACTAGATCTTTCGAGAAGAAAAATGAATAAGTAGGTGAAAACGTGAAATTGAAAAAAGACGAATATCGCGTTGAAAACGCGCAATTGTCTTTTTTCTAGAACACGTGATCAACAACTGATTCTCAAAAATATTAAAAACGAGAAAATCATTCATAGAGAATCAACGGCAAGGCAGGGAGCTCAAATTAAAAATAAAAAGAAAAAAGATAAAATATTGATTATCTATATAATTTTATGAGCTCATATTCATAACAAAATTCTAGAATTTTAGTTATCAAGAAAAAACTCCCTTTATGAGGAATTTTTTCTTCCCCACCCGCCCGCGACCTTTAACAATATTTTAAACTGACGAATATTAAAATATTTTTTCAAACTATCCCTTTAGGGATATAGGATTTCTCCAACCATAAAGTGTCAGTTTATAATATGTGGTATATTTTTTTCATTTTGAAACATAAAGCATACAATATGCTGCATACTGTTATACAGTCCCCCACCAGAGATCGGCATATTTTATTATTTTTTAATAACATTACGGATTGTATTTTCAAATACATTACGGAGATATAGATTTGTGCAACCTAAAAAAAAGCTACCTAAGGCATTGAAACTGAGATTGATTTTTCCATTGAAACTAAAATGTTTTTTATGGTGTAAATTACTTTAAATCTAGAAACTCAGAGCTGACCCGACTTTGACCCGGCTGACCCGCCTCAAAAAATCTGTGACCCGTACTCGTGCCGGGTCTGACCCGAGTGAGCCGGGTCAGAGCCGGGTCTGACCCGGCCTAAAACCGGTGCTACCCCACCCCTACTTTACCCGCGGGAAAGCCCGTCTTACCCCGCATAGGATTCCTCGTGCCGATCTCTGTCCCCCACCCAAATAGGTAACGATTTCGTTTTGAAAAAATCGTTACCTATTTGGGTAGTTGGGTTTTCTGAGCCTGAACGGAAAATCCATTCTAGTGTAAGTCTTGCATAAAAAAATATTTATTGTTTTTTCATAAAAAAATCTTGTATTAGCTGACGATTTTTTTTTATTTCATTTTTTTCTTCGAAAGGAAAGAAAAAAATATTGATTAAACATGTATTTTAGAAATAAAAAATGTACCCATTTCAAACATCTCGTCATTAAATTAACCACTTATAATAAATAAATTTGTGAAAAATTTTTTTGAGAGAAATCATATAAGGAAAAAAATTGTTACCTATTTGGATAATTACGTCATTTCGTTACCTATTTGGGTGTTAGATAATGCGGTTTTTTATCAGTTAATTTATAATACTTTTTTAGATAAAAATGGAAACGACCGCGGATTCAAGATAAAGAAATTTTTTGTAAAGTCCATGTGACAGCGGTCGGACTGAAACACGACTGATCCAGATTACAACCCCTTTAGAAATGTCCATAGAGTCTGCTGATACCTTATATAAGCAAACGCCATCTCTCATCATATCATTCTGATTATTCTAACTGAATGTTTTAAATTAAAATTCTATTATAAACGATACTTAGAAAGCACAATATCGCCAAAATACACGAGAAATTACTCAAAAAAGTACTCATTGTCCAAAGATTGGTAAGAATTAGTTGACATTTGGGACCAGTATTGGAAGCGTTGAGCAAAATTCAAGCGTTGGCCAACACTCAAACTTTTTTTCAATGCTCAAGGCAATTTTATACTGTATGTATGCTGTGTGAAAGCCAGACGACCGTTCGACATCGTCTCTTTCGTGTTTAAAATATTGTCCACTTATCCATTAAGCATTAGTGTTGGAATTGTTGGACGTTGGTTAAATTTTATTCCCAACGTGTTGGGAGCGTTGGTCAACGCTTGCGTTGGGCGTTGGGGGAAATCCGAGCGTTGGCCAACGCTTGCGTTGGGTGTTGGGGAAATTTGGAGCGTTGGCCAACGTTTCCAACACTGTTTGGAACACTTTGATTTGATTGTCCAAAAAAAACAATTATTATACACTGGGTGCGCAGTTATTGGGCGGGTTTCGCGTGAAAAAAACCTTGATCGGGCGCCCGATAACTGCGCAGGGCGTAGGCGGAATAGGGGAAAAAGATGCACAAAAAACCGCCCGATAACAGCACGAGCGGCAAATTTCGCAATACCAAAATGTCATTAGCCAATGACAGACCCGCCCGATAACAGCACGAGCGGCGAATTGCGCGGTTTTCAATGTTTTTTACGTCAATGAGCTTGAAATATTTTTGTTATTTTAATAGAGGTATAAAAACGAAAAAAAAAAAATTTTGTCAGTTCGTGTAAAAAATGCAGATTTCTCTCATCAAGCGCCTTAAGACTTTGAAGCGTAATTTGGGATGACTGACAGATTTTTTTTTCGAAATAAAGTAAAAGTGAGCAAGCTGACCAATTATCTTTCACCTAAAACATGAAACGTAATTGTTTTCATATGTTTAATTTTTTAAACGTTCACTTTAGTATTATGCCTAAAGTAGAAAATGCATCTTTGTCAAGTACTCATGTTGGTTAAATAGGGTTTCCTATTTATTTATCAATAAAAGTAGTGTTTATAAAATTAGTGTTTATAAAATTGGTCAGCTTACTCACTTTTATTTTATTCCGAAAAAAAAATTTGTAAGTAACTCCCAAATTACGCTTCAAAGTCTTAAGGCGCTTGATGAGAGAAATCCGCATTTTTTACACGAACTGACAAAAAATTTTTTTTTTCGTTTTTACACCTCTATTAAAATAACAAAAATATTTCAAGCTTATTGACGTAAAAAAAATTGAAAAAAATTAATTGGAAGATCGTTTTTACGGAGAAAAAATAATAATAATTCTAAACTTAATAAAATCATAAAACGTTATCTGTATATCGCAGAAATATGAAATTAACACCATTCGATTTCTTATATTGTTTCCTTTCTTTTTTGTATATATATCAAGTAGAAAATATGACGTTAAAATTTTCCTGGTAATCCCTTATACTTGGAGCACTCATTTTATATTGAGCGGGCTCGAAATATGCTAAAAACTCCTTTTTTATTTTCACGTCGCCCGCTGCTGCGCTGAGTTAGCAGGAGGAGTGCGGGNAAATCCGCAAATTAATTTTATATTAACTGGTAAGATGTTATTGGCTACGCCTTTTTCTGCATTTTTAGAGCGACGACTTTCTAAAATTGTTACGGTTGTAAATCTTGGTAAGACATCCCATAAATCACAGCGATTTATTTTTACCTGTGTGTATGATCCATCCGGGATGGACCATCCGGGATGGACCATCCCCAACTTTGGGGTCCCGAGACTACAGGATGGATACAAATCCTTTGACCAAAATAATCAAGATATTCGCGTTTTTTCTATAAAATCAGACGATTACTATTAGTATTGATTGAATCAATTGTCACGTACGTTTCTTTGCGACTTAACATTTCGGTTTGGATATGGTTTGGATAAGGTTTTGATATGGTTTGGATATGGTTTGGATATGATTTGGATATAGTTTGGATGTGGTTTGGATATGATTTTTTTTATTTACAAAACCTTACTAGGGAAATTTAAACAAATTATGGTTGGTTGCACACCAACCCAAGTACAACATATTTAATTTATCTGTCGTTTAACTTCCGAAAACCTCATTTATATTAAAAAATGACAATGATCTGCAAGAATACGCTAACAAAATGTTACAACAAAGCGTTAGACTAAGTTTCAACTTAGAAGTTCTAAGTAGCATTGCACGTAACACGCGTCTGCGATTTAATCAATGAATGCAAATTGTTACGTCAAAGCTGACATGGTAATCGTCGAATGTGGCCTTTCAAATTAACTTCGTCTGATCAAAAAAATCTTTGTAAAATTGTTGATGATACGGTTCAAAGACATACATACATAAAGGAATTTTTGTAACAAAATGGACAGGACATTCTTTGAACCACTTTCTTTTTGTTAAAGCACGTTCTGAATATATTTTGTTGGAAACATAAAAAGAAAGACTTTTCAAATTGCAATTAACACGCCGAGTATTTTTCTGTGCCGGCTTGGCAAAGATTTGAATAATGCAACTACGTTTTCTTTAAATCTTTAATGTAGCTTGATTGAAACATTTAAAACAAGAGCATTTTATGATATTAACTCCCAGGTGAAAATTTGTGATAATTATCACGAATCGATCTAGAAATTGCTCAAAATTGTCGGCAAATGATAAAATATCAAAAATCCCCGTTAAATTCAATGGGAAAATTTAAACAAAAAAAAGCTAGGGTGGTAGTTTTTTTCCCGAGTACTTTCAATTAACAGAAAAATGAAATTAACGTTTGGATATACGTTAAAATCAAAGGGCGACAGTTCCGACAGGGATGGTATCTATTTGACCGAGATTGGCCACGAATCATTCGTCAGAACGGTGTCTAAAAAGTACAATTTATATAAACCTGACATTACAGAACTCCGATGATAATAAACCAAACAAATGTCTAAAGTGACGTTCGTATCAGACGGTTCGTATTCAGGTCTACCGAGTTGGGCAAATTCTATGAGTCAAACTAGCGAAAATTCATATAAAGATATAGTCTATCTAAGGTACCGTATAGCCTATACGGTATAGGGGTATAGCCTATACGGTATAGGGGTATAGCCTATACGGTATAGGGACTCTCTGGCTCTGAGCAATTTTCCTACGATTTGTAATGCTATTATGACATCACCCTCAGAGTCAGAGCGTCCCCATACGGTATATAATCTAAGATCAACAGCAAGCTAAAAGTTTTGCATTGAAAAATCTACAATGTAATGTATGTAATTTGGATGAAAACAAAGAGAAACCAAAAAAAATATTATGAAGTGACTAACCAGGGGTCAGGATTTTAATCTGACTAATCTGACAGTGCCCAAATTCGGCACTCATTATGAGCTTGATGTTTGCATTATACGCAGCTTTTAATAATTTTATATCACAACGACTACCTGTACTAACTGAACATTTTTTTAATTTCCGTTTTACAAAATAAGTCACTGAGGTGTTTCTAAAATATATAATGGCCCATTATTAATGGGGTTTCCTCGTATAATCATTTTACGATAACCCATCCCATCCACCGATCTGCTGCAGATTTTCCGTTATATTGCAATTTTTCATCCGTTATCTTCAGCATTGACCATCTAAAAGTTGCAGGATAACGGCTCAAATAGTGTAAGTGACAATTGCATTTGAGATTTCTTTTGAAAGTCAAATCTGCATATGCGGATTTTTTTTTTGCTCAACGGTGCTGCGTAAATTATTATGCAAAATTAATCTTTAACATCTAACTTTTTATTTCAGTTTTCTATCGCAAAAAAAAACCGAAAAGATAAAATTGAAATAGGCGGGTGAATTAAAGAACAAAATACCGGGTCCAGGTGCATTGATAACGTTCTCCCGAAACAAAATCGCTAATAGAACGTTGAATTCGAAACGTATCAACTAAATTTTGACAACAATCGTTTAATGATTTTTTTGGCGTTTTGACAATATGACCACTAGGTGATATTGGTATGAGAGCGTAATTGTTTATTAAATTTGCAGGTTAATACTATCCATTTCTAAGGACTTTTGAGTTCTCGATATTATCATTCATTAAATGCGTTTTTGTAGGGTTACAAGAAATCCAGTTGGGGTTAAAATAATCAATAAACGTAAAATATTCACAGTTAACTCTGAGGGTAACCCCGTGCTTTTTACTCCCGAAATTCCCCCCTGCAGCCTGCAGGTTCTTTTATTTTGGTTCCCCTGGGAGTTCACCTTCAACTCATAGGCGCCCCACGAATTGTTGGACCGCACGGTATTTTCCTTTTTGTGCCGCTGTTTTCCCGTCAGAATTATTTCATGTGGGTGGATTAAGGATTAGGACGAAATGAAGTAAGTGACCAAATAAGTTACATATAAATGAGTTGTTAACTGGCTTGGTAAAGTTTTGATCCCAATAAATCACCAAATTTGTAATTATGTTATCGTGCTGGCATAAATTTTGAGGTTGAAGAGTGAGCAATTATAGAAACTGAGAGCAGGTGTGTTGATAACAGTCAAGATCCTTAATGAGCACTTCTTTTGCTAACTGTCATGCACTCTGAGCTTTCTATAACAGTAATGCACAAAATGAATTTTTGGGCAGCTAAAATCTCAAAAAAATTATAGACAACTTTCAACATGTTAGAAAATTCCTCGGAATTTAATGAAAAAAATCCAAGATATGCCCGTAGAACACCTAATGTTTCATCGCCTACGCACTGCGCTCTTCTGTTTCATTTATATGATATAAAAAAGATTAGAGCACGAACGGATATAATTTATATTTATATATTATAAATTATATCCCTTCGTGCTCTAATCTTTCACGTGCTTAAATCTTCGTGAAGCATTAGAGCGCACCAGGTGTATATTTTTTTTTATTTTTGATACTTTTGGCCGCTTGCAATATTAGTTGACATGCTGGTAATTTATTATTTTATTCTTCGGTCACTAATACAGAATTTGTATGTAATTATCTGTGTCGTGTCATTTAAAACACGGCATCACATAGTAAAAAAAAACGATCGAAAAATTGCTGATATGTTCATTTTTTTTTGTTCGGCAAACGTCAAGCTTAAACAATGATAAATGTAGAATAGCATTAGTGAAAAGTTACAATGTTCTATTTGAACACAAATCATCTTGACCAAGTGAATATGATTCTTGACGTTAAACAATTCTAAATCCGATTTTAAATACGGTATTTACGGATTTTATGCAAACATAGAAAATGCTTTATTTTTCAAACGATAACGAGTCAATATCGGCAAAGGTATTTGGAAGTTCTCAACTTTCATAGAAATGTTCCTTTATATTTTACTTTAAAACAACAAACAAAATCACTAAATAGTGGTGTCAAAAAGTGGACAAGTTAAGGGAATGCACGGAAAATCTACCCTCCAACATGAATGAATAAAAAACATATGAATTTCACGTTTTTATTAACATATATTTATTACATATATGAACGAATTTATAGGATAGAAATTATCATTGGGCACAGTTTAACCTGTTATAAACACATATATTTAAATGTTTCTTGTATTAGGTTCTAATAATTAGAAGTTACCAAAAAAATTACAATTTACAGAAAAAAAGAGAAAAAAAAAAATACATAGACAGTTTACAAAAACAAGGTTTTTCGACAAAAAATAATGTTTTATAATCAATTAGTTCTATTTTATACTAAATTAGTTCATAAAAATACATTTCTTGTTTTTAAGTATCACTTTTTTTTCATGAAAAACGAATATTTTTTTTGCAATTTTGAAGAAATACCATTTTTAAAATATATTACGGACGAAAAACTTCATACCCTACGAATTTTGGTTGTTTTGTCATAATACATTTTGCTTCAAAAATAAATAACTAGCTGAAATTGCTCTGTTATTAATGCATATTTTTGAAAATTTAGGCAAGAAAATGAGGTTTGTTGTGAGGCAAAAGTTATGGACCATAACTTTCCATCTGAAAGTTGGCCATACTTAGTATTATTTTCAAAATGCATTAGATGAAAAATATTTGAAAATCAAATTTGGCCGCATGGCAATATAATTTGACGGTTTTTTACATACAAAGTTTTAAGATAATTGAATTTTGTTAAGAAAATTGGAAATCTTAAGCTTCGTAGTAATTATTGATGAGAGATAGATAGGACCGTCGCCTGGGACCACATCTACTAGAAATACATGTCTGTATTGTAGATTATGCGATATATAAAAAGTAAAAAAAAAAAATTGGAGCCAACCGAACAAACCGGTTCGAGTTAGACCGGTTTTTCGATTTTTTAGTTTTTCCCTTGCATTTTTTAGATCGGCCTTGATCACGAGATTTCAGACATTATTTAAAAAAAAGTGAGAAAAGATGAGACCGTGACCAAAACTAGAAAAAACCGTTATTTTTCCAGTTTTTCGTGGTTAACTATTAACCGGTTGGCAGTAGACACTTCTAAGGATCACCACGGGATGTGTCGTATTTGGTTACCATATATATCTGAAAATGAAGCATTTTGAAGCACTTCCAAAATCGGGTCAAAATCTCAGGCGACTGTCTTAGAGATAGATGAGGGTCAGAAACTCTCAATGATAGTTAAAAAATCATGACATGTCATGAATAATGATAATTCAACCAGCAAAAAAATATAGTACCGGTATAGTCGTTAAATAAAATCAAGTGTTGCAACATGTTGGTATTATTTGATTGCTAAAAAAACTTTCAATATGACTGAATTTTGACAGAGTTTTTTTGTTGAAATTTGAAAATAGTCGTGCTACCCCCGGCCCGGAGGCTCCGGGTTTACACGCTATTCGACATTTGTAATGATTACGTCAGCGGTCTCAAATGCGACACAACGTGGTGTTAAATGCCCACGGGGCACTATAGTTAAATCAAACAGAACAACATTCAAAATCGATTATGACTTGAGCTCAATTGAGTTGTGAAGTTGAACGCTAATTATTTCGCATGTTTCAGTTAAATATTAGTCAATATTACATCACTAGCTTGTTATGCGGCATTTTTTTTTTCGAATCGGCAGTTTTTACATAAAAGATGCATTAAAAATACCTTCGGGCATTATATAACCCAAGTGCGCAGCATCGTTGACGCAGCCTCAAGCAGAATCTTTCACGCTGAATAAAATATAAAAAAAAAGACGGCAAAATTGAAAACGAAAAATGGCTCGAACTATTCTCAAATAAAACGTCTCAAATGATTCATTTTCGACATTTTTGTCTTCATCGAATCAGCGCCCGTGAAAATTGATACTGTCGGCCAATGTCGGATCGAATCGGAACAAAAGTAAAAAAAAAATCTCACCATAACTGTTGGCTCGCGGATCAGATTATTGCGTAACATGCGTACAAAAAACAAAGACAAAAAAAAAACGAGAATACGGTATGTTCGTATGGGAGATAAAGGAACATGAAGAAAAAGGTCGATCAGATTATACAGAGAAAACAAGATATCTCAGGTTATTCCACTAAACAATTGCTCAAAATGAAAATAACGAGGGTCACCTGATTACCTAGCCACGCAACGCCATCGTTAATGTTGTGCTGCCGTTTTGTAGATCACTGACGTGGCAACATATATTCCCTATATTTTCAGTTTTTATTCGTAGCCACCCTAGTATTAAC
>SCLG01000239.1:148749-163801 GCA_004367875.1 Oikopleura albicans
ATCTCAGGTTATCCCACTAAACAATTGCTCAAAATGAAAATAACGAGGGTCACCTGATTACCTAGCCACGCAACGCCATCGTTAATGTTGTGCTGCCGTTTTGTAGATCACTGACGTGGCAACATATATTCCCTATATTTTCAGTTTTTATTTGTAGCCACCCTAGTATTAACAACCATACAGAGCTGTAATTTTGGTTGCACGTGCATCTCGTATTTTCCCACCCTAACGTCCGACCACAAGGCAAAAAACAACATGAGTTTTCGTTCTCAAGGAATGAACACAGATGTAAATCTTACATTAGTACATAAAATACATATTCTCTAGTCGTACAACGATTAGGGTTAAGGGACAGGGTTAGCATCCAATGCCTTGAAAGCCCTATACATGTAGTATTTTCAATGGTTAGGGTTAAGGACCAAAATAAACGTGGTCGAATAGTCAAGCCGCTTCGTGTTGGCAAGTCAGGATAGGCCCTGTCAACAGAGAATCAAACAGGGCGCTATCAACTCACTGCCTGGCGAAAGTCAGCGCATATTTTTTTTTTTCATAATTTCCAAAACGGTTCTGCTCTCCTGATTTTCCTTTATCTCTCTCTCTCTCTCTCTGTCCATATATCTAGCCGTTTATATATGTAGCTATATATTTCGTATCACTTCAATATTCTCTCTCTATTTCGTTGATATATATATATTTTTATATATATAAATAATAATACTGAAAAAAAAATATGACACGAAAAAATAATAAAAATAAGCTAAATCTCGCCTAGACTCAATTAGTAACAAACGTCTTTAGATGTGATGCGAGTGGGTAATGTGTGTGTGTATGTGTGTTGATTGCGTGTCGTGAAAGCTTTGGGGCTCGCTTTTGCTTCGTGTGGCCGGAGCCCCGAGATCATTTCTTTCTTTCTCCCTCTCTCTCTCTGGCTCGCAGGGCCCATGACGACAAAGTGCGACACACTGAGCAATACAACCAACACAATAGGGTGTCCACGACGACCCACTTTTTTTGTGTTTTCACGTGTAGTCTTTGAATCAGACACCTCATACTTTGCACCAGTTTTTATCAAAAAGGCTTTCGGAACAAAAATTTGTGTTTCGCTTTATATCACTAAATGTGCACGGTTTAAGGGAGACTTGAAAAATTTTTAACTGATAAACGTGCACATCAAAAGATGGTACCATAGAATGAATGTAGTGCAACTTTACTGCGTTTAACCCGTAGATAAAATTTTTGATTTTAAATCTTATCAAACGGCACCTATTTCAAATAAACGCAGTAAAGTTGCTCTTAATGTGCATTCATTTTATGTACCATCTTTTACTGTGGACGTTTATCAGTTGCAAAGTATTCAAGTCTCTTTTAGGGAGGGAACATAGGAGTTGTGTACAAATAGAAACAGAAAAACTTCGGAGTCCGAAGGGTCCGTTTGATGTGTCGGCATCTCCATTTTCCCGTTTGGAACAAATTTTGACCTTCAATCTTCACAGCCAAATGAAATAGCATACACTGGCTTCCAGGTTCTGTCAGTTTCAAAACAAGTTTATATTATCGATTTTGAGAAAAAAAAACGTAGTTGCTTAATTGAGTTGGGAAGTTATGATTTTTTTCAAAAAATAAGAAAAATTGAAGAACTCGATATTTTTTTTGTAAATTGTTGAAAATACGTAATTTGATAATTACTTGTGATTTTAGTTTGATCATTCTATTAACATGAATTTCGGCCGCGCGAGTGTTTATTATTTTCTAGATTCGTCCTATTTCGTCATTTTTTAACTTGCATCCAAATACCCGGCAGAAATGTAATATTTCGTCAATTTTACCACTACGCCCTGCGCATTTATCTGCCAGTTTTAGCAATACTTCCGAGAGAGAACTACGCAACTAGTGTATTATAAAAATCTTGAAATAATTAAAGTTAATCTAATAATAGCGTTAATGTCCAATACGAATTTTAGTTTGACTATTCAAAATTATTTGGGTTTCCGACCATATCACACAAAAAACGTATTGTAATTATTTTTATTGTTCGTTTTTCGTTCGATAATTTAGTTAATTAAAGATGGGGATAATTTAATTAATTAAAAATGTGGATTAATCAAAAGTGTATTTTTTGGAATGCAGTTGGACATTAAAGTGGACTTTAACACACTTGACTATAGTTAAAAATTTTAAGTACAAATGGGTGGGGCGGATGGATATGGGTTTACACTACTTGCGCAGTTATCGGGCAAAAGTATTTTGAAAAATGGCAAGATAACTCCGCAACACGTGGGCGTAAAAATGACGAAATATTGCATTTCTGCACGTTAATTTGGTGCAAGTTAACTGCTAGGCAAAAAAAAATGATGACATTTTTAAAAGAATTTTGGTGTATTAACCTGGTGTATTAATTGGTATTGACAATACCGTATTGTACATAAAGAGAAATGAGTTCATTTCCGCGTTATTTATCCAATAAAGGGGCCCTAACGTTGGGTCCCCAACTACAAGTTACAGTCGGTTAATTTAGGCGAATACCAAAACTAGTAACAAATATTTTACTAAAAAATATACACGTCTTTAGTTCAAAATCAATTGATTTTTTAATTTGTGTTCAGTAAAATAAAGAAACCGGTGACAATTCAAAGTTGTTCGCAAATGATAAATGTGTGGTTTTTCAGATTATACATGTATTACCGTTTCCCGGACTAAAAAAAAACAACGACGTATTTACGTATGGAAAAATTTTGCTGCCGGTTAACCGCGGTTGATCATTAAAATTCCACAATATTATGCTGCGATCAACAAGTAACTATTACCGACCGTTGGACTTTTATTTCTCCTATTCTCTTATATCCGTGGTATAAAACGATTAACGTTTTTTTGTATTCAGCTTTGCCGGTTAATCAGGCACTATAAATTATAGTCTTTATAATTATTGCGCAACCGTCTGGCATTCTAACATATTTTTGATACAAATTATCCAAAAAAAAATGTGATATTATAATATATTACAGTAATATACTTTTTTGGATATGTAACATATAAGATGACACACATTTGTGCCACAAGTACGATGCCTCGGGGTTAACCGTCGCCACCCTAAGTACAACCAACACACACACTCACCTCTCCCCTCTCTCTTGTTGTTGGCCTCTCCCCGTCGTGCTCGCTCATAGGCCAGAGAGCACGAGAGAGATAGGGCCCGGGCTTTAAAACTTTTTTTTATATTCAAAAACAATTTGTCACCACTAATCACACAAAAACATTATACCCAAACAAAAAATTACGAATAGTTATAAAAACAATAGCTAGGGTCATACACATGTGATTCGTTCAATTTTTTGCGTTTTTTTTTTCGCTGTGTATTTTTATGATTCCTTATATTTTCGAGAGGGGCGCGTCACTTGATCGGCCATTTTTGGGGGGACAGCCAGGAGACATGCCATCACATGATTCCCACCCTTGATCAATGTCATTGGTGCGCGACGGGTTAAAGATCATCCAAAAGAAAAAAAGAAAAACCCAAAGTCACCACCTCCACCACCTACGCACGTGCTCTCACTATTATGTCCAACGTTCTTTTTTTTATTTCATCATTTTTTTTCCTTTCCTTGCTTTATCGCGATTCCCCCCTAACTGCACCCAATTTTCCACGTTTTATAAAGCATTAAAATCCAAAATTTTTTACAGAAAAGTTTTCGGTAGAGTTCTCCACGCCACAAATTAACGTACTATTTTTGTTTACTAACGTTATAATTTCAACATATCCTTATTTAACAATATTGTTTAACCTTTTTCAACACGGAAATTGTTAACGCCATTTTAGTTAAACCTAATAATAAAAAGGTCTTGCGAGTTAGAAAATGTGCGTAAATAAATCGGTCCCTCCCTAACTGCTCCTTGCCCCTCCTTACCGCTACATAGAGAGCTATTATTTTACTTTTGTCCGCGTTCCACCACACACACTCACACTCATACTACTAACGGTTCAGTTCCACAAGAAACACCCACAAAAACTCGCTATAATTGTCCGAGATTTTGTCACATTTTTTTTGTGTTGTCTGAACTACTACACTGAATTAAGAAAAAAAAAACACTTTTTTTATATTTGTGTCTAGTTCATTTTTTTCTTCTTTTATTATCGTTATGTTTTCTTCTTTTTCCCTTTCTCTTTCTACTGTCGAGATCGCTGAATCTCTCGCGAGATATCTAGGAGCCAGAGAACACGATCAACGACAATGACATTTGTGCTTTAGCATATTTGTCGATGAATTGAAAAAAAATAAATAATTATACTTATCTATATATATTTACATTAAAAAAAAATCAAGTACTAATCATAAAAAAAATTATAGAGAACAAACTACGGTATCTGATAGAGAGAAAAAAAGCTAGAGAGAAAAAAAACGTGGAATCACACTCACGACAGGAAAAAAAACACTCATTGAGTCACCACGATAAACAATACGATTGCGATCGAATTCATTGCCTCGGGGCAAAACGAAGCCATTTATTATAGAGAACGCATCTCTTACGCACGCGTCACCGAAGAAGAAAAAAAAGATTCGCTGTAAAAGCATACATATTTTAACGAATAACAAGGAGACGAGTTCAGACGACAGTTTCGTTTTTTTTCCTTTTAATAATCTAAAGATACAGATACACAACATCAACAACAACAAAAAATCATGCAGGCTCTGGACCGGAAGAAGCTGGTAGTCGTCGGCGATGGGGCGTGTGGCAAGACATGTCTGTTGATTCGATTTGCCGAAGACAAATTTGAAATGGAATATATTCCGACCATTTTTGAGAATCGCGCCAAACAAATTAAGGTACGTCATCATTTTGGAATTTCGATTATCGTCTATTAAGAATCGGTACTGTCCGGGAATTATTATTGTCGGCGAGTGGGCATAATGCATTATAATTAATTTCAAGTTTATGCAAATAACCGCAAGACCCTTCAACATATTTTCATCCGTCGGTGTTTTAAAAGTATAATTGTGCAATAAAGTTCGCGCCATTTAAATTCAAACATTAAAAAAATTGATGTTGTGAATAGGCTAATAGGGAAGACTCTCTATCTTATAATTATGTTTATTGAAAAATGATAACACTTAACGCTGATCGGCTAATCTCTTTGAAAATTCTGATCGGCTAATCTCAAAAATTCTTTGAATTTAACTAGGCAGAGCTTTATTACTTAAATTACGCGATAATTACTAAATAAAAAATTGTACTACTTTTTGTTTACTTATTGAGTAGCTACCAGTATTTACAGTAAATCAGAATGCCTTATACTGTATAAAGCATTCTGATTTTCTGTAAATGCCGGTAGCTACTCAATAATTAATTACCGGATTAGACCGGAAAGTTGAGTTAACACTCTTGTTGACAAATTATTCTTGATAGTTATTTCATGATCTTTCATTTTGCTAAAGAATATATAAACGTGTTTCGTCCACTTTTTCACTCGATTTTTGTTACATGCGTTCATGTGTCTAACTTTGACAGTTTCTCCAATTATTAACCCAAATGTCCAAAAATAAAAATTAAAAGTTCTTGAAGTTTATTACAACAAAATTTGGTGAAACGGCTTCTCATCAATCAATTTAAAACAAGTTATTAAAAATACGAATATTATATCAAATACATTGTTAATTCATTAAGTTTTTAGATTGATGACTTAGGAAACACATCTTACCCGTTTCATGACACTTTTTTCATCCTTTTGATGTGTGCTTATCTCTCATGCCTTTCCCAATAGCACCCGCTAACCTATAATTATTACCAATTTTAACCAAGAGTAAATATATTTATAAAATAGGTCGATAATGTTGACCTGGAGCTAACGCTGTGGGATACCGCGGGCCAAGAGGCATATGAAGTGATTCGACCGCTGGCGTATAAAGATGCAGGTATGATTTCTTCTTTTGTGTTTGCTCCGTATTTTTTTTTTCTTAATTTGCCTTTGTTTTATTTTTTTTTGTATTTTGTTTTCACTCTTGCTCTCTCAATTGACCCATTTAATATCCTACTGTGACCGACATACGAACACGCGTGAATACACACAATAGACAGTATCACAGATAGGTCATAGATTCTATTGATGGATTTTTCCTATAAGCTTTTAAGCGCCTTTGAAATGTGTTTTTTTTAATTACTGTTTTAGGCCACAACTGACGTGGCGCCTAAAAACTGTTTTGTGAGAAATACATTTACAAAGCAGAATAAACCCTGGCGATAAAATTAAAATATACCTCATATGATAACAGTCATATCAGTCACAGCCAGATCACAAACAAATACGAAATATAAGTATTTTTGGAATTACGTGTACCAAGAAATATAAAACAAATTGTGGATTATCCAAACCAACTTTATGAAAATTGTATGATATATATTTTTCTTTGAGGTAGTTAGGTAATTCGTAAATAAGGACCGGAAATAAAGTACTAGTAACTAAGGCGATGTTGGTATAAGGTCAGCAATTTTGACCGCTATAAAGTCAGTTTTTTTCCTATTAAAGTCACGTTATAACCCCCATTTTCATGTCTTTTTTGAATTTTTTTTCAAACGAACAAAAAAAAATGTTAGTTATAAGGTCAACTCAGTTTTCCAGACCATGAGCTAATAACCTACCTGTACCGATTATAAAAAGTAGAACTCAAGAGTTAAAAATACGTTCCAAAACCACCAAATCGCCACGTTTTGCTAGAACATAATAACACGTTTAAATAATGCGTTTTAAGAGCACCCTGATTCTCTATTAGACCGAAATAAATCAGATGTTTAAAATGCGCAGTGACAAGTAGCCGAGTAACCACTTATATCTGTTTCAATTGGTTACTCAATTGGTTAAGTTGGCCACTCATTGATGTTTTTGATTTTTTAGTCAAAAACTTATCGAAAAACTGAACTATGGGTTGAATCCCGTATTTACGTTTATTATTCCGTTTAAAAATTTTCCAAAGAGGGATTTTCAACTTCACTGATAATTGGAGATTATACCGGTTCAATCGTTGTCTTTAATATGATAATTGTATGATGTTTATAAATTTATGAATAATTACATTGCCAAACACAAACTTGCGTAACTAAGGAGATGTATTTAAATTGGGAATATAATTACAAAATAAATTCCTTATCAAACAGAAAAAAAGTGACGTAATTATAATTCGATAATTCCTTTTCTATTGAAAGTTCAATATTCCTGATATTCAAGGTAGTTTTTCCCGCAACAAACCGAAACAATTTTATATGATTATATATATCGTTTAATTTTTAAAATTTAGAGTTTATTTTATTCATAAAATATATACATTATATTTATACCACATAAAACACGAGATAAAATATTTAAGTGTGGAAAACATCCGTAATTCTCGATTCTTCCAGAAAAGTTTTACACAAAAATCGACCGTTTGCCAAAAAATGTTACGTTATTTAACCCATACTGTATGGGCCATACATGCATAGTAGCTCAGTCTGTGACACCTTACCTCTTTCGAAAGTTATAAAAAAGTAACGACACGGTCAATTTTTTTGAAATTTATACCAATTGAATTTGTTTATGGTCTTTCTGCTCGTATTTGTGATTATACAGTTGGTGCGCCCACAACGCTACGTAATCACTTCCCCAAGAAGCGTTGTGTTGTGGGCAAATCGTTGCGTTGTGGGCGCACCGTTGCGTTGTGGGGGCACCAAACAAAAAATGCATTACAGGGTCTACTACCCGGTATAGGCTCTATTTTTGTCGGATAGTCTGTAGAAGCTAAGCCAATAACAATTTGAAAAACTCTTTGATCTATCAAATTGCTGCCATTTTTTAATTTAATAAAATTATTGGGAAATTCACATACACAAATATTGGAAAAATAGGTCAAAACCCGTTGCGTTGTGGGGCGTTGCGTTGTGGGGCATCAACCTATAAGTCAAAATAGGCTAATAACCGTTGCGTTGTGGGCGCACCAACTGTATAGTGAAAAACCTATTGATAAATTTCAAAAAAAAAATTATCAAATAGTTAACTGGAAAGTAGTTAACTACAGTCCTTGTCCCCGAAACGTCCCAAAATGTTTAAAAAAACTGGGACGTTTCGGGGACATTGGGACGTTTCGGGGACATCAGGCCTTTTTTAACGTTAAAAACCTTCATTATTACAAATTTTTGCTATTTAGGTGTTTAAAGTGGTTTTCCATATCAGTACAGTCTTCGTCCCAAGTAAAACAACCATAACACAATATATTTTTTTATTTGCTAATGTTAAAAGAATCTGTCATAGACGTTTGCTTCGTTGGTTTTTCGGGCATAATTTCTGTGTCTTTAGGGGCTAAAGACACACTTTTCAATACTTTCAATTATAGAACAGTGTTGGGATGTAATATAACGATCTAGTCGTTTATGGAAATAAATATCAAATTTTTTGAAATCAAAAAAAAAACTGGGACGTTTCGGGGACGTTGGGACGTTTCGGGTGGGTCGTTTCGGGGACAAGGACTGTATTTAATTTGAATCTTCGATATAAACTCTTTTAATCATCAATTCGGTGTCCAATTAATTAAAAAAAATGCATATAATATGCAGCATATTCAACTTTGGCCAACACGCGAACGAATCCTCACCAATGTTGTAATCGAATAAAAAACAAAGGTGGTTTTTATTTAAGGTTGCACCATTTTGTATCTCCGTAATGTATTTTCGCGCGTCGCTCGATACTGGAAAAAACATTATAAAAATCGAGGAGGTTTGGGGTAAAAAATCGTATGCGCTCCAGGAGTTAAGAATTGAAAATATCTCAACGTAGTGAACTAGAAGACATTTTAATCTAACTTTTAGCTTTTATGAAAAAAAAAATAGTTAATGTTTAGCGGTAGAAAACGNTGACGTAATTATAATTCGATAATTCCTTTTCTATTGAAAGTTCAATATTCCTGATATTCAAGGTAGTTTTTCCCGCAACAAACCGAAACAATTTTATATGATTATATATATCGTTTAATTTTTAAAATTTAAAGTTTATTTTATTCATAAAATATATACATTATATTTATACCACATAAAACACGACATAAAATATTTAAGTGTGGAAAACATCCGTAATTCTCGATTCTTCGAGAAAAGTTTTACACAAAAATCGACCGTTTGCCGAAAAAAATGTTACGTTATTTAACCCATCCATGCATAGTAGCTCAGGCTGTGACACCTTACCTCTTTCGAACGTTATAAAAAAGTAACGACACGGTCAATTTTTTTCATATTTATACCAATTGAATTTCTTTATGGTCTTTCTGCTCGTATTTGTGATTATACAGTTGGTGCGCACACAACGCTACGTAATCACTTCCCCAAGAAGCGTTGCGTTGTGGGCAAATCGTTGCGTTGTGGGCGCACCGTTGCGTTGTGGGGGCACCAATCACCAAATGCATTACAGGGTATACTACCCGGTATAGGCTCTATTTTTGTCGGATAGTCTGTAGAAGCTAAGCCAATAACAATTTGAAAAACTCTTTGATCTATCAAATTGCTGCCATTTTTTAATTTAATAAAATTATTGGGAAATTCACATACACAAATATTGGAAAAATAGGTCAAAACCCGTTGCGTTGTGGGGCGTTGCGTTGTGGGGCATCAACCTATAAGTCAAAATATGCTAGTAACCGCTGCGTTGTGGTCTCACTGTTGCGTTGTGGGCGCACCAACTGTATAGTGAAAAACTTATTTACAAATTTCAAAAAAACTTATCAAATAGTTAACTCGAAAGTGGTTAATTATTTAATTTGAATCTTCGATATAAATTATTTTAATCATCAATTCGGTGTCCAATTAATTAAAAAAAAATGCATATAATATGCAGCATATTCAACTTTGGCCAACACACGAACGAATCCTCACCAATGTTGTAATCGAATAAAAAACAAAGTTATTTTTTACTCGGTCGCTTTGATTTGGCAACGCTTTACTTTTTTATTTCGTTAATTGAGGACCGAATTCATGATTAGATGACCTTATGTGTTCAGAGTTGGAATAATTTTTAGAGCACGTACCGTGTTTTTTGGTTGTTGCCTGAGGTACTGGTTAAATATGCAATAAGTTGCCCACAAACGTACATAAGAACTGATTTATCGATAAAAACCTTTGCCAAAAACTCAGAAATAGATTATTTATCAAGAGTGAAGACCCCTGAAAATCTGATTCTATTTATGATACTATAGTTTCTTAATTTCACCAGACAGCTCTTAGAATTAATTCAAGTTGAAACTTTCAACCGGCAGATATTGATGGCTATTTGGAACTCCCTAACCTTAATTTTGAAATATGCCATTCTTAATAATGTGAAGAATTTATCGTTATTTGTGTCTTTTTTAAGATCAGAGTTCGACAAATAACTTAGGCATAATACGTATTTTTATAACAAACATATATATACTGACTTAAATTCACCATTTTTTTTGTCGAGCTTCGGTGTAATTGATTATTACTGGAGCGTATCAAGCTTATTCGAACATGAAATATTATTTTGTTTGTTCTCTATAGTTCCATATGGAAGCAACCTAATTTACGTTTATACGCTATATTTTTACATTCATAAGATTTAGAAATGAATTTATTAAAAAAAAACTACATTTACGCCCTGCTTGTTCGTGCTTTTGTTTATGCTGTTCTCAAGGCCAAATGACACATTTTGGCCTATAATGAAATATGATAATGCATAGTGACAGATTATAATAAATCCATATTTTCGACGCATTCTTATTTATTGAGTAATTCAGGAAAATATACCGGTTGTTTTTCCATTTACGCGTTATTGAGTTGCAATATTTATCTGTCTCTATCATTTACAAATTAACTCTTGGATTCCTAGATTTAGTACCCAGTGGAGATTTCAGATACAGTATTAAGGGATACATTGTGTGTGTTTTTCTTTAATGGACTGCGACTCCCATAAAATTGCACGGTTAAATTAGCGTTATTAATTTCAAATTCTCGAGAAATTCATTGAGAATATTTTTATGGGGTTCATTTTCAACTAAGAATAATGTTATTTTTCTATATATAATTGAGCTCATCACTCTGAGGTGGCTGAGCACATCATATTGACAGATTTTGGTTTTCATGAAGTCGACTCGGAACGACATTTGCTTTCCCCGAGTTTAATGAAGTTATAGACGATTTGATATTACCCTACCATTTGATTTTCGTATCCCAGGAGGTTATCTATACAATTATTTTCTATAGAAGTTCAAGTTGTGTCCCGTCGTCGAGAGAGGGGCAGTTTCAGTATTTTAACGTAAATTAATCTCATGGAGCGTAATTGGCATTTTAAATAATTTATTTATTTTCGTTTGTCTTCAGATGTCATCTTGATTTGTTACGCAATCGATTCGCCCGAATCATTAAAAAATGTCACCGAAGTATGGGTCCAAGAAATTCGTCATTATTGTCCAAACTGTCCAATTCTGCTAATCGGCAACAAAAGTGATTTGCGAAATGATCCGAAAGCCGTCAGGTAATTTCTAGATATATTATAGAAAACAAAATGTTATTTTAAATGAAAATTGTTATTTCAATTGGGCAGTGCGTAGGTTTAAACTCTCGAAAATTTCAGAAAAAGTTTTGTTTCAAATGCAAATGTTATTTCAAATAGTTAGGTGGTGTATTTGTAAACAGATATGATTATAATTATAAATAATTGACAAAATTGTGAGAATTAAGGCTGAATTTGTACCGAACGAGTTGCTGGAACTTGTTTTTCCTTTCAATTCAAGCAATCAAACAGTTGCGATTTTTTTTTGTCTTACTAGTTCCAAAGATCGGTGCGAATTGAACTGACATCCACGATATGTAAACACTCTTCGGATTACACCTTTAAACTGAAGTTGAATGACCTGTCATGTAATCCGTTAAAGACTTAATTAAATAAAATTGGCCGACAAGCGTTGGGCCGATTCATGTACTCCATTATCCGTATTAGACGCTATTCAGTTCGTACTTTGTACCAATTCAGACGCCAATTTTCACTTTTTTTATTACGACATTTTCCCCGTTTTCATCAAATAAAAGTGTTAGCCACCAAACCAAAATATTTGTTTTTTTTCGAAAATCAAAATTCTCCAACCAATATTTATTTTTTCACTGAACAATCTTTTGTATAGATTGGTAATAATCTACGGCAGTTTTGAATTCATACGCGAATAACGCGTTTTTAACTTCAATTTGCGTCGACGTAGGTTTAAAAAATGAATGACTGTAATTAATTTCACCCTTCGTCAGG
Organism: Oikopleura albicans; assembly: GCA_004367875.1. Taxonomy (NCBI): domain Eukaryota; kingdom Metazoa; phylum Chordata; class Appendicularia; order Copelata; family Oikopleuridae; genus Oikopleura; species Oikopleura albicans. The sequence continues at coordinate 161,012 of SCLG01000239.1, forward strand.
ATATCCAATAAAATAGCCCGATTTGGTCCGAAATTTGATCCGGAAACTGTAAAAGCCAATCAGCCGCCGGCAATAAATTTTTTAAAACCTACGTCAACGCAAATTGAAGTTAAAAACGCGTTATGCGTTGAGGGGTTAAAATGAGGTTTTTCTAAATTTATGATAGTAACTTCCTATTACAATTATCATTTCTTTAAGGACGATACACAATACGTCATTGAAAATATTTCCGTTTTGAACGAAATAACAATAATTCCGTGTCACAATTGCGGAATTAATCTTTGTTTTAATTATAATTCATTCATAACTAATTAGTTTATTGATATTATATTTTTAATGTCAATAATGATTAATTTTAAATCTTTGAAAATCTGCAACCGTAATACACGATATTCATGGCGGTATTTGTTACAATACACTATGCTTTCTAAAATAATGTTTATGTTGCCTCAAGTACACGTACATTAAGCCAGATAATTTTCTAACAACTAATAAAATACGATCCATATTATTTGGAGGACTTTTGATTAGCAATTTCGTATTCTAATATTTTCAGTTGTAAATTTTAGTTAAAAAATCACATGAAAATGTCAGAATTTGACGAAATCTTTAGAAAATAGGGTAGTTTCGATTTATAATCGTTGTATATACAGAACTACCATACTCGTCCTTAACTCACAGGGGGAAGTGCGTGTAAATAGACACGCAACTGGGGTTTTTCGTCGATTTAAGGCATATGGAGGCCCCGTANAATGACGTACCGAACCACCTTGGTGGTTAACCGGGCTAAAAACCGCTATTTTTAACCGGTTTTTAAGAATTTTGGTTGGTGAAAATTGGTTAAAAATTTTTTTGTTTGGTCTCATCAGAAGCGCCTAGACGATTTACATAGGCTAGTATTTTTTACTTTGTTTTAGGTTTCGTATTCACGAAACAACATCGTAAACCGTAAAAAATGTTCTAACCGCCATATCTCGAAGTGGTTGAGGCCAAAGAAGACAAAAATTTTCTCGTAACCTTAAAATGCCCATAGACAAATGTACGCCAATTTTCACAACCCCGCAACTATTATTTCTATAGGTTGGTAATTTAGGAATTCCCCCTACTAATACGACTCAAATTTTATATTCATTTGTCGGGCGACCGCCTAGCGTTTGTCGACGAACGCCGGTCGACCGTCCAGCGGCTGTCGACCAACGCCGGTTGTCGACGACCGCCGGTCGTCGACGACCGCTGCCGCTAAATTTCAAGCATCGACGTCCGCGCGACGACCGCTACCGCTAAATTTCAGTCATCGACGTCCGCGCGACGAACGCTACCGCTAAATTTGGGGGTTTTCGGAACACTGTACAGAACTACCATGTGCCGTCCTTAACGTATTTCTATTTTCACGTTTTTGACTTTATATTAATTCGTGAAAACCATAAATAATAATAATAAAGATATAGTTTATTTTGGAGATTTGCTTTCCACGATATTTGATGCATGCTGACTGAAAGTAATTCCGCTAATTATTAATGACTGTTGGCCTAGAGCTCGTCAATTGTTACGTTTCATGAACAATGCGATAATGTTAACTCGTAAATTTTGTTTGGGGTTATTCTTATCAATATTAACGACAATGCATGGGTTGTAAAATAATAATTTAGTTACACATTACATGAGCAAGCACTTTTAAAACAAAAACCGCTTTAGAATAGGATTTTATGACAGATTTGACACGTGCGGTATCATATTCATTTATAGGTATCTGATTGGTTAACTGATAAGTTGCGTTTATAACTGGGTTTTTACGATTTTTTTTTCTCAGGAATTATACCGTTCGCTGCGGGTGTTCAAAAGCACATCAAATTAGTTGTGCGATCTATTTGCTGCGCTTATTTCGTTATTTTTAAAATCCGCAATAAATGCACCCCCATAATACCCGCTAAGTTTTTGTGTCTATAATTTATTCGGTATAAATGTCGACTTAAAATTTCAGTGTAAAACACAACATGAAACGTTTGTATATAAGTTCGACGAATTTCGGATTATTTTTATAAAAGACACTTTGTCAAGCGACAAATAACTACTTTTTCAACCCACCAATTCTTAAAATGTATCATATTTTACATTTTGTGGAAACACTATTTATTTATACTTATTCAAATGTGAAACTCTTCACTTGGTTTTACGCCAATTCGACGGTTTTATATAAATTATTATTTTATAATAATGATGTTAAATGTGCGCGGGCCTACAAAAATATGATACGAGTAATTTCACTTGAATTGGTATAAAGTAAAAACTTAATAACGCTATATCATATAGCCAATGTATAAGTTAAAAAAAAGAAAAAAACTATAAATGTGCCCCAATGGGCGCACCTGTATCGTGAAGAGTAACCATATTAAAATGAAGCTGTAAACGCATAGTATTACATTATTTTAAATTTTAGCCAAGCTGAAGCAAAGGCGGTTTCGGACGAAATAAAAGCACAAGGATTCCTCGAGTGTTCGGCACTCAAAGATGAAAATGTTCATGAAATCTTTCAACGCGCTGCCCTTCTAGCAATGAATACGAAAAAGAATGGAAAACCGCAATGTTGCTGTAGGGTATCCTGACGCCTTATAACTTTGATACACGGAAGCTTAGTCTTTGTGAATTTGTACCATAAAATTTGCATTTTTAAAAGTTCTTTTTTTTTGTTCATTGAGAAAAAAATGTGCTTGGCTTACCAGAATCGTATGTTTTTTGTTCTTATTTCAATTGGGACGTAGCACATTCCGCTTAGTCCTATAATTAGGACTG
>SCLG01000239.1:173765-184221 GCA_004367875.1 Oikopleura albicans
CATTTATCATGGGCCATGAATCATGAGTCATACTTCAACAGTTGGAGTCCACGAGTTAACCTAATAAGATTAGTTTTTTCCCCATTTTATGTTCAAATGGTTATTTTTACTTCTATAGCATACATGTATGAGTCATACAGTATGACTCATGACTATGAGTGTTGTTTCCCGAAGGAGTTAAATTTTAAATATCTGAAAAAACGCTTAAACCTTGTGAATCACACTGTATCGGAAACACTTTGGTCAAATGTGATAAGTCAAGTGGACTCACCTTAAGAGAATCATTTACTTGATCTTTAACTAGTTCATAGACTAATTTTTTGACAAGTACGTCGACGTCAACCTTGAGCTGATCAATATCAAGCAACATTCGATTTTCTAAATGTGAGGTTTTTGTGTCAAACGTGTCAACTTGCTTGTTAAGTTCGAATATGTCGTTGTTTATCTCCGTCTGGCTTTCCTGAATGGCGCTTTCCAACATTTCCGAGGAGTCCCGAAGCTTCCTAAAGTTCTTTTGATTTGCAGCTTCGTCTTCGGTCTGATTGTATATGAGTCTTTCAATCTATTTTCAGGCGTTTACATTTTGACAAAATAAAACACAAATTTAAGACTGTTTAGAGGAAAGATAATTACAGCCCTATTAGTGGCCGTTACCATGAAAATGTATACGATCGAAACTACCAGAAATGTACCACTACGGGTTGCTACCCGACCGAGTCAACCACCGAAAAAATGACAAACGTAAAAAAAAACTTTCCCAAATTTCGGGCGCACGATGACGCAAAAGATCAGTTCAGTTAAATTATGATAAATCTTCCCAAATAAATTCATATAGATTTTCATATGAAAGTGGCAAGATAACGGCATAGGACGTGGCACACGAATATGTCAATAAATGTCACAGCCTGTCCTTTTCTCTCAAATCGTTCACTTCGACGTCTAATCGCGCTTGTTTTCCGAGCAGTTCGACATTTCCCTTCGACTTGTCAACGTCTTCCTTTAGGTCCTGGTGTTGATAGATTAAATCATCAATTTTATGCGCAAGGGATTCGATTGTTTGCGTGATTGTTATATTTTGCGATTCCTGTTGGCTATTTCGATCGTCGAGCTCTGATCGTACCGTACTCGATAGCTGGTGAAAATCGTCGTGGAGTACTTGATAGGCGAGTTCGTTATCGGACGCTGCAAGCGCGTCTGGACCATTTCGACTCGCTAAAACAAGTGTTATTTAGGTGATTGCAACACTTGTGCGGTTATCTTTTTGCGAGGACTTTAAGTGCAATAATATTTTGCCGAAATGTATTACACCGGGTTCGCAGTTATCGGGCGGGTTTCGCGACAAAAAACCTTAATCGGNTTCCCCATTTTATGTTCAAATGGTTATTTTTACTTCTATAGCATACATGTATGACACCACCTAGCACGTTATGTTAACAGACGTTATGTTAACAGACGTTATGTTAACAAAATTACATTATGTTAACACTTTTTGGGATTTGATTAACTTCGATTTCCAATTGTTTAACCAAACGCCCTACCACATTATGTTAACAAAATTACATTATGTGAAGAGTTTATGACGTTAAATTGTGTTAACATAACGTGTTAGGTGGTGTATTTAAACATTCCTTTTATGCCTACGTACTTATCCTACACACAGTTATTTTGCAGAAATGTAATATTTACTTCTTTATTCATGGGATACGTTCTTAACTTTGTATTTTACACCTTTTTAAACCGTACCATATCTTAAGCTACCCAAACAAACCCACACTACAATATTTTTGCATAGGTAATTTTCAAAGTCAGTTTCCGCCTACGTATTATATTCTAAGCGTTCTGAATAGTCATTACCCAGTAGTACCCACAAGTTCATATAATATGACCTTGCTCGTGTTGTTATAAAAAAACACTTATTAAAATATTAAAATAATCGTTTTCATGTAAAAATAATACAAAATATACCTAACCCTTACCTATCAAGTCCTTTTCTTCGACAGTATCCGTCAATTTCCTCAATTTTTCTGTTAAAGCAGAAATTTGTGCTTTCTGGTCATTAAGCTGTTGATATAAGTAATATCCGCCGACGCCGGCACCCAGTACTGTTGTCAACGTGACCCCTACTTCCAATGATTTTATTCCCATTTTTGTTAAAACAAATATTTTTAACTATACGACGTATTGAATACGTGATCTTTTTAAATTATAGAGTTCTTGTGGCCTATTGTTTTCTCTGTGAAAATAAAAGATGTTTTTTGAACCGGCAACCTCGTCGCGTGCGTCCTTAATCTCTGACTGAGGAAGCTCAACTTCTTTTCTCTCTAAAATTCTAGAGTTTTTGTTTTGTACCCGTTTTCCTAGGGTGGAAAAAATATTGAGTCACTGTAGTAGTGAAAAATGATTGTGAGAATGATTGTGACGAGTTTGTTGTGTTAATTACAAACTTCACCTTAGATTTCAATCTATACTAGGCCAAAAAAAGATAGAAATCATTAAATGGATCGAACCATTAAATTTTTCTGAAATGAAAAAAAAAACTTTTGGATGTTTTTTTGATGGGCACCATGACTAATTAAGCATCACGGCAGGTGGCCTAGGTCACCCTTCAAAGCATGACTGAGAAAATCGTTTTTGATTACCTGACTTTATTCCGCAGGGGGTTATTTACTTGTCCAAACCGATCGAGGAAAAATGTTAACCACAGAGTAAACACCGTTTACTAAAGATAAAATTACATTCAGACTCGTGATCATGATATATGTACCAGTACGGGTTATCGCTCCACTTTTCAGATTTTTCAAAGAAAACATTTTTCAAAGAAAACATTTTTCAAAGAAAACATTTTTCAAAGAAAACATTTTTCAAAGAAAACATTTTTCGAAGAAAATATTTTTCAAAGAAAACATTTTTCAAAGAAACCATTTTTCAAAGAAAACATTTTTCAAAGAAAACATTTTTCAAAGAAAACATTTTTCAAAGAAAACATTTTTTAAAGAAAACATCTAACAAAAATTTTTTTTAAAGAAAACATCTATCAAAAAATGGATAACAAGGCGCAGAAAAGTTAAGGTTTCTCTCAAAAAGTTGAAGTTTTCTCTGAAAATCATTTTATTCATGAATCTCTTTTTGACTTATTTTTCCGAAAGAAGTTTCTTTGAAAATTACACCGAAAAAGTTTAGAAAATTCGATCTGTTCAACATATTGGGTAAATCGCTTAGGGGATTGTTTCAGACTATAAAGTGCAAATAGGGTGACCCTTAGGTGACTGTAGTAAGCGAACTCCATCGTTCTGTCCGTTGCATAACAGAATGGCAATTACGAGTTAAGAGGTTGACTTTTGTGAATGACACATTCAGGTACTTGGGTAATACACTCGAACAAAATATATTACAAAAATATTAACATGGTAGATAGTCTATTTTGATAGCCTATTTTAGTAACAGAGCTCTGGTATTTTATCAATACCGCAGTAGTTTTTTTGCAACTACCAAGANAAAACATTTTTTAAAGAAAACATCTATCAAAAAATTTTTTTAAAGAAAACATTTTTCTTCGATTGACGTTTTGTTGGAAAAAGTTTTTTATTCGGAAAGTCAACTGGATAACAAGGCGCAGAAAAGTTAAGGTTTCTCTCAAAAAGTTGAAGTTTTCTCTCAAAACGGTTTTCTCTGGAAATCATTTTATTCGTGAATCTCTTTTTGACTTGTTTTTCTGAAAGAAGTTTCTTTGAAAATTACATCGAAAAAGTTTAGAAAATTCGATCTGTTCAACATATTGGGTTAATCGCTTATGGGATTGTTTCAGACTATAAAGTGTAAATAGGGTGACCCTTAGGTGACTGTAGTAAGCAAACTCCATCGTTCTGTCCGTTGCATAACAGAATGGCAATTACGAGTTAAGAGGTTGACTTTTGTGAATGACACATTCAGGTACTTGGGTAAATGTATTATACACTCGAAGAAAATATATTACAAAAATATTAACATGGTAGATAGTCTATTTTGATAGCCTATTTTAGTAACAGAGCTCTGGTATTTTATCAATACCGCAGTAGTGTTTTTTTGCAACTACCAAGATGCTTAGTATTATTCAATTTAAATTTTAAGATTTCTACTTACCCCGAAAGTCTACCTTGGTAATTTATATATTTTTTATTTTAATGCGATTTGATAGATTTTAAGGTAGGAGCTCGATTAACAAAAGGTACAATGGAGTCTATCAAGCACAAAATGGATACGCTGATTTCTGAGAAAATGGAGGCTGAGCAAAAAACCATTCAACTGCGCCACGAGAAAGAAAAATTCGATGGAGAAACTATACGGGTAGGCCCCTATCGTAGCAGAAATATAATGACCCCGACTTATTATCTCAGAGATTCATAACAATTTGGCCGGTTTCTAGCAAAAGTGACGAATGATTGTTTACAATGATTGTAGGATTAATTTTCTTTTAAACGAATAACTGGTTGTTTTTCCGGGTAAAAATCATGAATGTATGAATATAATTCTAAAATTGATAATTATTGGTATTTAACTCTCAGAGGGAAGAAGTTTTTGGGAACCCGTAGGGGGAAATGCGTGTAAATAAAGACGCACTTAAAAATTCACAATAATTCGGAATAATTCAAAAAAACTGGTAAAGCTAAGTTGTAGAGCTCGTCAAACTACGTCGATCTGACTATTCAGAAATTGATTTGGGCCACCAGGGCCCACTAGAGAGCTGTTTGAAATCTCCAACCTACGCAAAAAATAATACCGTCAATCGAATATTCTCGAAAAGTTGAGGAGGGGTCACCAATACCCGTTTTGCCCTACGGGGCCACCATATTAGTTGCGTGTCTATTTACACGCACTTCCCCCTGTGAGTTAATAAATTATTAAATACCGATATCATACGAAAAATCAGCCAGACTGAATATGAACGATTAGTCATTACGTTTTATAATCCGTTACAAAATTTCTTATGAATCTCTAAGGGTCAGAGTCCTTTCCTTGTGCGTAGATTTGCTGCGACTTCATTAGGGCTGGATTTTTCGGAAAATTAAAATGTCGAAAGGAGTGTAAACTAAAAACTAGAGACACCATTTAAAATACTACGTAATAGGGTTGATTTAATTCTGTAATTTATATATACAATATCTTAGTTTGACAAAAAGATTATTGAAGGAGAGCGGAAAGTTCAACAAGTGGAAGATGAGTTGGATAAAGCAATGACATCCTACACAACAATTCAGGAACAATTGGAAGTACTCAGTAAAGAACATCACGATGTAATTACATTTATTCTTTCACTCTCAACGTTTTTTGCATACAGTCAAGTGTCCCCCAAGTATGTAACAATTGTCCTTAAGACGCGTGTGATTTAAAACTTCACGAGGACTTTGAGTGTGTATGACAAATAAAGAGGATGTCTTATAGACAGAACCGTAAATAACCTTTTATACAGTATAAATTCGTAACGATATCGTAACTATTTAAAAAAAATGGAAATAAATTTAGTATATCAGTTCTTGAGTTTATGGTTAACGTTATCATAAACAGTCCGATTTAGCTATCGAGTGAAAAAAAAAAGTTACTGGGGGTCGGTATTTTCGGTATACCGTTTGTGTTCGTTACCTTATAGACTACAGTCCTTTCTTCCAATACGGACGTTTTTGATTCTCGAAAATAGCGTCCGTATTGGGATAGGGGTGATAAAGTGTCTATTTTCAACAGTTTCGGGGTCATTCCGTATTGAAAGTAAGAACTGTATGATTTGTAACAATTTTTTTACTTTTAGGGTTTATCCGACTTATAGAAAAACTTTAAGTATATAATATATATCGTGTACAGGCACTGGAATACACCACCTGCGTAGTTATCGGGCAGGTTTCACGGACAAAAACTTGCCGGATAACTGCAGGACGTAAGCGGAATAGGGGAAATAGATACCAAATTGTTTTTGTCAAGAAAGCGACCATATCGATCCTTTTATGAGTTTATTTATATGATTTAGCATGAATTACAAATAAGCGCGTTACGACGACGTATCCAGCTGGTGGAGGAAGAACGCGAACGGTGCAGTAACCGGGCGTCCGCGGCCAACGAAAATATGATCAAAATTGAGAGTGATTTGGAAGAGAGTAATCGGCTCCGTAAAATTGCAGAAACCAGATCACAGGATGCCGATGATAACTGTGAAATGCTCGAACAGCAACTCTTTGATGCACAAGAGCTTGCAAGTACTTCCAATAACAAGTACGAGGATGCAGTTCGACGTTATAAAATGGTCGGCTCCGAAAATGAACGTGCTCTGGAACGAGCCGAGGAGTTCGAAAGGTAATATCTGAAACCTTCTATAATTGTCATATTAGTATTTGACGACCCGGACCTTACTTGGAAAACTCACACTTTAGGAATTTGAATTTTTGATTTATTGATTTGTTAATTAAATTTGCTTGAAAAGACATTTAGATAAAGTATATCCTTAAATTAAACAAGAATTGACAAACATGGGTTTAATCTTTTTTTTTATTAATAAATTGTTTTCCGAAAGATTGACAGCCAATTATCGGCCCCATTAAAGACACCTAAAAATTACAGAATATATTATCTAACGGTAATCGGGTTTATTCGTCTTGCAATAAATTCGTTTTCCTGGTCGTCAAATTTGATTCTGACTGTTCGTCCAGCCGTTTGTTAATTATCAATAATATGTCACATATTATGACCGCCACCGCCACCAGAATAATCATCAAAATTCCAATCAATGGCCATTTGCGAGATCTTTTTCTAAAAGATTTCAAATTGCGAGAGAGTATTGATTCGGTTGATTCTAAAACAATTGATTTGGGGAGGTGACCGACATGTCACTCGAACTGAGAAGGCCTGCTGACTGTTGCCGAGCCCTGGTTAAGAGCACTTTTTTGACATGTCGAGTCTTAGCCCAGTCACCTTCATTAAGGTCATTGGCCAAAGCGAATGGAGGCTATATCTGTTTTTCAATTAAAATGAAAAGATTATACACCCCCTACGCTGTTAAGTTGACACACGTTACTTTGCAGATTTTCCCGTTCGCTCCGTTATCTTGCGTATTTTTTTCGCTATTTTTATGTGTTTTATTTTGTTCATGCGAAACTTGCAAAGATAACGGCGCAGAGCGTAGTACAATTTACTAACTAACCGTTGATACATCCCATTGTGAAAAAATATATCATTTTCATGGTAAATTTTCATTTGCGTTGTCCTTCTCCATGGACATCCTTGGTCATCCTTCTCCATGGATGCCTCTACTTCTTCAACCTTGTTTGTGGCCATTATTAACGGTATCAATAAGCCTGTAAGAAAACAAATTTACATCAGCAAAAAAAAAATGGACTTACGTTTTTAAATTATTTTATCTAGAAAGTTGCCACAGAACAAATTTCCGCCGGGGTGCTTAGAAATCAAGCCCGCAAATCAAGAAGATTCATTTTGGATACATTTAAACCCATGTTTTGCTATTAAAATATATACCGGGGGAGCGCCAAGTAAGCGTAGGTGGGCGCCAAGTAGAGGTTATAATTTATAATAGTTCAATAACGGTAACATTTATTATTAATAGTAACGCGCAACGACTGGAACACCAGATTAAAGCATCTCAGGATAAACTAAAAGAAATGGAAAGCCAGGTAAACTTTTCTACTTTGAATTGCCGTAATAAGTTATTTTTGTTTTATACTTTTCAGAGTCAAATCAATTCTGTGAAAGAAGATGAATATGAATCAAAAGAAAAACGACTTAGTGAAGAACTAAAAATGGTATGTACGGTATCGTACGTGTGATTGAAATCCCAAATCGTAGGGTAAATATATGGTCTACCATGAGTTTTTATATCTAGCTAATGATCTCGCGCGAGAACCGTAGGTTTATGCAGCCAATCAGCGGCTGCGATTTAAATCAGCATCCAATAAGCGCGCCAATTTGAACTTAAATTTCACGGGGCAATTTTAGCGAAATACAAAAATAACTCATTGTAGAAGACTTAGAATAGAACCGTCGTAAAATCATGAATGTAACCACCCTAGGGCCTAGGTGTTCCGTTATTTATCGGATTTCAAATATCTTGTATCATTAGGATGTAATGAGCGAAAAACATCAATACAGTCAGGGGTCTCTCGATGTGCACTCTCTCGATGTGCATGTCTCTCTCGATGTGCACTTTTTCACGAAAATTTGTANAGTGAAGAACTAAAAATGGTATGTACGGTATCGTACGTGTGATTGAAATCCCAAATCGTAGGGTAAATATATGGTCTACCATGAGTCATGATCCATGAGTTTTTATATCTAGCTAATGATCTCGCGCGAGAACCGTAGGTTTATGCAGCCAATCAGCGGCTGCGATTTAAATCAGCATCCAATAAGCGCGTCAATTTGAACTTAAATTTCACGGGGCAATATTTTAGCGAAATATAAAAATAACTCATTGTAGAAGACTTACAATAGAACCGTCGTAAAATCATGAATGTAACCACCCTAGGGCCTAGGTGTTCCGTTATTTATCGGATTGCAAATATCTTGTATCATTAGGATGTAATGAGCGAAAAACATCAATATATTTACATATAAAAGGTAAATATCTCTGATTTTATGACAAATAGTCTATTCTGTAAATAATAATAAGGTTTTGTACAAACACTGGAATTGATTTTTGTATTTGACCTTGATTATTTTTTGCCCATCGGCTGATTTATATACATGGGGACAATTGACTTTTACTAATTGGCTATTCAACTACAAGTTCACAAAAACGATTAAATCTTTTGGGTTAACACTTACAGTTACAGACCCTACAATCAGACACTTTATGACAATTCACTCCAATACGGACGCTATTTTCGCGAATCAAAAAGTCCGTATTGGAAGTAAGGACTGTATTTTAGAGAAAGGGCGTTTTTCATATTATGAAAAGTATTAAATACATTTTTTTACAAACAAATTTGTGTATTCATTATTGTATCCTTACTGTAGATTGAAATTGTAAGCGAACTGTCAAAAAACGACCCACTGTCTATAGGGTGAGGTAATATAGATGCTAAGTCGTTTTTGGTTCGCGAGTACGCTGAGCGAATATAAGTCACCAAAAAACGGTTTAGCATCTATATTACCTCACCCTGTATGTCAACGGATAAATACAATAATTAATATTTAATGCTTGGCTCAAAATCAGCACGGATTTAAGGGTTAAACAAACACGTTATTAAAGTAATAAGGCCGAAAGTCACGCGGAATTTGCCGAGCGAACTGTTGACATATTGGAATCCAAGATAGACTCCCTACAGGAACAGCTTTACAAGGAGAAACTTAATTACCGTGCCATCTCGGAGAAATTGGATCACACACTTCGAACAATGATGGACATTTGACCCGCACTGAAGTAAAATTTGCGAAACAATTAACTGTTAATTTGAATGATGAGATAATAAATCAATTTTTACTAGTCAAAACTAAATAAAATTTACGAAAATTATTATTGAAATAAATAAGAAAACTAAATATTGTACACTGTACAAATGTATATACTTTTCCTAGGTGTAACTTACACCGTGTAAGGACTCTATTTCGGGGTCCCTTTACACGCCTAGGTTGGCACCGTCTGAATCGGTCTCTTTTCTTTTGTGGCGAAAGGGTAATTCGCCGAAATTCCCCGATTTCTGGCCAATGAGAATTCTATAGACTATAATCTATAGTATAGATTATACTGCACTGTGCAGTATAATCTACAGGGGGAGCTCCAAGTAAGGGCACGCCAAGTAAGGGTAGGTTTAATTTGGCGAAAAAATTTCGTCGCCAAGTAAGGGTACGCCAATTAAAGGTAGATAAGGGTCCCCAATTCAAACTGTTTTTGTTCTACATGATTATTTGCGTAATTTAAATACATTTTAATGAAAATTATAGAATTAACGTGTCAGCCGAATATCAAAATAAGACAAAATTGGTATAAGTGACAACGCCAAGTAAGGGTAGGCTTCGAAAAACACCCTTATTTGGCGCTCCCCCTGTATATGTTATAGGTATTCAGTTTGACAAATCAAATTTTCTTCCAAATCGTCCTTTTTCAAAAGATTAAAAAAAAGTAAATACAAAAAAAGTAGAAGAAATTGATGTTCGGGGTCCGAATTTCTGACGTACTTTACTGAAAACTACAAAATACTTCTGTATGTTAAGCTCATCCCTTTTTATTCATAAAGGATTATAAACCAACTTTGTTCAGTTGTCTCTGTGGCGCAATCGGTTAGCGCGTTCGACTGTTAATCGAAAGGTTGGTGGTTCGAGCCCACCCAGGGACGCTCTTTTTTTTTTAAATGCGTCAAAATTTCTCAAAAAACTTTTGAGATTATTCCGTTTATTCATGGTTTTTAGTTCATAAGATGTATTTTTGACATAGAAATTGGATCATAAGAACAGTGGCTGGGTCGTCCATACAGTCAGTGAA
>SCLG01000239.1:184297-195188 GCA_004367875.1 Oikopleura albicans
TTTGTTCAGTTGTCTCTGTGGCGCAATCGGTTAGCGCGTTCGACTGTTAATCGAAAGGTTGGTGGTTCGAGCCCACCCAGGGACGCTCTTTTTTTTTTAAATGCGTCAAAATTTCTCAAAAAACTTTTGAGATTATTCCGTTTATTCATGGTTTTTAGTTCACAAGATGTATTTTTGACATAGAAATTGGATCATAAGAACAGTGGCTGGGTCGTCCATACAGTCAGTGAAGTGTGATAATAAAAACTGCGCTAATTTATTTGAATTGCTAATGTCCGAAAATTGACCATATACTTGAATTTGTCGAATTCCAAGACGTTTGTTCATTTTCCAGCAGTCCTCAACGCCCTCCCGTAAATGCACGCCAATCTTTTGCCCTTTTCGATTAATATCCTTAAATATTGTCCAGCTATTATAGTCGGGTCTTTTGGATTCAACAAAATGACAAATCTGGTTTTCATCGAGTTCCACGTGGAAATTTCGACTTCGGGATAAGCCCCACCACTGAATGCGCATTTCAGATATCGTTGATTCTTGTGGCAAAGCTTAATTAAAAGTATTAACGTATTTAAAAATAAGGTCTTATTTAACTCCGAGGAGAAATTCGTGCAAATTTGCAAGATTTGATCTGCAAAATGCCCTAAATTCGTGTACCAAAAATAGCTGATACTATCAGCCTGATAGACGGGTCTAATCAAATTTCAAGAGGAAATTTTTGGAAATACAATTAAAAGTGGCAAAATTACCTTATAAGTTTATAAGTTATAAAATGGCAATAAAACAGTTTCAGGCAGATATCCCCGTAAGGGTTAGAATCGTGTCGGGTGGCCGAGAATTAATTTATTTTAAGACTTTTCGTCATCTTCAAATCTTGTGTAATTATTTTTCACTTTAGCTGGTCATTTACAACATATAATTAAGTAAAACAATTATTTACCAAAATAAATAGTTGCCTTTTCGGACGGGCACCACCACTCAGACTCAGTCCCATCAAATAAATTCGTCTTCCTCTTTTGACAGTCACTATCGTGTTCCAAGTGACACTGAGTATCACAACTAATTGTGCATTCTTTATCGCCAAATATTGTAAGTAAGTATTGCTCTGTAGTGTTAAAATCGTCTTTTTTCGTGATTTCCTCCAAAATGGTGCAATCAGCCCCGGATAAGAGGGCTTCGAACAAATAACACCAAGCTCGTAAATTCCATCGACATTCATGAATTGCCTTTACTATAAGGCCTTAATCAAAACGTATGAAATGGCAGAAAGGTATTTATCCGTCGCGTCAAAATTACCAAGGGTACAGGAGAGGGCTTATTAAGCAAGTTGAAAAACGTCTGAGCATATTATGTATGGCAAACGTACTGCATCCCTTATTTAGACCAATATTTTTTGGCTTAAAAACGTATAAAACTCGCTGGTCCGATCATTTATTTTTATCAGTAAATAATTACCTGCATTTGTATTGTCTTCTTTGTAATCCATCAGATAAATTTCACTTTGTACGAACGCTTAGATGGGTTTAAATATAGCCTATATTCTTGAGGGTTTTAATGTGGGCCATATCAATTGACATCACATAAGTGATCCCGATTAACATTAAATTAAAAAGAAAAAAATCATTTAATTAAGAGAAAGAGCAGCGCCACGAAGCGGGACTGTCAAAACCGCCTAAAACGTTTCCATAGATGAGGATTTTTTGTCAAAAAATTATTGTATTATTCGGATGAAACGTCTAATAAATGTTAACCAATCAATTTGAGAAACAAAGTATTGCTCTAAAATTTAGAGCAATACTTTGTTTCTCAAAATATGTACATTATGTAAATCCACCTTGACTATTTTCTAGCGCCTTCTCGTAAATAAAAACTGTCCAAGCATGATGTGTGATATCTTCCCATACTAGCGATATGCCCTTATGTTTTGTTGCACCGCCAAGACCCCCATTGTTATTTCCAATTTTCCATTTCCGTTGGCAATTATCAAATTGAAGCCACAAATGGGCACAGTGTCCGGGCTGGGCAACCGGCATTGCGGGTACGCCATATGCTTGACATACTGAGCTGGCGAATTTTGATACTGCACCACACACTCCACTTTTGTAGAGTTTTCAATCGACCAATTATAATATAAAATAATATTGATAATGTTAATATAATATATTTTGAAATAACATAATACATTAAACATAATATTTATTTTCCGCATTTACAAAGAAACTGACCATAACGTTTTGTAACAAAATCAGAAAATTGAACTGGCGGTATTTTTTAATGGTGAACTATTCACCGAAGATACTCCCAAAAATTCAAACGAACAATCGTCAGTTACCATGACAAATTTGGATTCAAAATATAAATAGCAAACCTAGGAACCACCCTAGTTTTGATCAGTTTTAATACACCAAAATCACTACACATCTCGTGTTTAAAATGTAGTAATTTCTGAATTCGATCAATATGAAACCCAAAGCCGTATTCTTTCAGAAGTTGAAGAGTAACTGGTTTATCATCGTAAAAGCGTTTTGGATCATGAATACTTATTCCGCGCTTGTCCTTTTAAAAATAGAGTGAGTGAAAATTACACAAATCATATACAGTCCCGGATGCCTTGAGTGCCGCCGCCTTGATTGCCGGGATGCCTTGAGTGCCGTTTTTCAGATTTTAAAAGGTATGGTCCACAATTAAAACGACAATGTAAGTTATGAATGTTTAAAAGCGGAGCTTTCTTTCGTAGAATTTCTCTTCTATAAACAAGTTTGCACTTGTTTTCTCAACATGCTACAGGGGGCTGAGTATAGAGTCTGAGATTTGATCCGCTATAAGATGTTATGGACGCTTCCAATTAAAGTAACCCAAACGTACTAATTAACTAGTATTACTAATACGACCTTTCGCTGCTGAAACCGGATTTTCAAACAAAAAAAAAAACGAAATTCAAAAAAGGGCTTGTCCAGAAAAAAGTCCCTACCAAGCCTGCAGCTAATTACTTAGTTTGGGTCACCTAAATGTGAAGCGACCTTATGATTTTTTTTTTTGAGACTAAGGTCAAATCTAAAGCTTTCTGGGAAAAATCTGTAAAATTATGTCCTTTTATGAAGTCTTCCCCTTGCCCAATTTTTTTTATAGAAATCATGTATTTTTACACCTTTTTTCTATAAAATCATGTATTTTTACACCTTTTTTCTATAAAATCATGTCTTTTTTAATTTGTTCTCTACACTAAGGTCTTATTTTTAGATGGTTATAACTTATAAGATCACGTCAGTTTTTAAAGTGCATAAGGGTCAAGTCAGTTTTTGTTGGTTTGTCCTTATAAGTTATAACCATACTTCTCTGTAGTTTTAAAATGAGATTCTTATTTTATCATGGTTTCGCCAGATCTTCATCTAATGTGGTGAAATTCAAGCAGAAAGAGGCACCTGGCTATTTATAACCTAGTAAACTAAAGAGAATTATAAAAATAAGTATTTTGATGAAAAATGTGACACTGCCTTGGGTGCCGTTGAGGGCCGCTGTTTTTGGAAAATCTAAATCGGCAGACAAGGCATCCGGGATTCCCGGACCGGGACTGTAAATTATTACCTCTGCCGTATATTCGATATATTTTTCATCTCCTATGGTTTCAGTTGGCAGTTTTGCTTTAATCGTGCAACTTTAAACAATTTTTTAGTTTAGTTAATAAATAATTAAAAATAAATAATAATAAAAATAAAAGTTAGTTTTAAAGAGACTAATTAACCCCTAAGCACGATTATTTAGCACATCTTTGAGCACGTAGTCGGACGTTTGCCCGGCCCCTTCATTAACTGTTCTTTTTTACTAAAATTATATTTGTCATGTTCTCCGGGTTTGTATTTTTTATGTTGGTTTTCATTGTTTATAATAAAGATAAACAACGAAAAATTACGTTTTTTAGACCAAGGCCGGACAAACGTTCGGGCTGTGCTTGGAAGTTAAAGAGTATATTCACTAATTACAATATTGATTTTTCTTCACATCGAATCCAATTCAATTCTTCTATCGTACTCCAAGAGCCCGCTATATACCGAAAATGCCAAGCGGTAAGATTTTTGAAACTCTCTGGAAAAACATTTTGCTTGTAGGATGTGCAAATAAAATCAAATGTTTGAATCATTTTCGGGTTCATTATCACATCTTTCCCGTGCGAATATTGATTTGCCAGCGCTATACAGTGGGTTTCATATTAACTCCCAGGAGGAAGTGCGTGTAAATATACACGCAACTTGTTTTTTCGTCAATTTAAGGCATATGGAGGACCCGTAGGGCAAAACGGGTATTGGTGACCCCCCTCAACTTTTCGAGAAAATTCGATTGACGGTGTTATTTTTTGCGTAGGTTGGAGATTTCAAACAGCTCTCTAGGGCGCCCTGGTGGCTCAAATCAATTTCTGATCGACGTAGTTTGACGAGCTCTACAACTTCGCTTTACCAGTTTTTTCAATTAGTGCGAATTAATGTGATTTGTTTAAGTGCGTGTTTATTTACACGCATTTTCCCCCTACGGGTTCCCAAAAACTTCTTCCCCCTAAGAGTTAAGGCATATTTTTTTGTTCAAGAATTCGAAACTCAAAATTTTCAGAACCAGAATTTCAAAAATGTATCATTTTTAATTAACGCTCAATTTCACATTTCAAGATTAGTGTCCTTAAATATGAGACCCCCCTATAACGTCATTTTCGAATGCAATTGCCGATCCAATTGCAATATTAAGTATAACTTCATCCTCCAACATCGTCTCGCCATAATGATTATAAATTTCCAGCAGATTCCGGGTAAACTTTGACGGGACGTTATGATGACCAGTACTTGGTTGTCCTTAACTGAGGATTCGAACGAATTATTTTTAGAGCCTCGCTTGGTGTGCACGTTCACATTCTCAAAACGCACGCCAAAGGGGCATATGTCAAAAAGGAAATGTAATTGGCGAGCTATTATAATTATTTCTAAAGCTTATTGGTGTTAAAATTTTCTATACATAGAAACTGAATTTTTGTAAAAGAAACTGAACATACATATTAGTTAACACGACAAAAAAATAGAAACCTAACTATGATAATTGCTTTCCATCCGGTATTCAACTTGAGCTTGTTGTACAGTAAATTCCACTCTTCATCAGAGGTCGTATCAAGGATGGGACAGGGGCAAATGTTCTTATCCAATTTTTGTCTCTTAGCATCTTGTGATGTCTCTTTTATAAATTTCTCTTTTTCAACATGGTGACTGACATGTGTTTCAGCAAACCTTTTCGACAATAGCGTCATCATACTGTATAATTTATACAGCTTATTTAAAAAAAATGGGAAAATTTAGCTTTTCTATAATTATAAATTACAAAACTAAATGTGAATTCAGTCTGACAAACTCAAAGATGATTATGCAGAATATAATTTGATTTAAAAAAACTTCAGCAAAAAGTTAGGATTATTCAAATTATCATCCATGAATCATAAACTATGAATCATAGTCTATGATGCATAGTCTATTTTCATGGTAAGTTTTCACTGAAGTTTTTGAAATGAAATCGAATGATTTTCTTGGAATTCTTTGAGTGTCTTCAATTGTCGGTATCTACCACCATCCTTATGTTTTGTTTTCCAAAACAGCTAAATTTAGCGGGTTTAGTTATAGAAAGTGATAGTCTATCACTAATACGCGAAAAATAACGCGCAAAGGGAGCAAAAGTGTCGTGTTAAAGTTTAGTTGCATGTCGACTGTTTCCCAAAAAGTCTTATGTTCTCGCTGTTTTGTTACGTTCTCGCTTCCACGACTGTATATATAGACCAGTCTTATTCAACCAATTGAATATTCTCAAAAACCAAACATGTTATTCTAATTTTTATCAAAAAAATATTCGTATACCAAGATGTCCATAATTAATTGAAACTTAAAAAAATACGGTTTAGTAAAATTTTATAAAATAAGTAGTAAAAAGTTGTTAAAACACAATCACTATCAATGATGGAATCTGATGAATGACATGAACATCCGCAACCCATAATTACGGGTTAACAAATAAATTTGACTTCAGATTTGTCTAGGTAAATTTCTCATTTTTTATTAGGTGACTCATGGTGTCATTTTACTTGTTTACCCACATCGTCTTCAGCTCGGAAATTATTATTTTATAGTTTATTGATAGTTATATTCAGATTATATTTTTCTCTCGCAGCATCATAAAAATATTTTTGATTGTATATTTTTCACAAAGTAAGTTTAATTACATTATTGATTTTGAGTCGAAATTTTAAACTTGTATAATGATGGCTAGGAAAATGATGTCCACAAAAATGATTTAGACCAAAAAAGTGGCCCATATCAAAATATATGATGTAATTAAACTTACTTTGTGAAAAATATACAATCAAAAATATTTATAACTTACTTGATGTTGCGAGGGAAAAATATAATCTGAAAATACTATCAATAAAGCATCAAACAATAGTTTCCGAACTGAAGGCGATGTGGATTCCATAAGAGCCCTATGGAATTATCAATCCCAAAAATACGGTCGTCATGGGATAATCACTTTTTTGGACAAAAAAGGGCCGGTTATGGAAGCATACTTTACAGGAATAAGGACTGTATAGTACAGTCTGTATTTTTTTTATAATTTATGTTCACTGACTGGTCGAAGACTTACTGACTGGTATATACATATCTATTATATATACATATTTGTGGTTTGACTCCCAAATTTGTTGGAGGTCACGGTGTGCTTCTTTTTACTCAAAGTTTTTGGACCTTTTTTAAATGGTCTAGAAGTCGTCTGTACAGATATTTCTGGAACTTATCTTCACCACAACTCTAACTAAAAAATACATAGAAGTCTACGATAAGTACCGTACCGACGCATTCTGTCAGTACCCCTGTCTATGCCCCTAGAAAAGTGGTTATAACTCCAGTGAGTACGACAAGCATTAACACTCTAGATGTACCTGTCTGTCTAGATGTGCATGTCTCTCTAAATGTGCTTATCTCTCCAGTTGTGGTTGTTTTTCGGAAATCGAAAATCCACATCTAGAGACCCCTGATCCAAAATTGGACAAGAATTTACAACACTGGTACAATCTATGATTAATTCGGGATTAGTAACATAAATTTTTTCGTGTTTTACGGATTCACAATTGCTTTTTTTGAAAAGAAAGAACACAAACGTCCAGGGGGAAAACTTGGGGGTTAATTTGCGATTTTTCCCTGTGCAAAAATTTTTTGTTCGCGCCGTGTACATAATTATCTTTCTTCTTCAATGGTGGTTAAATTCAATAAGAAAAAAAATACGAAGCTCATAATTACGAGGTTTAGCTGTTAATTATACGAACAGAAGAACAAACAAATTGTTAAAAACTCTTATAAGCGGAACTTTTTACGAAATAAATATTTTTATGAAATGCATTTTTTGCGCTAAATTGTATTTTCTGCTAAACGATTCGTTGCCACGAATATTCTGAAATTTTCTTTCTTCGGCCTTTTTTGGTGCGACGTATTTTGCAATTATCGAGAAATAATAAAAGTACAGGAAACGGTAGCACTAGATTATAGAACTTTTTTTCGCGAGAATGTGTAATCTGCCGAAGGGCATGTTCCAAATGGACAACTCTTGCATTGTTGTTCTCGAATTTCGAGATCGAAAATTTGTGGTTCAATACGCACCACCAACTAGAAATTCGTACATAGTGGAAATGCACTATAAACGAAAAAGAGACACAAAATGAATACGAAAATAAAACGCACGTCATTTTCTCACATCAACGACCCGACCGCACCCAGGAACGGTTTTATGACCAGTGAATATAATTGAGAGAAAATAAAGAAAATCCGTTACGTCTGCTATATGGCGCTTTCCAAATCGATATGTTGCACACACAAATTTGAGAAAAATACGTAATAAAAACGGCTTATTATGCATTACCAAAACTGAAGTTCACACAGAACCTAAAATTTTTTTTATACTTTTTAAAATAAATTAATATTTACTACTATACGGTATGGAAGGAGTACGGTATGGAAGGAGTATGACCAGTGGGCGATAAATGGCCGCTGTTAGCGCCAGAGAGTTCGACACCATCTAAAAATTTCAACAACGTAGCTCACAACGCGATTTGGTCCTATTTTAATATATTTTCATATAATTCAACAAGAGCATAATCAAGTTCACATCGTGTACTCATTAACTCCCAGGGGTGTACGGATAAAAAAAATCCGTCTGGTTTTGTTTCGAAATATATAAAAAAATATTCGATTAAAGTTTTACTTGATAAAGGCATCTCTAAAACGATTCATTTGCATTTTAATTTTTTTCGGAAACTTAAGCGGTATACCGGTATACTAGCGGTAGTCTTATAAATTTTCGATTCTAAAACCATATGTCAGAGAACCTCAACTTGACGTCAACCTACTAGACCGAAAGTATGAAGGCTTACGGACATTCTGTCAGTCGATTCCCGATTGCAAAATACAAGACCTGTTATGTTGCAGTAAGATTTTCAAAAATTTGAGAAATTTTGGTGTTCATATCACGAAAGTTCATCGCAATTTGCAAGATGATATTAACGCGGGCAATGTGTACGTTTGCAGCAAATGTCCGCAGCGAATTTATCGATCACAATATGCTCTTGGTCGACATTATCGCGATTATCATCATACGAAAGGCACGGTTCGAAGTTTTAACACGGCAATTTTAGTTGTAAAAAATTTTTGAGACAATAGGTTAACGTTTATTAATGTTGTTTGTAATCTTATTTCTGTCTCGTTTTCGAAGTATGCTGCATCATGCAGCCTACATGATTCTTTCGTAGCAAAATCCACGCGGTGTCCCAATCCGTTAGTATTATTATTATTTCCGTTAATTGTTTCCAACAGGTATGATACCCCGTGGATTTTGCTACACATGAGACTATTAATATTTTTTTACATCTATACATTTTGAAAAATCTACATTTTGGGATAACTTGCTTGATTTACAAGCAAAAATAACAATATTTTTTTAACTAAAAATTCTCCTTTCCTGTTACAATTGGTTACTAAACGAGTTGACACCTAACGAGTTGACAAAGTCAAACGAGTTGCCAGTTTTTGGGCGTTTTTTGGGCAAAAATAGGCAAAAAAGGCGCAAAAGTGACCTAACGAGTTGACAAAGTCAAACGAGTTGACAGTTTTTGACGAAAAAATCGGAAACTATAGTGTCAACTCGTTTAGTAATCAACTGTACCTTTTCAAGTACATTTTTCATTTTGTCAGAACAAATAGTATATTTGGAATGATCAATTAACCCATTACATACAAGTTTTTTTCAATTTTGTACCGTGATAAAAAGGCGTCCCAGATGATGCGGGTATGCCAGTCAAAGTGGATAAACGAAAAACGCCCAAAAAGGCGCCAGATGGCGCGCCTTCGAGTCCCGAGTGTGATGAGAGTAGCGGCGAGTCCAGGCGAAAATCTAGTCGTAAAATTAGCACCGAAGACCTACTGAACGAAATTAACGATTCCGGCAATGATGAAGACGAAAGCGACAAGGAAAAAGAAAATGTTTCCCTTTTGGAGGAGGCAGACCCGGCAGACATCAAACTAGAAGTCATTACTCCCGAGCCGCTGAGTATTGTCAGCAAAAAAGTGCCGTCCTTCGACAAACAGGGCATCGACGAGTCCTTAATCGGTGAACTTGGAGCGTTTGAATGTGGTTATTGCCGCTTATCGTATGAATCGGGTAAATATTTTTGTTTGGAACTTAACTGTTTTCTAAATATTTAGGTATATTTTTTTACTTAGTGGAGAACATTTTTAAAGTACGTTTTGAGTATTTTTGGAAAACATTTTCAGGACTTTTAAAGATACATACCAAGATATTTGACTCAAATAATTTGACTCTTTTTTGAGTATTTTTTAGTTTTTTGCTCAATTATTAATTTCTTTTTCTTGCAGATTTTTTTAAGTTTTAATTTAAACTTTTAAATACACAGTATTAAATACTGTCTGGGTCTTAATATACTTTTTAGGCGGGGTTTTTATACCTTGTTCAGCACTCAAAAATATGTGTACTTTCAACGCACCGACAGTTTATACCGTTTTTTGTTACGTGATTTCTGTGAAATTCAAAATGAAGTCCTTCTTCCTCTGTATGAAACACCATAGAACTTCCTGTTATTTTTCCCGTCGATATATTTGTTAAATACGGCTCTTGCCGTGTGCCGATCTCTCGACCAATAACTGTGGTATTTATAAACGGGGCAACATTATGTTTTTCCCCGGACATGTTTAAAATGAATANTGGAGGAGGCAGACCCGACAGACATCAAACTAGAAGTCATTACTCCCGAGCCGCTGAGTATTGTCAGCAAAAAAGTGCCGTCCTTCGACAAACAGGGCATCGACGAGTCCTTAATGGGTGAACTTGGAGCGTTTGAATGTGGTTATTGCCGCTTATCGTATGAATCGGGTAAATATTTTTGTTTGGAACTGTACTGTTTTCTAAATATATGAGTATTTTTTAGTTTTTTGCTCAATTATTAATTTCTTTTTCTTATAGATTTTTTTAAGTTTTAATTTAAACTTTTAAATACACAGTATTAAATACTGTCTGGGTCTTAATATACATTTTAGGCGGGGTTTTTATACCTTGTTCAGCACTCAAAAATATGTGTAACTTTCACACTTTGGTTACATAATTTGCGCCGTTATAGGGCTAATTTGTCAAGTGCTCAGAGCACTGTTTAAAATGTTAAAAGTTAAAAGATAAGATGTTTGGGATATTAAGTTAATACTGCAACCTTTTATCGTCAAAATTAAGATGGTGCAATCAAACGACATTTACGATACAAGCATCCAGAGTCGGACTACAATATTCTGCTAAATACCCTCTTTTGTTATTTTTGCAA
>SCLG01000239.1:200870-234705 GCA_004367875.1 Oikopleura albicans
TGCAAAATCTGTTCTGCGGAATTTTCACAACGTGCGTTTCTTGACCGTCATCTACTCCATCATCAAGGAAAACAAACCGAAACGCACGAAATTACTAATGGCGCTGGCGAAGGTAACCGAACATGTAAAAACTGTGGCGTCAGTTATTTCAAAAAGCATACAAATTGTTTGGCTGTGTTACAAATACCGAAAAAAGTTCGAAAAACGCCAGAACAACAAGCAAAACATGATCTGATGATGGAAGAACTTTACAGAGCGTGCCCCTTTAAAATGAGGAAGCGCGCTATAAGTGACGGGGATACCGAATCAAGTGAAAGGTTTGAAAGTCCACCTGTTTCAGGAATTTTCAATATTTGCTTATTTTTGCGCTCAAATAATAAAAAAGAAAAATTTCCAAAATTTGACCACCCACGACAAAACCCCGATTGTGTAATTTTTCAAAAAAAAATTTCCCCCAATTCATTTTTCAAATTTTTTTAATGAAATTTAATGAGACCCCTCTATCAGCGATTTTGGATATTTCATCGTTTTCCTATAAATTTTGGCATTTTAGAGCAATTCGTGCAAAATTGCACGAAAGTGCCCCTGGGAGTTAAATTGATGACAAGCGTGATGATGCGTACCGGGTAATCCGGTTGCCCACCTACCGTATGGGACGCTCACACTGTGAGGGTGACGTCAGAATAACGTTACAAACAATAGGAAAATTGCTCAAAGCCTCGCAGTCTGAGAGTCCCCACGTATTTTACATTTGTTTTACGTGGGAAGGCTGAAAACACACAAAATTTGATTATTGAACCCACGGCTCGGCAATTTTTTCTTGCTCGAGTGCTTATTGTGTTTTTTTTTTCATAGGATAGTTGCAAGATAAGGCCGCAGGGGCAGACATACATAAATGTAATACAAATTTACATAATTAACATGAAACTCATATTAAAAACTTATACACCACCTGCGCCGTTATCGGGTCAACATTTTGAAGAAGAATTTTGACCCGATAACGGGTTTTGACCCGATAACGGCGCAGGGCGTAGGCGGATTGTCTGGAAAATTTTAATCGAAAAATTTGACCCGATAACGGCACGAGCGGTAATTTTGACTTGTTTTGACAATATGAAAATTTGACCCGATAACGGTACGAGCCGTGATTTTCTAGAATGTCTCATATGTCTTTGACTCTATTTCACATTTATGCACTCCTGGTTGATTTTTTATTTTTAAAATGATGTAAAAACTTGTCTTTAAAATATTTTGAAAAATAGAGAAAAGATAGAGACGTCTACAAATTCAAACATTAGGTTAAAAGAAATTCAGAAAAAAGATTCATACGTATTTTAATGACGAATTTTTTGACCCGATAACGGCGCAGTGCGTAGGTGGGGCGGCTGGGAAATTTTTAGTCAAAATTTTGACCCGATAACGGGGTTTTACCCGATAACGGCGCAGGTGGTGTATTAAAATTGTACTTTAGTGATTCGGAAGCGGAACCTGCCGAATCGAGACAGCGAAGTCGAAAAATTCCGGAATCTTTCACATGTGAGAGGGTCGATGGCACACAATGCAAGTTTTCATCTCAATTCGAAGTCGTTTTTCGCGAGCACATACTAATGCACATTGCCGAAAAACTCCAAGACAAAAATCTATTTGTAAACTAATATAATTACAGTTGGTGACTAAACGAGTTGACACTTTCGTTTCCGATTTTTTCGTCAAAAACTGTCAACTCGTTAGGTCTTTGTCAACTCGTTNTCAAAGACCGATTGATTAAATGAGGAACTTTTTCGTCTCCAACAACAAATTACTGCATAATTTACCTATTTTTACTCACTGTTACGACGTAACAAAATATCATTCTAGTTGGTATATTTTCTCGACATGTGAGAGCTAAGTTATTCGGGTGATATACCTAAATATTACGTACATGTCATTCTATCCAACAACTGCCTTGCCAGTATTACCAGAAATGAAGCTTATGCTTGTATGTTTATTGACCTTAAAATAAATGCACAATTATACAATGTGTTGTAATTGTATAGCGTTTTATATTACAGTATGGGCCAGGGCTTGGCACAATTGACTCGCTCCGAGCCAAGAAATGCAAGCCGAGCCAAGGAAAATTTTAACGTTAAGGTCCTTAACTTAAGGAGCCTAACAAAGCAAATTGTGAGTAACCCGAGCCGAGCCAAGAAAAATTTGAGTCCGCCATAGCCAAGCCGAGCCAAGTAAATTTTGAGTAGGCCCGAGCGGCGCCAAGCAAACAAAAAATTTTGGGGCTCAATAGCCGAGCCGAGCTAAAAAAAGAGCCACTTATGCCGAGCCCTGGTATGGGCCATACGTACACCATGAGTATATGTCGTTCTAATTTATTACATAGTGACAAATACTGCAAGTTTTTGTACAGCAGAAGTAAGACATAAAGTGATATTTTAATTGGTGCATTGTATGGCTTTTGTGTAATTTCCAAACGATTAGAAGTATCCTGAACCATAACGAATCGTTAGTTCAAATTTGTCATTAATTTGTTGACGTATTTGTCATAAATGTGTGCCGTATCCCGTTTGAGACCCTTGTTAAATTTTTGCTGCATCATTAGAATGTGTACCGCTTTCCATTCCAGCCGGTTGAAGTCGTTTAAAACGTCCGAGTTTCGCGATACGCGCTTTCCAAACGCTCGCTGATTTTTTTCAACGTGATTTTTTTGCCGATGGCGTTTCAGGAAGGAAGCCAAGCGGCCACTGCGGCGGGCGGAAATTGCCGAAATGGCAAAAACAGCCAGAAATCCTTGAATTAGTTTCATCTTTTTTAGTTTTTTTTGGGTACTTTATTATATTAGTTCAATGCTTTTTCCTCTGTTGTAATGGTAGTTAGAATGGCTTCGTTATTTCAAAACAACCTATAAGTTATAGGCTATAACTTATGGAATAAACCAAAGCATAAATTTGCTTATAAAGAAATGATTATATAAGTTTTCATCACATTTTCTCACGTAATCTTACACAATATTTATTCTATATTCCGTAAAGATAATTGCCTCTTATTAAGTTTCATTAAGTTTCCGTCAAGGATATAATTTAAAACTACAAGAAAATATGATTTCCCTATCATGATGCCTCTTGACAATTTAATTGTCAAACCTGGTTTTTGAACCATGCACCAATTTTATGATCATCAAGAAGTACATTATGTATGTTACTAAATGTCATATCATATGACTCATATGCTATTAAGCCAAAACAGCGGTTTTGATAGGCCCTGGTTAAAGTTTTTTTATACAAAAAATAAATACAGCTCAGAATTAATAGCTTAGCTAGTACGTGGAGCTAGTTGTATTCAAACTACAGTGAGCACATCCGATTCGCTATTTTTCTGGAATATCTCACTTACATGTAAGACTTACATTGTAAATACTATTAGTAATGAATTTCATTATAGTATAGATTGCTTTTTATGAAAAAGCTGCAAGGAACCGTATTCAAGAATTATTTTATTTTTCTCTCGTTTATTTTTCTCTGTCTCGTTATTTTCATGTGAAACCGGCGGTTTCAAACCGCGCACGGCTGGCCATCGAGCAATATTCAAGAATTTTCTTATTTTTTTTTTTGTTTTGTCGTTTTTTCTCGGCCTTAATTTTTGTTAGTTACAGCCTATAAATTATATCCTCAAAGACTTTTAATTTAATATTTTATTCAAGTTTAAAGTGCAAAGTTAAAAAAAAGTTCGATAAACATTTTTAAGAAGAACCGTCCTCGAAAGTTTGCCTGGGCGTTCGTTACTTCTTGTCTGATGGCTCGGTATCACTATTTTCCCGGAATCCATCCTATGTATCAGATACTGTATATTGTAGATACAGTTCCAACTTTCCAGTTTAGCAATTTGCGTTTCCAGAAAACGTGAACAACTGGGCAGTTCTGCACAACTAGGCAGTCGCACATCATGGTGCACAAATTTTTTTTCTCGTTTTTTCAATTTAATTGGTTTATCAGACAACGATTTAGGTTTAATATTCGGATTCAGATCACAAACTCTTTCATACAAGTCTAAACTGGATATATTTAAAGGTTATGTGAAGCAATTTAGCACTTATGCGCGATGCACAATTTAGGAATATGCATTTTTATTGGGCTTATAAATAATTTGAACTTTAAAAATCATTTAGTTCACCGCTTTGAACGACAAAAGTATTTTAGACCGAAAAAGTTTGTCTGGTAAACCAAACAAATGCCCAATTTTAGGGTCGTTTGCTAAAACCTAGGACCAAAAAATGTGCACAAATGGAACTTCGTTTGATCAATTATAGCCTATAATTTATAGGCCATAAAAACGTGCATAATTAGGCAGTCTCGTAAAATTTCCTGAAAAAAAACACAATTAGGGAGTCCGGCACAACTAGAGGGTGCACAAGTGGAACACTGGTCGGGACAGTAGTTAAAATTGAAAAATACATCCTAACAATTTTTACGTTAACTTATGTAAGTTTTACTTATGTCCGCTTGTGTAAGTTTCACTTTTGATATATCTTAATCATAATTACATTTTATATCACTTTAAATTTAGTCTTAAAAATTTAATTGGAAGTGATATAAAACGTAATTATATGATATACTATATGATATATCAAAATGAAACTTTCAAAAGCTGATATGAAAAATGATTAAATGATTAAATTAAAAGTTCTTTATCTAATACGGAGATTCCAGAAAAACCGAGATTCCAGAAAAATAGAGAATGAGTTATCTTAAATATTTTGTCGATATTATGTACAAGGTCAGGTTTGTAATGACTGAATTCAAACAGCTTTTGGCGGATTGGTGAAAACCATTAAGTTTAATTGGTCAATAAAGAAGATTAGTCATAGCTAACGAATTCTTAGCTAATCAGCGTCAAGCACTATCATTTTAAAAATAAAATAAGAATGAATTAAAATAAGAATTGTCAGACAAGGATAAATTTATTTGTTTAATTGATAGCAATTTCCAGACGTGGAAATAAACATAAAAACAAATTTTGTGACACATTAATTTCTTCCAAATACTCTTCAAGTGGCTGAAAAATGATGAAATTTGGTCGGCATTTGTAGGTTTTCAAGTGTACGCAGCTAAATTTACAAATTGAAAAAAACCTCTAACTCGTTCGTGATGAAAAAATAACTTTCTGCTCACATTTTATCAGTAGCTTTAGATTATTTCTAAATATTATATATAATGAAATGTTTGTTAATATATTTTTTTTAAATTCAGTTTTATTTTATAAATGTATTTAATTGTTGTTTAATGTCAAATTTTTTTTTTATCAAAATCATGAATCATCTTGAATTTTAAAGAATAAACCTACATTTCCACTATGTCCGATTGAATAACCAACTTTGTATGATAATTCAATAAGTGACAAAATCACATTTTTATCGGGATCCATTTGACTTATTGATCGTCTTGTTCCTAAAAGTTAGTTACATCAGGTGGCTTTAATGCTCCGTTAGATCCACCTACGCCGTGCGCTCTAATCTTTCCGCTTCAAATATTAGCAACGACGGCTTGGCCTGTCAAACCGAACCAAAGTTTTTCGAACTCGTTTAAAAATGAGATCCATTTAAAGTCCGTACAACACATCCTGTGTAGTAATTTTGGTTANCGTAAAGTCAATTAAAAGTAGCCAAAATATTCAAACAACTAGTTTATTTTTTTGGTAGATGTTGTTCACAAAAATACAAAACTAAGACTGAAGTTGTAGGGCAAAAATATAAGGAAGTTAATAATATTTGATTGAAGAGATTAATAACTAGAAAAATGGAAAGATATCATAAAAAGCTATTTGCCAAAAACGGGCGAATAGTGATGCATCAAAAATGTGACACAAAAGTGCTAAATTAAGCACAAAACTGTAAGAGAAAACAATTAATAACAGGCGCACGGAAGTGTTATAATATAAAATTTGAATGGATTACATTAGGAACCGCAAATTACCGTTTAAATAAAGGTAATGAATTTGCAAATGAATATAATTGCAAAAGTGCGATTACACTTCTCCCACCACCGGTAAAATGAAACCGTAGGGTTTCATTTATATTTTTTTTTTATGTTGGTGTAAGTGGGGATAAGGCCATCTTTTAATCAATGTGACTTCTTTGGTCAACATCTTTTCGCGTGCTGATTTTATTTCATCAGCCAATCATACTAAAACAAATTCCCTTGTATTTGGGGATTTTTGCTTTTAACAAATATTCACTTTTCTCGCGAGAATAGCTTCGATTATCAGATCCAGGGCCAAAGGATCATATTTTTTTCATAAATTGTAATGTACAAAGTTAATCGAACGTGAAGTAATTAAGACGTGTATAATATACCACGCTAAGTGTAAATAGGCAAGAGCGCGAAATCGTTTGACGATTAAAAAGAACACTGAAAAAATTAAATTGTTTAAAATAGTTTTTCAGATAACAAGGGTAGACTCTGTTTTCTAAGTTTTGATGAATTTTATGATAATAATGAAAGGTAACTTAAACGATAACGAGAAATAGACTGTGTAAAATATAAACTACAGTCGATACGTCCAAACTGGATACTCAAATATAATTTTTAAAAGCTCACAGACATAATATTTAAATTTGGATTTTCAGAATTTAGTACTGTCTGATTGCGTTTAATTTAGTAATTTCTTAAATACAAGTAAATATTCTTTAGAAATTTTTCGATCGTTCAAAATATTGGTAATTTTTCGAAATTATAGACGTAGAAATAATAGCTGTATTTTACTTAATCGCGGAATCGTTTTGGGACACGTCGTTGTCGGTGCGGTCTTAACGGTGGTCGGTGTTGGTCCGTCATTGGCACCGCGCTCGGCACAGTCTGATCGGTTCCGCTTGGCAACGCGCGTGGATTACTTTCTTTCTTTTTTCTTCCTCGTTTTTGTGTCGAAGTATGTTTGGTGACAACTGGGCCATTAGAGTGAGGTACGGATGGCGGCGAGTGCGCAGTGTTTATCGGCGGCACAGTCAAACTTGCAGTATCCATTTTTCGAGAATTTTTCGAGGGCACGTTTTTACTATTTGTACCAGTTTCTCCTGGAGAATATGATGGTGCATTTTTTGTTGCGATTCCATCTACAGAATTGGAGTCATCCAGTACCTCATCGTCGCCGGAGTCAACTAAAATTAAATCATCTGGTTGTCTACCAGGTTTAAACTTGGACGGTTCCGGTATTACACGGAGGAGGTGTATATGACGCTTAAGTCTTTTAGAAGTCATTGTATGCTTCAATAAATAGACGTCGGTACCGGTTTTTCGCATAACTTGGTAAGGACCGGACCACTTTCTTGTGGTTTTCTGACATTGTCCTTTTTTCGCGGGCTTGTATGCTAAAACGGTAGTGTTACGTTTAAGCGTAACGGGGACTTGAGATTTGTTCAATTTTTTCATATTGAATCTATACCGATGTAGATTAGCAATTTCAGAAAATATATCTGAACTTTTATCACCAAAGAGTTCACACCATTTAGACCGTAAAGTACTCTGTACTTTAAATTCGAAAGGTGGTCTTGGACTTCTGAGAAATAGAGCTTCAAATGGACAAAGTGATTTAAGGATATCTAAGGGCTGATTGTTATATAAAAACACGATATAACATATATTTTCAGACCAGGTCTCATGCGAAATATTGTGTATTTTCAATAATTCCCCTAAATCCTTATGAAATCGTTCAGCTTTATTTCCAGACGGGCGTAACGGTGAAATAGAGCTATAATATATGCCAAAATCATTGAAAAAGTTTTGCGTAATTTTACCCTTAAATTCACTCCCATTATCCCCTATTATCCTATTTGGTATCCCCCAGCGACAAAAAAGGGTTAAAAATCCTTTTGTAACATCTTCGGGAGATTTTGATCTAAGGGGAATAACGTCTGAAAATCGGCTTAATTCGTCTAAATAGCTTAAACCGAACCTAAAACCGAATTTATCGGGTGATCCGAAGTCCACTAAATCACAATAGACCTTCTCAAACGGCTGGTCGTCCGTGTCTAATAATTTTGGACCAAAAACAGGCATTTTTGTCAAATGTCGAACACTGATACAGTCCCCACACCGTTTGGTGACTTGTTGGCACTCATACCGTAAATTAGGTGCTGTGAAAAATAATCTCAAGTAGTGGTGTAAACGACCTGAAGAAAGATGTCCTTTACGGGTATGACAGAATTCGACTAATTCCTGTGTAAGATCAACCGGAAGTACTATAACCGATCTGTCCTTGATTTTTTTATGTAAGACATTGTCACTTGACAAAAAATACGGACTTTTCAAGTTTCGCAGAATTTTCTGAGACGTTTTATCTTTTTGTTGAAACTCGCGAAAATATTTATAGGAAAATGGTGACACGCTAGAAATTGAATTTAACGAAAAAGTGTGAATCTCATCCGATTCCATGTCTTCCTCATTAGTGTCGATATTTTCGCCACAAAATGCACTTGCTCTACTCAAAAGATCAGCTGGTAAAATTTTCGGGTCTTTACCGCTCAGATAAATGACATCAAAAGTAAACCTTGTAAGGTAATTAATGATATTAAAAACCTTAGTGCCTAAAGTGTTCATTTTAGTATTACGAAAAAACTCTAGACTTTTGTGATCCGAATGAACATAGTATTTTTCGGTTAATAAGATACTTTCCCAATACTTAGTTGCAAAATAAATACTGAAAAGTTCGCGTGTCCGAATAGGGGCCTGTCTTTCCCGCTCACTGAAAACGTGACTAAAAAACCCTAAAGGTTCAAGTTTACCCTCCGGAGTTCTTTGGTGCAAAACAGCACCACATCCATTATTTGATGCGTCACAGCATAAAACTAATTCATAATTGGAATTACGGTGCACTTTACGGACATATCCGGCAAGACAATTTTTCGCATTTTTAAACGCAAATTGTTCCTTTTTCGTCCAACAAAACGGTTTATTTTTCTTCAAAAGTGCAAAAAGCGGCTCTAAAATAACCATTAAATTCGGACAAAATTCGCGATAAAAAACAAAGGAGCCGACAAAACTTCGAACTTGATCTTTATTTCCGGGTGCTTTGATTTTGAGCACCTTTTCAACTTTATTTGGATTTAACGTTATCCCAGACCGATCGATTCTATAACCCAAAATTTCAACTTGTTCTTCGCCTATAATACATTTTGAGGGGGACAGGGTTAACCCATATGAAAGGCAAAGATCAAAAATATCAGTGACATCTTTAACTAACTGCTCTTTTGATGTTGAAACGCATACAATATCGTCAAGATAACAGTAAACTCGAGGCATATTTCGAAAAATATTCACCATGAGTTCAGAAAAAGTCGAAGGGGCGTCAGAAACGCCAAAAATCATCCTTCGATTTTTGTACATTTTATTGGCACTTTGAAAAGCAAATTTTTCTTGATCTTGGGGTACAATTTCAAGTTGACGATACGCCTGGGAAAGATCAAAACGGCTTACAAAAATTTGACCTTGACATTTCGAAATATCTCGGGAAATATTCAGAAAAATATTTTGAATTTCCGGTAATGGAAATCTTTGCATTATTATTTCCCGGTTGGCTTGCCGTAAATCTAAACATATCCTATAAGTCCCATTACTTTTTTTAACCAGTACAATTGGTACATTATACGGACTGGGACCTTCATCAAGAAGTCCATTTTTGACTTCTTCGGAAAATATGTTCGTTATTTTGTCCTGGGCCTGTATTGAAACTCTGCGCTGTGGTTGGTACCAGATTTTAGCTTCCGGTTTCAAATTTACCATATACCGGTATGATCTTACCAGTCCAATATCCATAGGCGTCGCACTAAAAGCTAATTTCTTATTTTCGATTAGAGATTTTAACGTTTTAGTCAATTCGGGATCATTTCCTATTTCTTTACCAAGAGGGACATCAATCGGAACGTTTCCCGCATTAAATGTTTTCTGACGCCACAAGATATGTTCCTCGTGTCGTTTTTGTTCCGAAATTTGATCATTAATTTTCAATAAGGCATTAACGGTTGATTCCGGTTTCATTGTGTATACCGGAAAATTTTTCGGTATTTCAATTTCGTAATGGCATTTGTTTTCCACCATTAAATAAAAATGATTTTGACACACAACAGGCAAAAACGAGAGACCGGACAATTTATTTGTCCAGATATGAGGTTGACATGTGTAAGTTAAATCGGGTACACAGCTAACATTATCAAGTTCAAAAACTTTAAGTGACCGTTTTGGGACAATAAATTTTGTATGGGCACAAATTGAATTTTCGATTCCTAATTTGGAGACAACTTCACGTTTATTTAGTAAAACCCTAAAATTCTGATTTCGGTTAGGAAAAAACACGTGACATGAATTGAAAAGTGAAGCTGTTAAGATAACAGGGTAGGCGGTATTTTTGTAAACCATAAAACGCACATTTGGTTTATCAAAGTGTCCAAAAGAAATATCACAAAAAACTTCACCTACTGATTCAGTAATTTGACCGTCAAAGCCTTTGGCTAACGTATTACTTGGGACTACCTGCAAATTATTTTTTTCACAAAAATCTTGCGACATAATACATAAATTGCTACCAGTGTCCAACATTCCGTAATGTTCAGTATTATGAACTTTAAATAAAACAAAAGGAATGGAATGGTGGACACTTTCTAGTTTTTTGAATTACGTTCGAAATAATTGTTCAAAAATTTCATTCCGCGAAATCTGGGTCCACGCGGGTTGAAAAAGCAAAAATACGTTTTGTGCGAATCTGTGTTACAAATATCACAAAAAACAGTCTCAGTTTTTTTCTGAGATTTATTTGACATTAATTGCGCAACTGGTTCTTCGGGGGTTAACGTTTGGGCAACATGCGCAATAGTGGCCGGTTTTGGGACAGGGATATTATATGCTTTTTCAAGTTTGTCGGCCTCTTGCGCTATTTTTGTAAAATCATAAATTTCGCGGGCTTCTAAATGGGCAGACAGCGTAGGGTGTAGACATGCTCGAAAGCGTCTCACGATGGTGTTTTTATTATCATTCGAAAGCGTTTTCTGACCAACCGCATTACGAAAAAATATAGCTAGAGTATTTAAAAGTTTTGCGCAACTTTCATTTGACCCCCGCTTATATGATTCAAATCGCGAGTACCATTGGTTCGGAGTCATCCCATACTGGCTGCATAATTTACTTGAAAAAAGTTCCCAGTCATTAAGTTCTTCAGATGTTAAACTATCCTGAACAATATTA
Source organism: Oikopleura albicans (assembly GCA_004367875.1). NCBI lineage: Eukaryota > Metazoa > Chordata > Appendicularia > Copelata > Oikopleuridae > Oikopleura > Oikopleura albicans. The sequence goes on from SCLG01000239.1 coordinate 212,087, forward strand.
GCTTCAGACACGTCCTTAAATGAACTTAACATTAAAAGAATGCATTCACGGTCTGATGCACCTTGCATATCACCGTGTCGTTTAACAGCGGACAAAAAATCATTTATATCTTGTTCGCCTATTTTGTAAGTATATCGAAACTTAATGTTACCAAAAGTTGACCTAGGTTGACCAGGGTTTGAAATATGGGATGCGATTGTATGAGTAGGTGTTTTCACAAAAGCGTCCTTATTTGGGTGGGGTGTTACTTTTGGCGACATGTAAAAAGGTTCAGCTTGGGGTGTCATTTGATGAATAAAATTGTGTGCGGGCTGATTCGGTCGTAAAATTGAAGGTTCTCGTTGAATTTGTTCAAATTGGGGTGGTTGATAATGGGGTGGTTGAAAACGGGGTTGTTCAAGGTAGTCAGGTTCAGTCTGGTACGTAATTAAGTTTGGTTGATTATTAATCGGTGTATTAATAAATGGTGGATCCGGAAAAGAAACATGTTTTTCATTTCTTAATTTAGAAATGTCGCTTTGAATCGGATTCTCTGACAAAAATTGTTCCGAAAAATCACCGGAAACATAATTACGTTTTGACACATTTTGATTAACATTTTCGTTAATTGTATTACTAATAATCGGTTCAGGTATCTCCCGCCTGTCATTTTCAACAGAATCGCTTTCAAACGAGTCCGTACTTGGCGGTGTTTTATAAACCGGATTATTAATAGGTTCAATTGGAGATTGATCTTGATATCCTAAATTATAATCAAAACGTGGTTGTTGTCGAATAATAGTTGGGTCTACAGTTGGCTCTTCATAAATGGGTTCCGTATGATTAACGCCATTTGAAAATGTGGACGTAAATAGTCCTGCTAAACGTTTAATGACAGATGGTGTGGACGCGGAAGTAGGTTCACACGGTACAAGTACCGTTTGTCTGCCTTCGTTATTTATCATTTGATAAACTTTTCTTAAACGATCAATAGAATACCTGGGAATGTCGACGCCACGGCGCGTGAGAAATGCTGTTATTTGCTTGTCTGTGCAATGTCGAGGTTCCATTTCTTGCATTTGGGGTCGTCTTCTAGGATCCATGTCGTTTTTTTCGGCAGAATGACTTTATGAAAGTATTTTTCTCTTTCAATTTCAAGTTCTCTGTATAAACGTTTATGAACTTGATTCCACTTCAGTTACCAGTGCAATTATTCCTTTTTGGTCCGTAAAGTCAATTAAAAGTAGATAAAATATTCAAACAACTAGTTTGTTTTTTGGTAGATGTTGTTCACAAANAAACGGGTTCATCCATATGTTCTTTCCTCAAATATTATTTTGAACAATGGTCAATTTACAAATATCAAAATCTCATTTTTTTTTTCGTCGAATTTATTTTTTTGTTGAATAAGTTGAAAAATTGATGCTAAGTTAGGGTGTCTGTGGTTAACATCGGGGTCTTCAAATCACTTTAAAAGGTTGCACAAATTCATTGCAAAAAATACATAACTTTAACTCTTGAGGCTCAAAATGGTCAAAAACAACCTTTTTTCGATTTTTGTCCGAAATTCTTAGCGCGGTGTCCTTTTCGGAATTTTTTTTTTCAATCTTGTTCCAGACTGAACAAAACGTATACAGTCCCTACCTAAAAATTGTTACGAAATAACGTCACGACTAAAATAGTTACGATTTTTCAAACCGCAAATTGTAACGATTTTGAGGTAGGGCCTCTTATCTGAATTTTCATTGTTCGTTCTGGTTTTGATTTTAGCCCAGCCCGCGGACACCCTATGCCAAAGTTCCGATTTTATACACAAAAAGACTTTATACGAACAAGACTTTTTTCTTACCAATTATAATATTGCGGTATAAACTCGACATCACAATGTTTCACATCGTCCTGTGTAATCCGTTCGCAAATATTTTTTTTACGGCGACATTTGCTCTTTCAGTTTTTTTTTTCCATTTTCATTTCGTTTCGGTTTAACAGAAACAGAAATAATAAAATTAAATGTTATTTTTCATTTTCGGTTTTCGTTGACACCGTGATTAGTGGTTTTTGCATGCGGCATAGTTTAGGTCTATGCATAACTTTAAATTTCGGTTTAGACCTTTTTTCCACTGTACGACCCAAGACCCTAAATGTGCGTGTATTTCGCGCATGTTGACAACGTTTTAGGACCACAAAGTTTATATACCATATTACCTTTATTTAGGCCATTTATGTAAAAGTGTTTAAATGTGAAATACCTTTTTGCCTTTTTTAGGTCAGTTGTCTAAATTTTTCACGAAAAACGTTGTACATGATTAATTCCATACGCGCATTTTATATTGACACTAATTTATGACCTTTAAAAAGCCAACACAAATATATTATATTAGAACATGGAACATTACTGTTTGAAAATAGTACTGGTTTAGTCTCATGAAAATCGGCTGCGCGTTTCTAGTATACCGTGTCGGCATATGTTAAAATGATATTGGCCAATAGGAGCACCCCATTGCAAGAAAAAAGAAGAAAATTGCTCTATTCTAGAAACGCTCAGCCGATTTTCATGACGCTAAACCTGTAGCTGCGTACCGATTCGGTAAGTTGAACTTTTTTAAGTCAAAATTTCAAGCAAAAATAATATTTGCACAAGTAACTCATTATCGCCTAAATTTTTCCATTTGATAAATCTAGAATAAATTAAGAAATCAAAACAAAAAAAAAATCAGAAAAATCTAGAAAAAACTGTAGTACGGAATACTAAATGTAGAATTAATTAAAGAAATCAAAAAAAAAAAAACAGAAAAATTTAGAAAATAATTTATGCAAGTTATGCAAATTAGCTCAAATCGTTTTTCGTTCATTTGTCAACACGGTATTTTTTGATACCAATCGCAGTGTATTTATGCAAAAAAATCTGGAGACAATTCTAGAAAAAAATTGAGGAAAACTGAAGTAGATCACATTAGAACACCGAATTTCATTCAGAACATTACATTTCAAAATAGAAGCTGCGTAGCGATTCGGTACGTACTTTTTTAAGTCCAAATTCCAAACAATAAAAATGTGTGAACAAATTACTCATTATGGGCCTAAAATTTTTCACTTATGCATTTTGAAAGTATGTGAACGGCGCATTCCTCGCATCCAGGGCCTCGGCAAAGTCTGCAGGTTTTCTTACAAAGATCCTTTTGTTCGCGTGACAGACGGTGACATGGCCCTTCATTATGTCTGTAAAGTTGGGGTGTTACGAAGTTTCTAATCACCCTCGTAATTTATCGTTTATAATTGATCATGTCCCTTTTTAGTAATTTTTTGTACAGGACTTGTCAAATTTACGAATTAACATGTACGGGTATTTTCGCCTTCTTGCAATAAATATTTTTAACAATGATTTTTTGATACTTTTTTAGATTTCATTATTCCTTTCCCAATTATAATTTTTCAATGTTTTTCAAATGTTTTTAGAAGACTTACAAAATGCTTTTAAAATGCTTATCAACTATTTTTTAACTGTTTTCATATGTTTTTCAAATGTTTTTCAAATGTTTTTCAAATGTTTTTCAAATGTTTTTCAAATGTTTTTCAAATGTTTTTCAAATATTTTGCAAATATTTTTCAAATGTTTTTCAAATGTTTTTCAAATGTTTTTCAAATGTTTTTCAAATGTTTTTCAAATGTTTTCGAATGCTTTCGAATGTTTTTCAAATATTTAAAAATAATAATTGTAGTTATTTAAACGGTAGACAGTAAACGGCGAACCTGATTTACCTACAATAATGATAAAACGCGCGTTATTGTAGACATGTGTTAGATATCATTTCTAAAATATGGTACGACATTTTACATATTGCAACTTTTACGGGATAATTACGGGTGATAGTGAAATAAATGTTCAAATATGTGTACAACATTTGTTTCGCTATCACCCGTAATTAGACTGTAATTAAAGTTTTCGATATATAAAATGCCATATAATATGGCCCATATTATATTTTGCAAATGATAAAAGAGGCTTATTCACTTATATTTTAAAACGGCAGCTGATTTACTTCGAATTAAAGTACTTAAATTTAATTAATTTACCTTTTCTATTTCACTCAATTTATCCGAGTTTTTAATTGAAATTTTATGTTGCTCGTAACAATTACACGAAAAAGTTAAAATATTACTTTCCTTGCTAATAATTTTGTTGAGCTCATTTTTTGCAATACTGTTTTTTTGAAAAATGACAAATTGCGAAATAAGAATAACCAATAACCACAAAATTTTTGAGACTTTGAATCAAATTTATCAAAAATTTGAACTTCGTGAATTAAAAATGCGACATTTGAACATCGTAAACTGAAAATTCGACATTTGATATTTTTAAGAAATTCGATATTTAATATATGACCCCTTTTGCGACCTTTTCTTATGACCTTTGAGACCTTGAATTTAAAATTCGAAATTTGAATTAAAAATGGAACATTTGAACACCGTGAATTGAAAATTCGACATTGGATACATTTCGTCCAAAGTTCATAAAAAATTCGACATTTGATAGTTTTAATAGATTCGACATTTGAGACATTTGACATTTAATATGAGCCCCTTTTGAGACGTCTTGTGTGACTTTTGAGACCTTGAATCAAAAATTCGATATTTGAAATTAAATTCGAACATTTGAACATCGTGAATTCAAAATTCGACATTTCGTCCAAAAATCATAAAAAAATTCGAAATTTTTAAAAAAAAGTTTGGCATTTGATATATGAGCCCCTTTTGAGACCTAAAATCAAATTTATCACGTGACTAGTTGAACTTGAGCCAAACGAGATTTAACCAACTGTATCCATGTTTTCATTTTACGTCCAATGGCCAAATTACTTTTTTTCGTAACAATTTTGTGGTTATGGACCATAAGTCATGGGCCCTGACTCATGGCCCCTAACTTATTTTCCTACCTTGAGTTAAAAAATTGGTCTACCAACCTATAACTAATCAAACACAAGAATATTTTATCTTGCTAAAAAATTTGTTTTGTCATGTAAAACACAAAGCACCTGAGTTTTTAAACGATCTCTAGCTTTCGCAACACCGGATTCCTTTTTAATATTATTTGTATGCATAAAATCTCTGGATGCAAATCTTTGCAGGTCTCTAGGGAGTCCACATATAGTAAAAGTAACGGGAAGTTCCTAAAACGCATATTAAAATTTTTTTACAGAACCTCAAGAAACAGGTTTTTAACGAGGCCGGATTCATTTCACGCGTTGCGCAAAAAATCCAGCGCATCAAACAACTCAGGCTTCGTAAAAAAATCTTTTGGAATAGACGAAAACTTAAATATTAATATAATGTCAACGAACGCGTAACTTATCCCAATTATTACATAACCTTTCGTTTAGACAAAATGGATATTATTTCTANTTTATACGTAGATTACGTTGATGAAATAAAAAAATTGAAAAAGGAGACAGTTTTGGCGCTAGAGAGCATTTTATGGGCTAATTTTCTCCGTTTTTTTTGTTTCTCCGTTTTCCGGTAGTGCCCTTGTGGCTTATTTTTCCTACCTTGAGTATAAAAATTGGTCTACCAACCTATAACTAATCAAACCCAAGAATATTTTATCTTGCTAAAAAAATTTGTTTTGTCATGTAAAACACAAAGCACCTGAGTTTTTAAACAATCTCTAGCTTTCGTAACACCGGATTCCTTTTTAATATTATTTGTATGCATAAAATCTCTGGATGCAAATCTTTGCAGGTCTCTAGGGAGTCCACATATAGTAAAAGTAACGGGAAGTTCCTAAAACGCATATTATAATTTTTTTACAGAACCTCAAGAAACAAATTTTTAACGAGGCCGGATTCATTTCACGCGTTGCGGAAAAAATCCAACGCATCAAACAACTCAGGCTTCGTAAAAAAATCTTTTGGAATAGACGAAAACTTAAATATTAATATAATGTCAACGAACGCGTAACTTATCCCAATTATTACATAACCTTTCGTTTAGACAAAATGGATATTATTTTCTAAACAGTTTATTTTCAAGGAGACTTTTTATTAATTTTATGACGCAAAAAGTATCCCATTAATTTGTTTTTTCACGAATAGTTACTACTTGTGGTTCGAAATTGTAATGTATTACACAGGGTACGCCGTTAACGGGCCACTAATTTTTTTTTAACTGGCCGGTTAACGGACACTTAATTTGGACAGTTAAAAAAATGAGCTGTGCTGTGCTGACCTTTCGAGTACAAATAAAACATGAGCTGGCCTGTCTAACTGCTCAGCCAGCTGCCGAGATTGAAAGGCCAGCTGGATGTTGCCGAGTAAACTTGGCCCAAGCAAGGCTCGGCAAAAACCAGCTGGCCTTCCAAGCTCGTCAGCTGGCTGGACAGTTCGACAGGACAGCTCATGTTTTTTCTGGCCTCGCGAGGCCGGCACAGGACAGCTCAATATTATTTTTCGGCTCAATAGGCCAGCTCAGCACAGCTCATTTCGATTTTTCAGCTTGACAGGCCAGTTCAGCACAGCCCATTTCAATTTTGAGAGGCCAGCACAGGACAGGTCGTTTTTAATTTTGAGCTCGACAGGACAGTTCAACACAGCTCGTTTTTATTTTGAATTATGCCGAGCCCTGGGCCCGAGATTTTTTTTATGAAAAAGCAGTGTATGCGATTTTAATTTCAGATGTTTTTTTCGCTTTGTAATATTTCGTTAATCTTTTGCGAGCGTGAAAAAAAAAATTCGACTTGGCAAAGTATTTGAAACAATTTAGAAACTGAACTAAAGCGAACGAGTGATTATTCACCGAAATATGCGCGATATCGTACATTTTGACAATTTGGATTGTTTGAAATTAATTTGCTGCGCAATAATTCAATGAAAAAGAACTTGCTTTTAAAAAGNGCAAAATGGTACTGGAAAAGAATGGTGTCATTGAACTTTGAAAGCACGTCGTAAATTGAGCAAAACGTGAAAGTGTAAAACACGCACGTTCCAGAATTTTACCCGAATTTCAGCCGAGGAATAACATACACACTCAACCCTTAATCCGACATTCGCCATTCAAGTTTGTGAAAAATACACCCTGAAAGTTAAAATCTAAATTGAAAAATATTTTACCTATAATAGGCAATTTGCCAAAATTGGTTGAGTTTGCTGTCATTGTGTTCCTAAAATCTAGACCCCAGATGCCTGGTGTCACGGCTTTTTTTTGTAGACTTTACACGTTTTCAGACCATGAAAAAGCGCGCAGTTTTGCCTAAAAAACTCTAAAAAGAGAACGCTGCGAACAGGATTCGAACCTGCGCGGGGAGACCCCAAGAGATTTCTAATCTCTCGCCTTAACCACTCGGCCATCGCAGCACTGGTTGACCGTATCCTTAATGACTCATTCGGAGTGACTCATCGGACAAATAGAAAATTTATACAGTATGAAATTGTAGCATTGTATCCGTTTAGCATTTTAGGCGGTAAACGTGGTAGATAATATATTATGACTTTCAAAAATATGATGTCAGGATGAATTGAATTTTTAGAGTTATTACATAACAGGCACATATCCTGATATCATATTTTTGTAATTCAAAATAATTTGTCTATACTGTATAAATTTTATATTCGTCCGATGAGTCATTATGAGTCAGTCATTAAGGAGACGGTCAACCAGTGCTGCGATGGCCGAGTGGTTAAGGCGAGAGATTAGAAATCTCTTGGGGTCTCCCCGCGCAGGTTCGAATCCTGTTCGCAGCGTTCTCTTTTTAGAATTTTTGTGACTATTTTTTCAGTAAAACAGAAAAAATATGATTTTAGACTAGAATATTTTATGTTCATAATTATTTTTCAGTAGTCTAAAATGACCGACAATTTTGGTCAAAATTTGAATCATCATTTTGAAAACTAGTGAGCCTACTCTTTCCTGTCATTATTTTTATGTATTTCGAATAGACGGAAAACCAGTGTATATAATTAGTTTGTAAATATGCAAAGTGCACATCGGAAGTTGTGCCAAACGTGAAAAGGGCAAAACACGCACGTTCCAAGCGATTTGTAGCTTCCTAAGGACGATTATAAATCCATTAGGTGCCCGAGCCCGGAAGTAATAGAGACATCTTTGGGTCGGAAATGATTGAATGGGACCTTACGAGGAAGTCGAAAATCACAAACATAAAAAAGACCTTAAATAAACAACACAAAACTTAACAAACCGTATGCAAATTGATCTTCGGCCATGCCAATTAGCATCGCAGTAATTTGATTTATTTAACTACCACGGTAGTTACCGCGGTACACCGTTAACTTTGCATTATAGAGTGGATGCTCCAGCTATATGGTGACCATAAACTTGTCGTGCCATAATTAAAAAGGTCGTAAAATCGGGCAAAAAATTCGTTGAACTAGAATTATGACTTGAAGATAAGTAAAATAACCCCAATTAAGCATGCGGTTAACCACAGCTGCGATGGCCGAGTGGTTAAGGCGAGAGATTAGAAATCTCTTGGGGTCTCCCCGCGCAGGTTCGAATCCTGTTCGCAGCGTTCTTTTTCGATATTTGCGTGTTAGGGCCTAACCAGTGTTGGAAACGTTGGGCGTTGGGATGCGTTGGCCAACGTTAGTTAGGCAGTCTTGCGAAAACTTTTCGCCGAAAAGGTGCTTAAGGCTAACGACGGCCGTCGTCAAGACGTGCCTAAAGCTGACGGTCTTTAGGAAACATCGACGGCAGTCCGACTAACGGTATCACTTTCGCACTGCAATTTCGCAGCACTTTCACAACACTGGTTTTAGGAATAGTAACTTAGAATACAGTATCGGTACCCATTTTGACCATTTTTAGCTACCGAAAAACTCGGTTGTAATGAGCGCATTGGNCTCTCGCCTTAACCACTCGGCCATCGCAGCACTGATAAACGTTCTACAAATGACTCATCCAAAATGACTCATCAGGAAAACATCCACCAGGAAATAATGGTTGTCCAAGTTAACCCATTTAAGGCCACAGTCACAAAGTTACAGAAAACAGTTCCCTTAGGTCTTATTTATTGACAAGAAACGCAAAAAATCTGCTTCGGACAGGTTTGTTGAGATAAGAGCGCAGGCCATTATTAGTGCCGTAGAGGTTTACTTTACTTGGTAACGTAACGCATAAAATTAATAAAAATGCGTGAGCAGATTTTTTTTTATATTGCAAGTTGTAATTTGCAACTGTCAGTGAACTGACGATGTCGCTTAACTCTCAGGGGAAGGAGTTTTTGGGAACCCGTAGGGGAAAAATGCGTGTAAATAAACACGCACTTAAAAAATTCACAATAATTCGCAATAATTCAAAAAAACTGGTAAAGCCAAGTTGTAGGTCTCGTCAAACTACGTCGATCTGACTATTCAGAAAATGATTTGGGCCACCAGGGCCCACTAGAGAGCTGTTTGAAATCTCCAACCTACGCAAAAAATAACACCGCCTATCGAATTTTCTCAAAAAGTTGAGGGGGTCAGCAATACTCGTTTTGACCTACGGGGCCTCCATATGCCTTAAAACGACGAAAAAACCCAGTTACGTGTCTATTTACACGCACTTCCCCCTGTGAGTTAAATTACTATTAAAGAATTAATTTGTCATTTATTCGAGTATCATTTCTGGTGGAGGTTTCCGGATTGGGTAGTGTGTTTTGACGATGGTGTCCCTATCCCATAAATTGCGACAAATGGACTTTTTTCATACATACGCTTTGTCAGTTGCAGTAATGAATTTATCTCCTACATGTATATTTATGCCATCAACTCTTAACTATCCATAATTGGCTTGAATTCTGATTTCTAATTTTTATTTTGATGAAGCGTTGAATAATTCCATTTTAGAATAGAACAGACTAATTTTTTTTTTGAACAATTCGTTCTGTTTAAAATTTAAAATTTAACTATCAGGGGGAAGGACTTTTGATAACCCGTAGGGGAAAATTGTGTGCACGTATGCACACACTTAACAATTTACAATAATTATGGTAAAACTAGTAAAACCAAGTTGTAGAGCTCGTCAAACTCCGTCGATCTGACAATTAACAAATTGATTCGGGCCACCAGGGCCCCATAGAACGCTGCTTGAAATATCCAACCTACGCAAAAAATAACGCCAATGGAGTTTTTGAGGGGGTCAGCAATACCAATTCTGCCCTACGGGCCTCCTTATGCCTTAAAGCGACGAAAAGCGAAGTCGTGTGCATATATGCACACACTTCCCCCTGCGAGTTAAATAACTTATTCTTTGAAAATCGTTTCCTCCTCATGACCGAGGTGCCGTTGTAAGGGGTACGTTAAAGGATGACTTAATGGTTAAAATGTTTGTTTTTTCAGATTTTTTTTATTTCTTGCTAGATCTCACTTCGCGCCATTTTCCCCTTATGGATAAGGAGTAAATTAAAATTTTGGGGAAAAAGATTTGTGAAAATTAGTTTTTGGGGAAAAATAATTTTTTTAAATAAAGACTTTATTTTTAGAGAACTGTCCTTGTCTCCGACATAGGTGTCTCCGAAATGATTGTCTCCAAACCGGGTGGGTTTTTCAGATTTTTTTAATGTCTCCAAAACGGGTGAAATTTTGGCAACAAACTTGAAATTTATTCAATTTAGTCATGACTCATGACTCATAAGTGTATAACAGGGCTCGATTTTTGCCGAGCCCTGGTGTATAAAGCTAATTTAGTTAAAGTGTGAGAGAGACAATAATTGATCTAACTGAACACGATATAATATTGATAAAAACTATTTTAGTGTTTTATCTTGAAAATTAAGTGTATCGCGTTTAAGGCTAAGTGTCTTACATTAAAGGTTAACTTCCAGTTTTTAGTTAATAGATCCAGTATTTACTCTCCTCATCATTTATCATTCATTATTTAACTCGTATGGGGAAGGGGTGAAATGGGAATTTTGTGCACACGCTCAAAAATTGCTATAATTCAAAAAACTGTTAAAACCAAGTTGTAGAGCTCGTCAAGCTACGTCGATTCGACTATTCAGAAGTTGATTTGGGCCACCAGAGCCCCCTAGAGAGCCGACAAAATCAAGTCGTGTGCATATATGCACACATTTCCTTTTTGGAGTTAACACGAATCCATTTGTAATTTTTGGGTCGAAATTTGTGTCACCTACGAGATAACTGCTTCAAAAAATTTTTTGCGTAGGTTGGACATTTCCAACAGCTCTCTAGGGGGCCCTGGTGGCCCAAATCTACTTCTGAATAGTCGGATCGACGTAGTTTCACAAGCTCTACAACTTGGGTGAACTAGTTTTTTTTTAATTACTGCGGTTTTTAAGTATGTGTAAAAATGCACACAATTTCCCCCTACGGTTACCATTTCAGTCCTCCCCCTGAGATTTAAGTCAATTATCATTAGAAATATGTCACATAACAAGCGATTTTTCTGGTATTTGATTTCGTTTCTTATCTGGTCCATGTCGGGCGTGGCATCGTCTCATCATATTTTTTTTCGGGAGCTCTAAAAGAATTTGCTTTGTAAAAAGTCTTAAATAAAGGCAAATCTTGTTAATTATTTCGGACCATAAATCATATTTTAAAATCCACAGAATGATTTTGTAGTTTCTTTGCTAAAATCCAATTACAAATTGTCACCTCTTTTTTTCGTTTTCGCCCGAAAAAAAGCTTTTTTGGCAATTTCGGATAAACCACGATGTTACACACTGGCTAGAAATTTGCAAATTGCCAAATTACGGCCAAATCATAAATCATGAGTTACAGGGGCTGTGCGGAAAAGGGGACTGCTGAATAAGGGTCGATTGTGCTAAATGAGAGTCAGTAGTGCTAAATAAGGGTCATTTTTTCGATAAAACAGTTTTTCGAGCAAACAGTTTTTGCTAAAAAAAAGTCCGTTTTGCATATACGCATAGTATAGTATAAAAAATAAAATGTATTATAGACCCCTGCGCAGTTATCCGGCCGGTTTCTTAGAAAAAAGAAACTTGGGTAAAAAAAAAGAAACTTGGGTAACTGAGTTGAGTGCCGCAGTGGACTGTTCCACGGTCTAAAACCCGAACACGTGGGTTTCTATTAGTTTTAAAAACAATATTTATTAATAATGCGCGTATGAGGGTTAAAGTCGGTTTTGTTTTAACCGCCGTCTACAATCGATTACATATAATACGCGTCATCAAAAACTAAATGTTATTCAATGGGACAAAATCAAAGTACGCCCAATACAGTTCGTATACAAACCACAAACCGCTTGTAAACAGATGGTTAATATTGAAAACTTTTTAAAGTTCAATTTTGCTGTACCAACAGAAGCTACGTACGAAATTATGAAATAAACTACACAGGATGCGCCGTTATGTTCCACCCCGTTATGTGTCACTTTTTCCCGTAGTGTCATAAAATTCATGTAAATATATATACGTTTTAACCCTCAAAAACCACCCCGGACGTTTGTCCGCCCCATGTAAATATACATTTTTTGAGTTGTTCGGCTTTTATTAGAGAAAAGAACAGCGAAAATCAACATAGAATAATCGATTACAAAGTTGGAGAATAAAATAAAATAATTTTATTTCCACTTTCAAGAGTAATTAGTCATTGATTGAACCAAGTTTTTTCGGACTTGTTTTTTCCAAAAATCTAAACTAGTTAACGGCTCGCTGGCCTGTAAAAAATGAATCCATTGGGTCGTCCGGTAAAAAAATTGAGAATTTGTCCTTTTCTGGCCAAATCGACCAAAAAATCTCCAAGGGTTCCCGAGGGGTTTTCGAGAGTATGCTCATTCAAATCAAGACCATCCATTTATAGGTGAATAAATTACGAACGATCAGAGAAGAGTAAATGAGGGCACGGACAAACGTCCGGTCTCCTGTTCGAGGATGTGCTAAATTTTCGTATTTGGGGGGTTAAACAGTGGTCAAAATCAATCGTGATATAAATCGAGCTCTAACGGTCTTCATCAGCTCTAACGTTTGTGAAATGCGAAATTGATATTCAGCAACTGTAGAGAACATTGTGTAGATTTACTAGTAGTAAATTACAACTACAAGTGGTTTGTTTCCGGTCGTTTGTAAAATTGTCATTTTTTTGTATGCGATTATATATCACGGTTTCCACTTTGCGTACTAAAATCACGTTGCTCAAAATTTAAATTGAATCGCGCACTATGAACAAGACATTATCAGTTAACTGTCATGAACGCTATGTTGTGAATTCCGAGAAACGTACTTTGTTATGTGCGACGTTATCGCTAGACCTTTAGTATACATCGGGTGCGCAATTATCCGGCGGGTTTCGCGACAAAAAAAAACCGACCGATAACTCCGTAGGATGCCCAATAACTGCGCAAGGCGTAGGCGGAAACGTGAAAAGTTTTTAAGGGAAAATAGTTTGCTCTCATTTTGTAAGTTAAAATATATATAGTCCTTATCGCATTAACGGGTACCTATTTAATGGGCATTACCTAGTCAACGAGTACGATTTTCAGCATTTTTTCTTAATAGTTAACGATTTTTAAATTTCAAGACACCCGTTAACTCAGTTGGGACTGTATGAGTAAACGCAGAACCGTCTGTGATAAATACAAAGGAGTAAAACTAACATAACTGAATACACGAATTATGCGCATTTATACCCTTTCGCCGTTGTGTTTCACTCCGTAATTTTCGTTCGTAATCTCCGTTCGATTTTGATATTAATGAATCCAGAACCGTTTGTGATAAATGAGGCATTTAAAATCTAAATAAACAGACAACCGTTTGTGACAAAGAAAAGCCGACAACATATTTAGACTTTATAATTGAAAACGCGAATTACCGGCGTAAGGAAGTTAAAGGATAACCTCGTGATCAAATTGTGATCAATAACTACCGGATGAGTTTCATGAAAATCAGCCGAGCATTTCTAGTATACCGTGTCGGCAGAGACGGTACCAATTGGACTACACCTTTTCCGAGCCCCAGGATGCAGAAAGAAAAAAAACGAAAAAGAGAGGCGCGCCCTTAGCCTATTTTGCGCAGTCGAAATAATAAAAGAAGGGTTAACGATAGGTAATATGGAACTTCCTTATAGAGCCGGAATTCGATGCCGTCGTATAATCCAGAAATGATCAGAAAAAAATTNAATTCCGAACACTTTGTCCGGTACGCGCGATTTTCATTGGAAAACAGGATTTGTTTTTGAAAACCAGCGCGAAATGGGTCGTCTATATGTACGGATTCCGAGAAACCTGCTGTACAAAAACAATGTTTGTTTCCCGTTAAACAAAGTCAACATTTATATGATTTATTTGGTTAAACAAAACCAACCACTTAAGAAAGTTGTTTAACGGTGAGAGCCACGTAAACTTGCAACAGCACACCGTGTGTAGCACCGGCGCATCGGAGTTAACTGGCACGATTTTTAGCCTTTTTCTAAATAGTTAATGATTTGCAGATTTCAACAAACACGTTAACTCAGTAGGGACTGTATAAATAAAAGGACAACCGTCTGTAATAAATACGGATCAGTTTCGAATCTTAAACTGAACCCGCATATAAACACTTCTCTCGTACCGTTATTTATAATTTTAATTTAAAACTTAATAAACAGGGAACCGTTTGTGACAGATAAAAACCGGCAACATATTTAAACTTTTTTATTGAAAACGCGAATTACCGGCGTAAGTACCCACTGAAAATTTAGGGATAACCTCGTGATCAGTGTTTGACGCGGTTTTCACAATAACTACCGGTTGAAAAAATTTATTTTCCGAAAAATCGTTGCCGTAAGGTGCCGCTGTTTTCTCCCCTGTTTTAAAACGCCGCATTTATAAAGAGGGTAGAAAGGAGGGCAGCCCAGTTCCAAATAAAAAGGGGGAAAATTGGTCTTTATATTATCTCAAAATATGCCGATACGGTATACCAGAAACGTTCGGCCGATTTTCATCAAACTCAACCGGTAGGAAGACATTTTTCGATTTTTCGGAAAATAAAATTTCTATAAGTCTTTAATACAAATTAAAACCATTTGCAGCACCTCGAATTTTGCTTGTAACATGCTCATTGGCCAAGTAGGGGACATTAGCAATATTTTCGATAGTTGTTTTGAATACAGCATTCTAATTGGCTAAATAAGCTCATGAGTTGAACCGCATTAGCCGAGCGCCAAAGCCACCTCTGTATTTTTATGAACTTGATGGAATTGATAACGTTTTGTGTAATTTACAACGTAGCTGCTACGTATTTGTATTTGGCCAGAAGTTTTAACCACTTCTCCGAAAACACGTTTTTTAGAAAAAACAGTCGCATATTCCGTTTGGCGTAAATAAAGTAAAACAAATGTCGCGTTGAATCTTAATGGCGATAAATTATCAGTTTTATTAGTATACAGTTGGTGACGAAACGAGTTGACACTTTCGTTTCCGATTTTTTCGTCAAAAACTGTCAACTCGTTAGGTCACTTTTGCCCCTTTTTGCCTATTTTTGCCCGAAAAACGCCCAAAAACTGTCAATTCGTTAGGTCTTTGTCAACTCGTTAGGTGTCAACTCGTTTAGTCACCAACTGTAGTATTATACTACTAGTACGTGTTGTCGCTTTTAGATTATTCGGCATGGTAAAAAGTCTAAAAAATTAGCCCTTGCGGAAAAAACGGGCCAATTTTGCCTTCCAAACCCATTTGCATTAATTTTTGCGATACAAATTGCTATACCAAAACCGTTTCGATTAACGAGCACCTGACCCGAATAACCCATAAGGCGTAGACGTAATAGCTCGAAAAATGCAGAAAGTGGCCCGATAAACCATCTTTGATGAGTGTGATTTCGTGATAAGTGTGATTTTGTGATGAGTGTAATTTTGTAATGAGTGTGATTTTTTCCGTTGTTATGTTATGTAAAATACTTTCTTCTTAATTATTTGTTACGAACTACGTTTTTCTATTTTTGAAATGTTCCTGAAGAAATTTCCTCGGCTGATTTAGAACGTGAAGTACGCTTTTTCTCATATCAATATGACAGACATGTATTTCTCATGTAATATTTGCATAACGATCACGGTTTGTTTGGGTCATTTTATTATTCACAGCCATGTTTATATTGTTTTTACTCGTTCTCATGGTGGAAGTTGTTTTTTGTTGCATCGGTTTTGATGAATATTCTTAATGCATTTTTAGACTACTGTCGCGGCATGTCGCAGGATACGGTGATAACGGTGTCTATGTATAAAACTATTAATCTCCTCCTACAGTAGGACCTCTGATGTTTTAATTTGATTTAATTTTATTTCGATCACTAATTTTTCAGGTCAATAATAGTTGCGAAACTCCTATTTTTCAACATTGATGGAGTTTAGAAAATATTATTTATAAAAACTCTCTATTTCATTGTTTACCGTGATATTCAAAGCATTTTGCCCAAAAATGACATTAATTGTGTGAAAACTGTAGGAGGAGATAGAGTTTGAAAAACCTTTTTTTTTCTTATAATTTTCCGCCACGCGAAGAGTTTACGGCAACAGTTATGGTGTCGAAATTTTTCTTATCTGATACCTTTAGCATTTCTACATAAGCTCGCAAAACAATTTAGTAAAATTAATCAATAGGGTAATTAGAAACGCTTTCATTTTATTTATAGAAGTAAAACATAAAACCAATTTGTAAAGTGCTAATTCGGACAAACGTCCGAGTTATGTGTTCAGGGTTAACTTGTCCTGAGATTGACTTGAATTAACCCGCGAATTCCTAAGTTCAAATTCACTACATCTAAAGGACATAAAAAATCTTCATAATCGTTTCTTGTCAATTTCGTATGCCAAATTATACGATGTAAATAACTACTGTATAATAAGAACACAAGTTTCGAACGAACAAATTCCTACCTTCAGGCATTTGAAAATTTCTAACTTCAATGAACAAGTACAAAGTACCGGCTTTCTTGCTGGAATAAATGTAAACAGCCGCTTTGAAAATAATTTCTACTAAATTGTTACTTTAGTTTTTTGTAGTAAAATCCACGCGGTGTCCCAATGAACTGAACACAGATAACGGTGACATAACCGTAAACGACACCCGTCAAATTTTATTATTTTGTCGGATTCTCCATTTAAAATTACATCATGACCCCATTTTTTCGAATATATTTATAATACATAAATGTATATTACTAATATATTAGTAATACTAATAATCTCTTAATAAATGTCAATTGCTGAATATTGTTAGTTCTACAAGTAAATTACATACGTATGTTTCTGTATGTTACATGCATATGTATAAAGGTCATGCCATATAATTATAATAATTTCCAGCGTTAATTTGAATAATTAATAAATTATCTTGTACTACCTGCCGGATTTATTACTGACAAAAATTTCCAGCTTATCCGCCTACGCCCTGCGTCGTGATTTGGCAAACACAGTTGAACATAATAATCATGAAAATTGGAATTTACTGGAGCCGTACATTTTCCGGCAAACGACCCAAGTCTAATTTAATTACACCACATGAGTCATTATAGAGCTACCCGTTATAGGGCTAAAATCTCGTTATCAGGCTACTTTTTGTGAAATCGAAATTTCGTTATAGGGCTATTTTTTCAATTTTTATCGAATCCTAATAAAATGATCATAAAATATATGAATACCGTACATACCGTACAATTCATAATTTTTCTGTGCAAACAGCACCAAGTATTACACCCCCTGCGCTGTTATCTTGCAACTATCGCATGAAAAAAATCCGCAAGATAACGGAGCGAACGGGGATATTTGCAAGATAACAGCGCAGGGCTTAACACATAAAGATAGGGATTCTTGGAAAATTGGCCTAAAAAAATCTGCAAGATAACGGAGCCAACGGGAAAATCTGCAAGATAACGGGTGACAAGATAACAGCGCAGGGGGTGTACTGATTAAATCATAAGCATAAATTTTTGGTTCATATTTTACAATAAACTTCAATTCAGAAATTGATCAAAAACACTTTTTAAAATTTTTCAAAAGCCCCTTGGACGCCGTAAAGACTAGTTGGTTCAGGCAGTCGTGTACGAGTTAAACGTGAAACAAAATAAAGTTGTTTTCTTGGTTTTATGACCGAGCAATAGTTGTAGAAGGATATTAGTAGACGGATATTACGTGAAAAAAATTGGTTACGATACGTAAAGCCACGAAAATGAATAATTAATACCACTAAATCAGATTGCGCCAAAGATGAGCTGCACAACAAAAAATCCAACATTATCTGTAAGAATATGACCACATTGAAAAACTCATTTTTCAAGCTTTTTTTTCAATGACCAAATCCAATAATCACATCCTCGACCACCGGCTGCCTATTTAAATATAATCGTGTCGATGTATAACTGCAGCAATTTTTTTTTTCTTTTTACATGATTCCATTACAACATGTTTTTGGACAGTTTTTTTTTCATTTTGATTTAGATGAATTTATGCTCGAGTCCACAATTTAATCATGGGCTTGTTTATTGACCAACGTTTTTTGCTTCTTCACCTGCTTATGTTTGTTGTAAATTTTGATTCGTGATGTAGAAATCGTTTTTTCTAAACAAATATTTGCATCTTTCCTTTTGGCACGTTTCGTAACTCAGATTTTGTTACGTTTAGCCAGCCAAATTTGTGGTAGTTTGCCCAACTCTAGGGATTCTATTTTTTGGAAATATCACAAAAAATAACGAAGTATTGCATTTTTGAAAGATAACTGGACAAGTGGTGTTATACAAATTTCAAGAATAATACCCCGGTGCGCAGTTAAAAAGTGTGTGTTTCGTGACAAAAAACCCGCCTGATAACTTCGCTGGGCGTAGGCGGAATAGGGGAAAAGGATGAAAAAAACAGCCTGATAACAGCACGAGCGGGAATTGCGCAATACCATATTGTTATTATCCAATGACAGACCTGCCTGATAACAGCACGAGCGGGCCAACCCGCCTGATAACTGCGAACCCGGTGTATTTCGTGTTGGGAAATTTCGATAATTTTTTTAATGATTTCTCATAAATTGTTTCATAAGTTTAAAATTTCACATCACTTCTAATTTAGAAGTTCTAAACGTTCTAAAATTATCATATCACTTTAGCACGTTTCAAAACGGTTAATTTGCGCTGGTCAACGATATCAATTTTCCGGGATAATGTCTAGAATTTAAACTCTTATATGCAAGTTAATAAAGCCAGTTAAATAAATTGCGACTCATTTTTGTTTTGTTTTTTTTCTCTATTTATTCAGAGTTAATGGCTTTTCAAAGAAGGTAGGCATACAGTAGGCAAGGATTTTTCATAAATATAATATCAGTTTCACAATTATAAATAGGGATTAAAGCAAGAAATGGTAAATTATAATATATAATATCTGTCATTATCCAAAGAATATATGACTCATCAGATCTATGTATGTTGAGATTAGTAGCTGGGGGAAAATGTATCATGGCATTTTGTTGTAGATATAAATTTAGAAGTTTAAATTAAAAAAATTATTTTTGAAGTAATATAAACTCAAGCCGACTTCATAAAGTTTCGGTAACGAAGTCGTTTCATTCTAGAATTGAATGTTGGCCGCCTACGCTGGTTTCGTGTGCCATGTAGCATACTGCGGGCCAGGTTTTGCTCCTCTTTTGACATTGTGGCCGAAATCCAATCAGATATTTGGCTCACGGAAGCTTGAACTTTTCCGCTTTTTTCCGATCGGCGAACGCCCAACCGGTGAAATTCTAGATTGTTTGCAAGGCGGTTCTGTCCAATTGAGTCACGTTTGATTCGAGCGGCAAAGGCAGTTTGTGTGATAAAAATGACTAGATAAATGCAATTCATATTCATGTTTTAGTATTAGTGGTTTTAGGATTATAGTTTGAAGTAGCAAAAAACACATTATTAATACCTAAAAAGTTACGTTAGGGCGGTGCAATAATTTTCCTCTCTTCAATGTTCTAGAAGAATTAAAATTGGCATTTGTATTATATTGTGTGGACCGTGTTTTACATGATTTTTGAAAAATAGTGGTGATAGAGCGCCTAAGTGCTTTTTCTGATCTAAGTTTTTTAATTGGAAGATACTGATTCCATCGAGTTCCCATAAAGTGAAGTACGGTATAGTTTACCCTTAACGTAACTTTTTTGAAAGACTCCTACAATTTTAAACCCCAAAAAGGCGGGTCACCGATTACCTTTATTTTAAAATATGTTGATGAAAATATCCTAAATGTTAATTACTGAATAATTTTAGTTCTATAAAGTTCATGCCATATAATTATAATAACTTCCAGCTGTAATTTAACGAATTAATTATCTGGGACAAGCTACCGGCCCGGTTTGTTACTCGTTTGTTTTGTATAATAATGTCAGTTCACAAACAAAAATAAACATTCATAGGTTTTAACTTAACTTTAAGGGCCCTAAAATTTCTATTCGTAGAAATCAGAGATGCAAAAGTTCTGTTTTAAATTAAAGAACAGAACAGAACAAAACGCTTGTTCTATTTTGTGATGGTTCTCTAACTTTTGGACCAATTGGGACAAATTAATGATTTTGTTATTCTTTCATTTCGACGTTCTTCACCGTTCGAACGCGTTCTGGAGCGTTCTTGTGATGGAAAAATGCCCAGAATGCATCTTGGAACGTTTTTTTGAATAGAACGAAAAAATGTTCTAAATGGACGTTCTGTTCTGTCTCGTGATGAAAAAATCGCACAAAACGGTGTTTTTGCGTTCTTTTGTTCTATTGGCGTTCTGTTTTCAAGATCTCACGTTCTGCAAAAAAAACAGAACTTTTACAATAAAAGTTAAAAGTTAATCAAGAAGATAAAATTCTAATCTCGATTGAAAAAAGATTTTCTCACTAAACCTATCGTACCGCAACAAAAGAGGGTTTGCCAATCATTAATACAAATGACATAATAAAAATCATTTTTTCGTTCTATAATGAGGTGACCTTTGGAAGCGACGAAAATGAGTTTTTGAGAGACAGTTCCATTGTTGTTTGACAGTTCTTATTCAGATGGGCTCGGGGCTCACGGTACCATTAAAAGTACATAATACACGCTCGCCCTGTTCCGACTAGAGTGACCACGGTTTACATGCAGCTCGACAAATCAAAAATAACATATTTTAAAATTTGGTTACATTAACCTGTTGAATTTTCCATGAACGTGTTATATGGGATTAGATCAAACTGATTCCTTAAATTCTCCAGATGTTGATCTCAAATTTAAGATCATACGCACCACCTGTCTATGAAAGTTAACAAAACGATGGGGAAAGCAAGTGTTAACTTCCATGAATTTTGTAAACGTCTACGAATTTTTATTAACTTTGGACTAAAGTCTTTAGTACACAGTGCGTCAAATAGAATTAGAAAAAATGACGCGAATAGACTGTTAACTTCCATGAACTTTGTTAACTTCCAGTTATTTTGTTAAATCAACCTACGTCACAATTCATAAATACACAAAACAGGTTTCGCATAAATACAGATAATACCGCTTGGCTGTGCACTTTTTGAGGAAATCACTCAAACTTGGTTGCCAAAAATTCGTGTATAAAATAGAGAAGGCTTGATTTTCACGGCTTTAAAAAGTTAACAAAATCCCGGAAGTTAACAAAAATAATGGAAGTTATTTTTTACCTTCTAAAATTGCACAATGCATGATTTTCTACATTCAGCACGTCGCATTCTCACTACACGCATTTTTACACACGCTGATTAGCCACAAGAAGTGAGTCGAATCTAAGCGTGCTCTCTCGATTGGCCTCCCTCTTGATCATCGTAGTAATGCTCGCTTGCTAATTGGGCAAAAATCCCGTATTCAAGAGTTCCGAAGGTTATTGTTACTTCAGCCTTTTGACACGCTAGTTCCGAAATAAGCTATTCGACTTAGAATTTCAATGAATCGAGTCTCCTGTTGGTTCTCTGATTGCGCGACTGGTGATTAAGCTTAATGCTTCTTTGGAAGTAAAATATGTATCCGACATCGTGAATGCACGTTGAATGTTGTTTTCCGTTTGAAACTTTTTTGAGGCATTTTTTTTTGTCTTCCTCATGGATGAGAAGACGCATTTCGCATTCACTTCACTGTCAGTCACGCACCACCGGAACGCTGATTTACTTGCGTAAAGATTTAACTGCCTTTTCCGTGAACGTTTCGGCGTTACTTTTTCGGCGAAAGCGACGCTAATTTGAGGAGCCGTTATTTGGCTACCCCCATGTATCATATGTGACATACAATGAGTTATTTTTTATATCTGGCTAAAATTTTGCTCAATTAAACTTACCTTAAAATTGGCGCGCTCATTGGACGCTAATTTAAATCGCGGCCGCTGATTGGCTGGATAAACCTACGGTTCTCGCGCGAGAACATCAGCAAGATTTAAAAATAACTCATGGTATATCATCAAATTTCCGTTTGATTATAGATCCAAATATTAAAATTGTGCAATCAACTAATGAGATTTATTTTTTTTTCAAACAGTAAAACGACCCTTATTTGGATGTGATCTGAATTTGATAATTTATTAGAACTATTTCATGAAGTTGACTGATTCGATGGCGCACAAAAAAGGACTTGAAACTAAGCGTTTCTTGTTCGTTGACATGTACCATATAGGCCTTTGTAGACCAACTTTGTGTTTTTTCCGGTTTGAAAAAATATGATGCGTAGTGATGGTCCACCTAGTGAATGAGCCGGAAAAGGCCGAAAG
>SCLG01000239.1:234737-255213 GCA_004367875.1 Oikopleura albicans
AAAATCAGTCAGTCGACTCATTCTTATGAATCCCTAATTTCCAAGCGATTGCGATAAAATTTTATATTCAGTCGAAATTTTTTGATGCACGAAATTGTCTCAAAGGTTCTAATCATTTAAAATTTAAAGGTGTTTGATTACGTGAGTGTTCAAGTCTCTTGATCAGCTAGTCGATGACTTAGGCCGTGTTTAGAAAACGATAACAGAGGCGAGGAGTTAAACGGCTAATCGCGATCAGTACATCGATTTTATATTCACGAAGCTCGTACCGATATTGATTAATATACTGTTCAATGCTGGTCTCATTTTTGCTGGCGTTTTAAAATTGCGTGCAAGTTCTATTTGACCCTAAGCCGATTGAGGGGTACAATCAGATAGCAGAAATAAGCGTTAGTAAAGCTGCATTACCATATATTTCGATATAACGTGCGGACACAAAAAATTGAATCACACTGTACATATAGACTAGACAAGAGATAATATTTTGGGCAAATTTGCCGTCGGGATGGCATTAGGCGCTTTCACGTTGAGTGGGCGTTCGAAAAAGGACACTTTACCCTTTGGAGTCCATGGTAGCATTAAAAAATCATCAAACTGCACCGGTTTAAAATAAAACCGCGATAACCGTCAAAAGTCTATTTTTTTGGCTCTCCTATATAAGATTCTTATATTACTAGTTGAGTTTCATGAAAAGTAGCCGAGCTTTTCTAGTATACCGTGTCGGCATATTCTAGGATAATGTACATTTTACACTTTTTATTTGGAACTGGGTTGCCCCTCTTTTCCCCCTCTTTATAAATGCCGCATTTATCAAAAAGGGGAGAAAGAATGACACCCAGTTCAAAATAAAAGCGGAAAATTGGTCTTTATATCATCTTAAAATCAGCCGACACGGTATACTACAGGTTTAGCCTCATGAAAATCGGCTGAGCGTTTCTAGAATAGAGCAATTTTCTTCTTTTTTCTTGCAACGGGGTGCTCCTATTGGCCAATATCATTTTAAAATATGCCGACACGGTATACTAGAAACGCGCAGCCGATTTTCATGGGACTAAACCAGTAGTAACGCTCGGCCAATTTTCATGAAACTCAGCTGGTAGATATTAATTACCGGAAAGTTCATCACTTTTTGTATTTACGTTTAAACATTTAGGGGGGTTAGTAAAAAATCACATAGAGGTCGAGTTGCTCCTAACGCATATTTACAACCGTTAACTAGACGGCGTAATCGATAACACTGAATAAACTTACAAACGTTCAGTAACGTACTCTTTAGTTACGCAAATAAATTGACGTATATCATTTTTAATTAATGTTTGTACGCAAATCTTATTTATGAAAACTATTTTATGTACAATATGTCGCATAATTTTGTCTGGTGAATCTAATTCGCTGACTGTAAAACATTATGTACGCACTATTCGTGATAGAAAATTGCTAAATGTATAATACACTTGTAGCTACATTTCATACATGGCGTGTGTCTTACAAGGGAATATACACACCATTAGTTGAATACGTGTTTAACCATAGTGTTATAAAAAGAGGGACACAATTAACTGGCAAATATGGAACATTTCAACTTTCCTTTGATGTCGACATACGGTACGATGATTACAGGTGGGACCCACTTTTTAAAACGCATTTTAAACACGGAAAACCTATTACGAGATTATTTTTTAACACGGAAAACTTCTTACGGGGTTTATTTTCAACACGAATTTTTCTAAAGACCGAAAAATTCTCACGAGATTTACTTTTGAACGATATCGCGAAAAATTGTCCAAAATATCTGCGCTGTTATCGGGTCAAAATGGCGTAATCGTAACTTTTTAAATATATAATACAGCGCCTGCGGGTTTATCAGGCCACTTTCGACTCCCAAAACCGGCGTGATAAACCGTCAGTGCGTGGGCGGGCTGGGCGAATTTTTTTCGGAAAAATAAGTGGCCTGATAAGGGCACGAGCGGGCAAAGTGGCCTGATAAACCCTCAGGCGGTGTACTCAAAAAGAACGCAGGTGATGTTATGATTCGCCAAAAACAAAAGTTTCAAAAAAGTAAAACTCAAACTATCTCACCATATGAAGAACGTTTTTAGAAACTCTTGAAAAAAGATATTGCGTTCACCATTTCAAAATGCTAAAAATATGTACGGATTACACTTCACGTAAAATTAACAAAGACTTATCTCATTAGAGATAATATTAGTAGTTGTCATTTTTATCGAGTAAGATTGTTGAGTTAAAACTACATTTTTGAAAGTGTAACGTTTTTATCTACCCTGTGCGCTTGATTAATAAAACCCAAAAAAGGGTCGAAATCCCTTGTTGGAAAATGAAACCGTTATGATCGGATGAGTGTTGATAAAGCGGGGGGTCCCTTGAAGGGTTAGAATAATCCGGAAGTGTTTTTCTTCCCGACTTTTCTTTAAACCGTTTTTTCAATCTAGTTCCGAAAACAGTTATGAATAAATATTTCTCCGATATTGATGTACCTGATGCCCCGATTACATTAAAAGGAATTACATTTGCTCTCATCCGATTCCCATCTTGTCGAGTGTAATTAAACATACTTTCTTCTAATTTTAAAAAACTTTCGCAGAATAGGGTCTGTTTTAAATGCGACAGTCTGGAAACTAAACACAAATATTCAATGTTCTATTTTATTTTTTAGAAAACTACAGTCATGAAAGGGTTCTAAATCTACAGAGGTGGAGACTAAAAAGTTAAAAAATGAAGTGGTTGGGCACTTTGGGCCTATCGGGACTTTGTTTGGACTGGAATCGAACAAATACAGGGAGTAGTCCAATTCTGAGCCAACCAATTCTGGATCGCTTATCAAATAAAGTCCAATTCAGGGACACTTTTTTTTCCAAAAAAAAAAAAAATTAAAAGTTCAATTCTTGGTCAAAAAGTCCATCTTTGGGTCGCATTATACCCCAATTCTTTGTGGAACGTCGAATTCTGGGTCAAAACGGGAATTTGAGTGAAAATCGCAAAGCGACCCAGAATTGGACTACCCCCTGTAAAAGGGTAAAATAAGGTAACAAACGTTTTTTTTGTCCGCTGCCAGGGGAGCAGTCTCCAACTAGGAGTCCCGTACGTTCTAGAACAACGCATATGGGTACATTAGTAAATTTGAACTAAACGCCCTAAATGGACTGACAATGATATTAAACCGGGCTTAATCAAAAATCCCTGAAACACGGGCCTTGTCAAATTTTATGAGAAAAAATATTCAATCATGAATCAGTTTTTCGAGAAGTTTCGCCACGTTAGGACGTAAGGTTACGTATACAACATTTTGGCCAAGTTACACGTTTGTCACTTAAAGTTATAGGATAAATGGATATAATAAAGGCTAAGTAGTACTTGGTATGTCAATTACATACAAATATACTTTCATGAAAAATCTTAACGCTTAGTTTATATGTACGCCGCTTATATGTAAAAGCCCATGTTAATGTTACAAGAATATAGCTTAAGATCTCTAGCTTTTATGGCTTACAAAAATTGTAAAATGCCAAGCCAAAGAAAATACAAATGACCCTGAAAAAAATTTGCCTATAGTTAGAAAAAACCCAGCGGCATGTCGCGGCACAGTCTGAATCGGTCTCTTTTCATTTGTGACGAAAGGGTAATACGAAATTTCTCCATTTTTAGCCAACAGTAATGCGCAAAAGGGTAAAATTAAGGCTAATTAAGCTTTCGTCACAAAAAAGGGACCGATTTAGATGATGCCACCCCAGTCAAGCGTTATTTATGACGAGCTTTTTCCTAAAATCATTTAAAAATGACCCCTACTAGGTAGAAATAAGTGTATTTGTAACCTGTACCTGACAAGTCGACGTTTTTCGTACATTTCGGGTTAAACGTGATGAGAATTTGAGCCGCTAAAAAAGCCTACACAATTTCGAAAGTCGTTTCCGGAGTAGTAGTCAGGACATTCATGAAATATTCATTTAGTATGTGAGATGAAGGGCCCCCTTACCCGCTTCTGAGATTATGTCGTGCATCAGGTTTTCTTACGTACTTCAATTTTATGGCATATCTTTTGACATCTGGCCATATTGAGTTTTACCAAATAATTGATGACGCCAGCACTTGCAAANGAATTATTTTTTTTTTGCCTGAAATAGAAAAAAAAGATACCAATCAGTTCCCTAATGTGCTTTGAGAGCCCGCGCCTCTTCATTCTGAATAGAAAAAAAAATCGCTCCTTTTTCGCTCCGTTCTGGACCCTAACGTGCTATGGGAAGTGGACACGCCCCGTCGAAACGGGACTTTGAGTGAAAATCGCAAAGCGACCCAGAATACGACTACCCCTGCAAAAGGGTTAAATGGGTGAAGGGTACTTTCGCGACCATTTGTGGTCGCGAAAAAACCCATTTATGACTACTTTCGCGACCACACTATTTGGTCGCGAATTGTTGTTCAAAATATGGCTTCGCGACCATATGGTCCCGAAAGTACTCATAAACGGATTTATGAGCGAAAGTACCCCACTTCGTGAAATGAGGTGAAAAAACGGTTGGTTTTTTTCGCTGCCCGGGGAGCAGCCTGCACCCAGGAGTCAGGTAAATTGTAGAATAACGCACATGGGTACATTAGTAAATTTGAACTTAACGCCCTAAATGGACCGAAACTGTTAGTAAACCGGGCTTATCAAAAATCCCTGAAGCACGGGCCTTTTAAATTTTATGAGAAAAAATTTTCAATCGTGAATCACATTTTTTTCTAGAAGTTTCGGCAGTTAGGACGTAAGGTTACGTATACAACATTTTGGCTCAGTTAAAGTTATTAAATAAACTAACACGTTTTTCACTTAAAGTTATAAGATAAATGGATAAAATAAATGGTAAGTAGTAGTTTGTATGTCAATTACATACAAATATTATACTTTCATGAAATTTCTTAACGCTTAGTTTACATGTACGCCGCTTATATGTAAAGGCCCATGTTAATGTCACAAGAATATAATTTCAACACTGGCTTTTATGGCTCACAAAATGCTAAAATGCCAAGCCAAAGAAAACAGAAATGGCCCTGAAAAAATCCGTCCATAGATAGAAAATTTTGATTGTGTTAAACCCCGGCGGCATGTCGCGGCACCATCTGAATCGGTTTCTTTTCATTTGTGACGAAAGGGTAATCCGCCGAAATTTCTCCATTTCTGGCCAAAAGCAATGCTCAAAAGGGTAAAATTTCGGCTAATTAACCTTGCGCCACAAAAAGGGACCGATTCAGACGGTGCCACCCAGACAAGCGTTATTTATGATGAGCTTTTTCCTAAAATCATTTTAATAATTGATCCCTACTGGGTAGAAATAATGGTATTTGTAACCAATACTTGTCAAGTCGACGTTTTTGGTACATTTCGAGTTAAACGTGATGAGGATTTGAGCCGCTAAAAAACCTACAGAATTTCGAAAGTCGTTTCCGGTGTAGTAGTCAGGACATTCATGAAATATTCATTTAGTATGTGAGATGAAGGGCCCCCTTACCCGCTTCTGAGATTATGTCGTGCATCAGGTTTTCTTACGTACTTCAATTTTATGGCATATCTTTTGACATCTGGCCATATTGAGTTTTACCAAATAATTGATGACGCCAGCACTTGCAAATTATAAACATGATTGAATACAATGTCATTTTTTATGGTAAAACGCAACGTTGTCGATTTTCGGTTTAACTCATGTTCACCGAACCCGCAGGTCTAACATGTTTTCGAGAAATTAACTCTTGAAGGTCACTCTTGGGGGTCACGGCTTACTTGCCCCCTTATGATGTGGGCCAAAAACGGCCTAAAAACAAAAAACGCTGATTGACGTGCCAAACCAAATTTCATGAAGAAATTTTTGGGACAACAATCAGAGATGAATTTTTTTTCCTCAAATTTTTTTTTCAAAAATTTTCCTGAGATAACTTTGTAGACATCTGACGATTTTTAATTGGTTTAGATGGATTCGTCATGCTCGAGTACCCCGTGAAACAACCTTCTAAGATATTTTTATATTTTAGGTACTTTAAAAACGACCATAACGGGCTTGTGTGATGATCATGATACGGGTTATACGAACACCTGTGACCCGCTGAAGTTAAACATTATTGGATGATAATATGATAATGTCTCTTTGTAAAATACATTTAATTTGACTCTATTTTTTGTCTGCGGAAGTTAACGCCCCCAAAGCGGGCGTCACTTTCCAACTTTTAGTTGACAGACTGTCTACTAAAGTTACCAAAATTCCGGGAAGTTAACAAATTTCGTGGAAGTTAACACCTTTCACCGAACCGGTCTAGCATTTTTTTGAGCATTTAAACATTATCGGATGGATGCCTGCTTAATTAGCATGAAGTTATTATAGTAGAGTTTTATTAATCCATTTAATCCGGCGCGATTACTTGACTAAAAAACGTAACCTTTCAACAAAAGTGCTCCAATAAAAATGTACACACATGTGAGCGTAAAGTATATTGATATATTTTCTTGTGCCAGTATGTCGTAAGAATGAATAATAATTTTACTTTCTGTTTCATTTATGTTTGGATAATGGATTGTAATAATTATGGTTAATAATATAGTGATAATAAAACGTTTAACATAAAAAATCACTTGCTAACTAAAAGGTTTTTAGTCTATCATTGAAATCTTTATATATTTATCAAGTGATTTTTATGTTTAAGATTTTAAATGTTACAATTTGTTATGTAGAGAGAAAAAAAGTTAAAAATAATTAATTTAAGCACGTTAATCTGAGACATAAGAACGGCCCATTTGGAGGGCACTACCGGAAAACGGAGAAACAGGAAAACGGAGAAAATTTTCTACAAAAAAAAATAATTTTTTCTAAAACTCACACATATGATGCAGTTTGAATCGTAGATTACGTTGGGGGAATAAAAAAGTGAAAAAAGACAGGTTTTGGCGCTAGAGAGCATTTTATAAGCCATTTTTGGCAAATTTTTCGGTAGTGCCATTTGGAGGCCTTAAACCAGATTTATCACGTTACAGGGTGAACTTGAGCCAAAACTGGATTAAGCTACTACAAGCCACTTTTTAATTCCGCTTCAAACGGCCAAATTACTTTTTTCGAAAAAAAATGGTGGTTACGGGCCGTAACTTACGGCTTACTTTTTTCTCTGTTAGAAATATATATGGCCGTTATGGGAGTGAGGACTGTCAATCAAATATTCCTCCAGGTTAATCAATGCCATTTGTAGGTCACTCAGTTAAACTAGGTCATTAATCGAACAACAACAAAAATCATTTTAAAATTTCATCGTGAGTCCATTTCTGTTTGATTGAGGTGCATGAAATGTCAGTCCACTTAATAATCC
The DNA here is from genome assembly GCA_004367875.1 of Oikopleura albicans. Lineage (NCBI taxonomy): Eukaryota > Metazoa > Chordata > Appendicularia > Copelata > Oikopleuridae > Oikopleura > Oikopleura albicans. The sequence goes on from SCLG01000239.1 coordinate 242,079, forward strand.
ATCAAAACAACAAAGCTGAGCTTCAAAATTATGTCATGTTTTCTCTTCGTCTCCGAAAAAAAAATAATTCACAATTTCATCATTAAGATTTTGCCAACATCACTTCCGAAAATTGTTAACATATTGCATAAAACACAATTCAAAAGGTGGTGTTCACGATAAGCTGTTTGGCGAGGAAACGTAATTGCCGCGGATATTCGTGATTAATACGTTGTCACACGTTAACATATTGTAACGCGTTAACATATTATAAAACGTTAGTAGATTAGCAAATGTGCAACTTAGAGAAGAAGAAAAAACACATATTTTTTAGAGAAAAACAAAGTTGGAAAAAATAACTAAAATTTTAAACTTTGACACAACAATGGTCAATTTTAGGCCTTTGATCAAAGTTTTCACGTAACAGGCTGAACTGAAGCCAAAACTGGATTAGATTATTACAATCCATTTTTAAATTATACGTCGAATGACCAAAATAGTTTTTTTCGAAAAAAAAGTTGTGGTTATGGCGGTATGGACAAAAATGGCGTTTAGTTGTCGCCAAATTCAAAAATGTTCGTTGGGTTGGGTACCCATTATCCGCTTATTTGTTGTTGAAAATGTAGACCAGATAATGCAAAAAGGACGTTACTTATGACAAATTGTATATTAAATACTCAATGAATTAAAAAAATATTTATACACTATAAACAACATAATCTTGTCATAATTTATGACGAAATTTGACCAAAGCCGATGATTTTAACAAAGCTAGTGTCTAACGACAATGTGTTCTAACTCCGTTTTAATACCAGCGAAAACGTTAACACTGCAAAATATCGTATTTTAAGATTAAAATATTCACCGCTGACCAAGTACGGCGGACTCTGATACCCAATTTTTAAGAGTCAAACGAAACCGTTCGTGTTTAAATTGTCAGCTTGCTGAACTTGAACGAACTGTATTGGGTTTACCATGGAACCAATCATGGTTAGCACTTGAAAATAATGTCAATTGTTAAAAATATGCTAAAGTTTGTTTTTTTGTTATGTTTGACGTTTTCCTTGAAACACTAAAACAATTCTCTTAGTTGGTTTTGAAAAATAAGGCCAGTGAGTTGGCAAAATTTTAATAGCTAATCGGTGTTTTTTTGAAATTGTGGAATTTGGCATACGTGTTTTTCTATTATCTTTTTAAAGCCCTTATTTGGTGAAGTTACCAAGAACTTTCGAGGTTCAAGGGTAAAAATTCGAGTTTCTCGAAATCGGAAAAAAAATTTTTGTATGCATTGATCCCGGAATTGAACTTTTTTGGAAATTGTCCCGGAATTGAGAGTCGAAGGATTGGACTATCCTTCGAATTCCATACGAAGCCTCTATTGGCCTGTGACAGGCCGCCTGTCTTCTTCTGAACGTCTTATTGGCTCTTCGTCCACCCACGCAAAACGTGACCAATGCGTCGGTTGCCTCAAAAGATCATATTTAGCAGTCCCAGAAAGATTAGATAATGGAATCAATTGAATGGACCTACTAGGCAAATTATGTATACTAAATATTGTGAACAAATGTACCATTACAAATGCAAAAATTTAGCATGTTACCGAACATCCAATCCTACTGAAGGTTCTTACAATTTATTTTTAATAAATATTTGGTAAGCAAAAAAAATATGTGCGTGAAATGGATTAGAGATGTAATTCTTTCAAATTAGTTTTTCATTTTTTAACATGAAGAAGTGAAGAGAAGTTGAGATAAATTGATAGAAAATTATTACGATGTTTTATGTTGTACATGAAACGCTTTGATACGATATTACACAGTTTAGTGTATCATGTAATATTACAACATTTATAACTAGGGTGCCAAAAATGTGAAACGGTTGATGTACGTCCACTTTATGCCATACTTCCGCCTGGGAGTTAACCAAAATTATTCCTACCCCGAGTGTCTAGAAAACACTGAAAAAAGACACCAAGATTTCATGTGAGACACTGAGTAGTGCCCAGCATTTTTCAGTGGTAACATCCGAGCTAAATACATTGTTTCAACGTATAACTTAATCAATTGTTTCGCTGAAAAATGTTTTACCGAGTAAACTACTGCAGTTTCGAAGAACTATCAAGCTATTAGAAAAAAACTGACTTGTCATCGAATGACTGGAGTTCAAATTTTCAAAAAAAAAAAATAATAAATAAAATATTAAGATAAAATATTATATCCGCGTAATATCTTACTTGTCTCGCAATGACAATTTTGATTGGCCACGTTAACACGCGCGTAAAAAAATAACAATTTTATTTTTTTTTAGTTACGCGGATAATTAGGTTGGCAACGCTTGGCGGCGCTTCCAACCCAATATTATGTTATTTTATTATGGATTTTGGTAACTGAATATGGATTTAAAAGTTGTCCTTTGTTTAGTTTACTATCAGGTCGAATGTTGTGCTGAAGTATTTTTTATGAATGTTATTTGTTTAACCCCGTAATGAGGTCTTTTAAATGACATATTTTTTCTTAGTTTACATGTAACAGATATATAAAAAAACATTCATGCTTTATGAATCATCAACGATTTTTTTGATATTTAATTCAATTATTGTGAGACGTTCTTTTACATTTTCTACCATAAACGTCGAAAAATACAAAAATTTGATCAAAAATGGTGTGTGCACTGCCGGATTCTGAAAACTTTAGCTTACCGAATAAAGTGGCTAATGTTTTGGGACTTTTGGAAAACGTTCAAAAGTGTTGTGAAGATTTAGTTCGAGAAAATAGCAGTTTAAAAAAATATGTCCAAGAACTCGAAGAAAAATTGAATTTAAAAAGAATTACGTCGAAGTTGGATATGGGCGCCACGGACTCCAAAGTTCTAGGAATCCAGAGCAAAATAGGTTACAAAATATTTCGAATTATTTGAATTTTTTAAAATAATAATTTGAGCCGATTAACTCTCAGGGGAAGGAGTTTTTGGGAACCCATAGGGGAAATGTGTGTAAATAAACACGCACTTTAAAAATCACAATAATTCGGAATTATTCAAAAAAACTGGTAAAGCCAAGTTGTAAAGCTCGTCAAACTACGTCGATCTGACTATTCAGAAATTGATTTGGGCTACCAGGGCCCCTAGAGAGCTGTTTGAAATATCCAACTTACACAAAAACACCTCAATCGAATTTTCTCGAAAAATTGGGGGGCATCCATATGCCTTAAATCGACGAAAAAACAAGTTGCGTGTCTATAAACACGCACTTCCCCTGGGAGTTAAAAGCAAAATTGGTTAGTTAATACATGATCAGTTTAAACCAGTTGTACATTTTTGAACACATTAACGATTTATTTTTTAAATTACAACTACTGATTTCATAAACTTTAATTATCACTTACACTTTAAAATGTTTAGGTTTAACAAATACCGAGAAAAAGACTTTTTCAAATCAATCTTGTATGACGATTGTGAAAAAAGAAAATAAATCGAGTATGACTACTCAGCGTTATACATGAATTTCCGCCGTTATTACCTTTCGTATTTTCCAGAAAGCATTATTCGAATTTTTGAAATAACTAAAAAACTCGAGTTTGACCATCTAGAAAATACAAAAGAAAAAACGGGGGAAATTCATGTTGAACGCTGAGTAGTATGCAAAGAAAAGACAAATCGATTATGACAACTACACAACAAGAACACAAATTTTGTGGGATAAGTATTAAAACAAAAACCAAGTCAACGATGACGAGTCCTGAACTATTACCGGTAATTTTATGTTAAAAATAGGGATGTAAATTGTGTTAAGTTAGACCCTAGAAAATTGCCTGATTCAATCGCGATATCTACACCGGGTGCGCAGTTATCAGGCGGGTTTCTGAAAACCCCTCCGATAACTGCGCAGAGCGTAAGCGGAAAAGTGAAAAAACATTTTGGGGCAAAAACCGCCTGATAACGGCACGAACGGGTCAACCCGCCTGATAACTGGAAGCCTGATAAGTATGCACTCGGTGTATAAACAGAAAACAGCATTTAAATGTCGAAAAAAATCACTCAATTTATAATTTCTTTTGGTAGAAGGTCCTTAGGCTACCTACTTAACGAGTACGATTTTCAGACTACAAGATACACGTTAACTAAGTAGGGACTGTAACTTCGAGTGAGAAAGCTAAATATTTTTAGTTCTTAATTATTTATTTTAGACTGTTATCAAAGATGAACGTATCCAATCCGTCATCAAAACTGGAGATAGCGTTACTTTGAAGGAAAGATAGTGGTTTCAAAATTTGAAAGTTAATTGTGTAAACATAGTTACAGTCCTTTTCGGGCGGAGCTTTTTCGGCGAAAATGGGACAATGCTCCTTGTTCGGACGCTATTTTCGAGAATCGACAACATCCCGAAAATTAGAAAAAAATGGCCACATAAATAAAGATTTGAAACACCGTTTTTTATTGTTTATTTTGAAAATCTTTGAAGTAATCCAACGAAAAACAGTTTGTGTGATTCTAAAAATATGATGAAGATTGGTACAGGTTCGGCTGTTATATGAAAAACTTAAATCACACAATACATAGGATTTGCTATTAACCACCCACACAAATTTCCTAAGAAGTGGCCGGTTAACCTCAATTTGGCTAATGAACGGCCCAATATTTTAACCATTTTTAGGAAAAAAAAATATAAAAAAGTATTCAAAATGGGCAAAAAGACTAAAGCGTTAATTTTTTTATAATGTTTTTGGAAAAACTACACAAAAATGCCTTGTTGGCTCACCATATACCAAAAATTTTGACCAATAAGTGGCCAATTTCAGGTGAATTAGCCGGTTAATGGCGCATTCTGGGCACGGAAGTGACCGGTTATAAAACTGCACAACCTGTGAAAATATTAGGTTTAAAAAACTGTTTTTTCTAATTTTTTTTTTAATTGATTGAAGTCAATTAATTGATTTTTAAAACTTTTTTATTGGTTTGGATTTCCGCTATTTTTGAACTCTTAAACAGCCTAAGATAGATGTGTCCATTTTCGAATCTTCTCAAATCTTACAAGAACATGAAATGGATGTGATAGACGCTCAATACGTTCGACAATGTCTGCCCACCGACCCGAAAATAAACATACTTCAAATATTACAAGTTAAAAACAATAAATTGAATAGGCGATTTCTATCAAGGTTATTACATATGATAGGGCACCTTATAAAGAGAATTTGCCATGAAAATGGTGGTCATTTTTTTCGGATAATAATAATTAACAAAAGTGCGGCCTTTGGCCACTAGCGACAACGTTCAACAAAAAAAAGAATCGATTGGAGATTGCTCTTCGAGCACGTTGATTGGCCGGCCACGACCGAAGAGACTATTTTTCTCTGTCAATTTGCTAAGAGCTACATTGAGCACCATTTTCATGGCAAATTTTTCTTTTGTGTATTATACACAGGGTGCGCCGTTAACCGAACCCCCGTTAACCGAACGCGCCTACGCTATTTGCCGTTAACCGGCAGTTTTTTGGTCAAAAATTATCCAGTAAAAACGCCCACGCATGTATCCGTTAACCGGCAGTTTCCGTTAACCGGCAGTTTTTTTCGATTATANACAAATATTCATATAGAACAAAAAAAGTTTGAATTGGATACCCTTATCTGCCTTTAATTGGCGTACCCTTACTTGGCAGCGAAATTTTTTCGTGAAATGAAACCTACCCTTACTTGGCGCCCACCTACCCTTACTTGGCGTTCCTACCCTTACTTGACGTGCCCTTACTAGGCGCTCCCCCTGTAAGCTAAATATTTTTAGTTATTTATTATTTATTTTAGACTGTTATCAAAGATGAGCGTATCCAATCCGTGATCAAAACTGGAGATAGCGTTACTTTGAAGGAAAGATAGTGATTTCAAAATTTGAAAGTTAATTGTGTTGAAATAGTTACAGTCCTTTTTGGGAGGCTTTTTTGGCTGAAATGGGAACGATGCTCCTTGTTCGGACGCTATTTTCGAGAATCGTAAACGTCCGGAAAATCAAATAAAAACTTGCCACGTAAATTATGATTTGAAACACCGTTTTTTTCATTATTTATTTTGAAAATATTTGAAGTAATCCCACGAAAAAAAGTTTGTGTGATTCTAAAAATATGATGAAGATTGGTACAGGTTCGGCTGTTATATGAACAACTTAAAACCTTTAATCATACAATACATACGATTTGCTATTAACCACCCACACAAATTTGCAAAAAAGTGGCCGGTTACCATCAATTTGGCTAATAAACGGCCTACTATTTTTATCCAGTTTTTGAAAAAAAATATAGAAAGTTTTCAAAAGGGGCAAAAAGACTAAAGCGACCATGGCTCACCATATACGAAAAATTTTGACCCATAAGTGGCCCATTTAAGGTGAATTGGCCAGTTAACGGCGCATTTCACGGCACGGAAGTAACCGGTTATAAAATTGCACAACCTGTGAAAATATTAGGTTTTAAAAACTTTTTTTTCCTATTTTTTTTGTCAATTAATTGATTTTAAAAACTTATTTATTGGTTTTGATTTCGGAGATTTTTTAACTCTCAAATAGCCTATGATAGATGTGTCCATTTTCGAATCTTCTCAAATCTTACAAGAACATGAAATGGATGTGATCGACGCTCAATATGTTCGACAATGTCTACCCACCGACCCGAAAATAAACATAATTCAAATATTACAAGTTAAAAACAATAAATTGAATAGGCGATTTTTATCAAGGTTATTACTTATGATAGGGAACGGCATAAGGAGAATTTGCCATGAAAATGATGTACAAAATAAAAACAAAAAGTGCGGCCTTTGGCCAATGGCGACAAGGCTCTGCAAAAAAAAAATATGAGCAATCGATGGAGATCGCACTTCGAGCACGTTGATTGGCCGAAGAGATTCTTTTGCTCTGTTAATTTACCAATAGCCACATTGAGCACCATTTTCATGGCAAATTCTCTTTAGCAGTGTTTTAATTTTCTGATCCATCTTTTTTAATGAAAAATTATAGAAAATAATATTTCAGGAAGAATCAATTTAAAGAAGATGGTTTGAATGTGCAAGAGTTACCAGGTTTTCACGCAACCAGTTCGAAAAGTGTTCTCGAAATTATTCATAACGGTTTTGACGAAAGGTTGAGTAAACCAGGATACTATGGTGCTGGTTTATACTTCACACAAAATTTTACTAGAGGTGATTGGTTAACAATGATTGGTCAATTTTTTTTTTCCATTTTTGTAAAGTAGCTTAAAAGTGCGTGTTTAGTATACCAAACGTACATACATGATTTAACACCCGATCTCATACTTCATTTGCGCACCCGATCAGGCAAAAAGGCACATTTCAACAAAAAAAAACGATACAAGAGACGGTTTGCTATTTTTGGTTAAGGGACGGTTTGCTATTTTTGACCAACGTCCACTTTTGTCGCCTAATGTGTTTTTTTTTCGAAAAAATTCGTCCCTTAATTTGAATTTTTTAGGTAAAAGTGCCCTAAATTTAAATTCTGTCCCGTAATTTGGTGTCCCTTAATATGAGACCCCAACCCAATGTACAATGTTTTTAGTGTGCAAAAAATACGATAAAAAGTTTTCAATCAACCAGTTGGTTCTCATACTGGTTGCAAAAGTTAAATTTACCGTATGCGTTTTGTCCGTCAAACAGTAAAATCGTTTTTTGTTCATTTTTTTATAACTTTTCGCTCTTCAATTAAGTTTAATTGCTAACCAATCAATCAAGCAAATCAATTTTCATTCAAGGACGGATGTGCTGAACATAAGTCGAAATCATGCCGAACGTGCACCAGATTCATTATTCTTTGCATTGTGAATCTTGGTAAACCCCATGTCACACAGTTGTCAAAATTCGAAAATGATAACTGGGGTCACCCGCTCCCAGAAACAAACAGGTATATGTATAATTGTGCTATCATATCCTAATTGTATACTTAAGTATCGTTTGTGACAACGAAAAAACCGTCTTCATGGTGTATCGCGGTGACCAAATTTATCCGAAATATGTTATTCAATACAACTTAGCAAAACCATAAAATGGCTTTTTTAACTCCCAGCGGACTCACCTTTAACTGGTTCCTAAGACATTTATACAAATTTTCAGACGATTTATGTCCATTATTTATGTCATTTTTGAGCCCGGTGCCTTTTAGTCACAGAATTTTCCCCTGGAGATTCTTTCATTTTGTTTCCCCCTGGGAGTTAAGGACAATAAGTAATACGACTTTCTAAGTAACTATTATTTACAACCTTACTCTGACATGACGGTACGTTAACTGATATCTTCAAACTTGTCTTAATAAAATATGCATTATGAGATGAAATAGCAAAATTTGTTTCACTGTAAATATTTACTGAGAACATTCTACCGTGTTAAAATTTTGGGATTGATGTTGTAATTAATGTTGATTTACTTGTAAGTGTTTAGTAATCAGTATATTGAACACAGAGAACTTTATGATACGTGAGTATTCTAAATTTTATGGACTTTTTTGTGAAAAACGTGGCAAACCGGCGAAATTCTAGAAAATTTAACTACCGGTTGAGTTTCGTGAAAATCGGCCGAGCGTTTCTAGTATACCATATCGGCATATTTTAAGATGATAAAAGGGATACCTGATGAAATTTGGAATCGATATTCCCAATAAAAATATAATTGCACTATTTGACACATTTTGTGATATTCTTATAATCAGCCAATCAGCGCCCGCTTCACTAATTGATCCCGCCTCTTCAAATTGAGCTGTCCCACTAACACTAGATGTGGTGGGGGTAAATGAGAATATTTTTCTAGTCAAGAATATTGAGTCCAAATTTCATCAGGTATCCCTTTTATAAAGATCAATTTTCCCCGACACGGTATACTAAAAAAAAAACTCGGCCGATTTTCATGAAACTCAACCAGTAGAGTCTACTGTAGAGATATGAAATTAGTTTTCCAGAACTTTAGTTAATCGTTGATTGGTCAAAGAGAAAAATTCAGAGGAACTGGGCAATTTTCATGTTATTTTTGATTATCATCCGAAACCCTTACGCACTGCGCCGTTATCTTTCGATTTGTGTTAAAATTGACCTTAAAAGATATCGACGCACCAAGTGTATAAATTTGGACCAGTTTTTCTAATAAAATGAATTTTTCAGACATCAGTTCGATGACTTGGCAAATTAGCGTCTGTGATTTTTTTCTTCATCTAAAAAATTTGAAGTGGAAGCACACACCCCAACACATCTTTGAACGCTTATCATAAGTTGTAATCTAGCTTGACAGTTAACTGCAGTTGTACACAAACTTTTAGCATGTCTATTTTCAGAAGTACATGCGAATTTGATCGTATCTTGTCTTGACAAAGCGGAAATAAATATTTTTTTCAAATTCAATTATTCAATTGTAGAAATTGTTTTAGAAGTGGGTAAACTCAAGTTAGGATACGTTCCGGCAAAAAATTGAACCATCTTTAAGATCGAGTATAAATTAATAAAATTTAGCAAATAAATTATTTTTATTTATTATAAATTGTGTAGAACCCATGCTGATTCTTGAAAATAAAAATTTCTCATTTTGAGCGCCAAAACAAGGCATAATGATAAATTCTAAATTAGAATGAGGCGGTTATCCTAAATTATGACTCATAATATTAACTCATACTATTGACTCATGATATTGACTCATAATTATTGACGAACGATTGTAACAACCTTAACAGTCATGCGCATATTGGGTAGCTAGCTACTCATTTTCACATTCTAAATTAAAAGAGAACGGCGTGTGATAATTAAAAACGGACAACGGATTTGAAAAAAAAAAAATATTTTACGTTTTTATATTGGAGAAAAAATATTTTTTTTTCTGGAAAATTTTCGATACATTTTCGTCCGTCGAGGACGCGGGTTAATTCGGTTACTTCCAAATCACCCCAGTAAGAAAAAAGCACAGGGCTTCAAAATAAAATAAAAAACAAACAAATCGGTTCACTGTATGGCGCGCTATAGAAAAAGTGGGTAGCTAGCTACCCCAGATGCGCATGACGGATATATTTAACTCCATGTGCATGACATTTAGTGATCGATACTCGTTTTATAAATCCTGATAAACGTCGTTATCTTAAAAACTAAAAAAAACTGTAAATTTAGTTTACTGGTAAAAATTCGCTAAATTCGTTAAAAATATTTTCCCGATCTGCTAGTGAAGCTGAATTACCCCTTAGAAACAAATGAGTGCGAACAATTATCAATTAACCAGATGAATTTTAGATGTACGCAGTTAACTGCCACTCGACCGACGTATGTCTAAAATTACTTTCAAAACTAATGCTGATCTAGAAAATAGCTCCAAAGANTTAACACTTTTTTTGTTTCAAGTTTTCCAGGGTTTTAACCTACACAGTGTGTACACACTACCCATGTGGCTTAACAGTTTGCATTTGACTTAACAATTTGCATATGAATTAACACCTTTTTTCGGAAATGTGTTAAGTCAAATGGTTAGGTGGTATATTTACAGCCCTAGACAGCACAGATGAGTAAATTTGTCCAAATCTTTCAATCGTGAGTAATTTTCGCCGAGATATTTATGAATCTCCAAAGTGCCCTTAATGATTAAAATTGTTTTTATAAAACCTTATAACCAGGTGCGTCGTGAAGTTGAAAACTTTTTAAAAACTGTAAAGTTAATTTACTAGTAAAAATTTGCTAAATTCGTCAAAAATATTTTCCCGATCTGCTAGTGAAGCCGAATTACCCCCCAGAAACAAATGAGTGCGAACAATTATCAATTAACCAGATGAATTTTAGATGTACGCAGTTAACTGCTACTCGACCGACGTATGTCTAAAATTACTTTCAAAACTAATGCTGATCTAGAAAATAGCTCCAAAGATATGATTAAAGATGGCGCAGATGTTTATGCACTTGATAACGTTTGCACTGAACCCCCTTACGTATTAGTCATACAGTACAATTTGTACAATCGTTATATATTTTTTGTTTTTTGGTATAACTCTTGATTTTTATGCTGTTTTATTCAGATGACGATAAAAGCGGATAAAAACACGCCAGAACCGAAATTTCACAGTTTGTTCACCTGGCCATTTGGAAATGTACTCACAGCCCTTTCACTAGATGAATATCCGGAAGGAACTAGGGATTGGCATGGATTTAAATGATAGGGAGTTTGTGGCATAATGACGTTATCGCTAGTGTCTTACTGAATTTGCTAGACTATGATTATGTAAAAATCCCTAGAAGGAACGCATTTCAGACCGCCGCCTGCTAAACCGTTTGGAACACTTGTCGACCATATTCGGACGGTTCTCGAGTCGGGAATATAAATCGCAGAATTTTTTCTGGCTCTGTGTCCGCGTGTTTTTTTTCCAAGTATCGAGTAAAAAGTGTGCGCACACAGATAGACCGATATGGAGATTCCAGTATTTCTTTGCACAGTGAGACCTGTTTGGCGCTAGAGAGCATTTATGTACTACTAAAAGATGATCTTAGAACTAGTCTCCGATGCTTTTGAAAACGACCAAATGTGTGCCCTTTTTTCTCGCTCTGTGTCCGCACGTTTTTTTCCACGTCTCGAGTAAAAAGTGTGCGGACACAGATAAACCGTATCACATGAACCCGCATCGGTTTTATCATAAATTTTCTAGATGTGGAGATTCCAGTATTTCTTTGCACAGTGAGACCTGTTTGGCGCTAGAGGGCATTTATGTACAACTAAAAGATGATCTTAGAACGGGTCTCCGATGCTTTTGAAAACGACCAAATGTGTGCCCTATTTTATATTGGTATGTCAAATTGGTGTTCCACGTGTTAGAGATAATAAGGAATGTCAGTTTCAGAAAGTTCTAATTTCCCATCGTAAAAATCTCATCTAGAAAATGCGAAAAAACACCTGAAATTCATCTGACATACCGAGTAGTTTGGCATAAAATAAGAAGAATGTTTGAATAATAATATACACCGGGTACGTAGGCATCGGGCATACAGTATGGGGTATAATAACGCAGTTCGCACTTTTCTAGTTTTTAAGCCTATTAGAATACAAAAATTGAGAAAGCAAGAAGCACGTTATTATACCCCCATTATCAGACTGCATTTGTCAATTTTTGTATTCTAATAGCTCGGATTCAGACAGGTTGGTCCGCTCGTGATGTTATCAGGCGGGTTTTCCCCAAAAATCTTTTAACTTTTCCGCCTACGCCCTGTGCAGGTATCAGGCACCCTATGTGGCAAATATCACACCAGAATATCATATAAAACCGTGTTGATGTTGTTTATATTTCCAAAAGGCTCGACTCGAAGTTTTCTTCTTGCATATTTTGTGATAAACGTTATTCATGGTGGGGAGTACGCTGCATTTGGCCGAGCCCAAAGCTGGAGTGCCGACTGGATGGTTCCCATTTTTATACGGAATTTTATTGGTGCATGGATCTTGTGCGGCACATGGGATTGGATTTTGTATTTCTCGCCACTCGCAAAACAATTAAAACCGTTTAAAATTAGCCAAAAATATCCGAGCATGAAACAAATGCGGCACGATGCATTCTTCACATCATTGGCAACAGTATGTGCCTCGGACTGGGTTGTCACATTTTAATTAACATTTAAGCCTTTAATTTAAAGAAAATCAATTACTCCAAACTACAGTACCTACGGATACTTAAAAGTTTTTTTCCGTAAAAACAGTTTTGTATATGAGTCATATAATCTGACTCATTATAATATTACTCATTATTATATGAGTCTTAAAAATGAGTCAAAAACATGAGTTTGTCGAGATATGAGTCATATAATATGACTCATATTATAATGACACATATAATAATGAGTCATATACAAAACTATTTTCAGGGAAAATCGTTTACGTAGGCGCAGGTACTGTAGTTTGGAGTAATTGATTATCAGAAAATAATATATCGATCTTAACTCTTGTGATTCAAGTTGATAAAAATGCGCACTTTGCGTTCCTCTGCTATAAATTTCTGCCTTTATGCCATATCAAATTGAAACATTTGATTACAGTTGTATTGCCCATACAGGTATCTTTACAGCCCACATCTTGACAGATTTATGGACCATAATTTATGGTATACTCTGTGCATTATCCGTCATTTTTGCTCTTGAAAAAAGCTTTAAGAGAGCATTTTTATT
>SCLG01000239.1:262238-276012 GCA_004367875.1 Oikopleura albicans
ACTACAACTACCACAACAACAACAATTACTACAATTATGCCTACAACTACTATGACTACAAATACGATTACAACTACATCTACGACTTCAACTACGACTACAACACCTACAGCAACCAACACAAATCACTACAACTGAGACAAATACGACAACGACCACTACTACAATTACTACAACAACTCCTATATCACTACAACTACTACACCTACCAACACATCCACAACTACTACAACAACTACTACAGTACAACAACCACCATTACTACTCAAACTACAACATCCAATACACCAACAGCTATTAAAGAACTCGGTGCTTTAAATCCTTCTTTTACGTTAAATCCAATTTACGATCAGAGGTTTTCGTTTCTCTTCGAATATTATTTCACTGATAATATGAACACTTTTGAACTGTTGACACCAAATTTGAAATAATACGAGAAACCCGTCAATTAAAGACATTTTTCCAAAAATCTTCGGTGCCATTTTTTTTTCAATTTACTCCGTATGCATATTATATATTATATATTCCGTTTTTTCTACTCCAAAGAAAAATGTTGATGATATTGTGACCGTTTTTGGATCATATTTGACTTATACGATAACTCAGGCAACATAAGTCATGCTGAGCATTCGGTAGGTGACTTTACTTATGTTATAAAGATTTGTGTCTAATTAGGATTGTACAATGTCGTGAAATTTCATGATTATTTCATGAATATTTTCAAAAAAAAAACTAAAATAGCGGTTCCGCGGTTGAAAAATCACGCTCGATCGTCAGTTATATAATTTGTATGCATATTATCAAAGTTATAGCCATTAATACTAGCCCTATGTGCAAATCACAAAATAAGAAAAAAAGTAGCAAGAAATCTATCAGCAATGTCTCAAGAGCATTTTACATCCAATGAAAGAAATATAGAATACAAACTATGTAAAAATCATTGCACACTGTATAACTAGACGATGAACCGCTTTTAAAAAAATGATATTAAAATATCAGAACTGTTCTTCCTAATGTGTTTTCAATTGTTACCCGACATTTTACTTTCGGAGTGAAACAGATTGCTTCAGTCGATCTATGAATAAAAAAAAATGTCCAAATTTTAAAGAATTTCAGTTTAACTGAATTCGCGGATTTTTTTTGATGTTTTTGGAGACTGGCCAACTCGCCGGTAGTATCGCAAATAACTTTCGTGTTTACCATTTGGGTTTACTGGCCTGCATCAAAGACGAAAATAGGAAAACGAACAAAAATAATGCAAATTTAACTTTAATATAACTTTAATTAATATTTTTTTTGATTTCAAACCATGGATTTAACTATTTTTTTTCTGATATTCTTTGTCAACGATTTTCTTTCCATTTAAAATGAGATAAAAATTAAATTTTATTACCTTTTGAACATTGCTGAAGACGCAACATATTTTTTTTCTCTGTCGTTAATTCTCTCTGAAATTTTGTCTTGATGGTTTAGTCTTTACTCCTATTAGGGGCATTTTCGATTATCAATAATGTCGATAACGTGCGTATTGCAATGAATTGTACCAAAGTGTTTGTTGTGGATACAGTTTGTTTTCAAAAAGTGTCCCTATTGGAAGTAATGACTGTTTAAAAAATAGTGCTAAAAATCAAACTAAATCATTGAATAACGAAAATGAAAAAACTCTCATGCGATGTTAGTACTACAAACAAAATGCGAGAGTCACATCGAACGAGTTTGAAAATGATGTAGTAAAAAAGTGCAGTAATTTTGTTGGTGAACTTCACCTTCTTCTAAAAATAGTAAAAAAACTTCTTCTAAAAATAGCACCGTATGCCCTCGCTCATAGCCGTTGCTCTCTGATTGGCTAGACAAGCTGTCGAGCAACCGGCTATGAGCGAGGGGTTTTACGAATGAAATTTTACAGTCAGACCATTATTTTATGATTTTAAAAAAGCAGCATTTTCACATTAATTTTGGAATAAATAAAATTGACAACAAGTTTTTATAAAAGAGATTTTTATGCAATAGTTTCCGGCAAGGCAGTGAGCAATAATTCTGATCTTCAGTCTCGGGCTCAGCTGTTGGCGAGACTGGCATGGAGTCAACGGTTACAGGGGGCAAAATCGAGGAAACGGGCGAACGGGTTACAGCAGCGGGACTGACGGCCGGGGATGTGCCGGTATCTTCGGGCTCGGCAAAGGTCGCCGCCGGTGGTGGAGTGAAGGAAACGAGCGGTTCCTCTGGGCTCAATGGCTCACTTTCAGGTGAGTAATTCTGAGGCGATCAAAGCACCATTGAGTTACTATTCGAAGCCTCAACTGGAGATCCAGGCGATGCAGGAGGCAAATCGGTCAGGTCGACAACGGGCAATGCACCCAACATAACCTTCATGAAGCTGGGCTGCCCTATCCATTGCATAATACGATCGAGCAGCCGTGACAATCGGAAGTCCAGAGGCGCACTAGCCATATACTCGATATTCTCTTCTTCATCAGTCGTGTCAAAGATGGGGATTTGAGCCGCGTTGAAACCAGCATTGAAATATACACGATCGCGGCATATCGGACATCGAGGTCTGCCCTGGTCAAACCATCGACGAAGGCAAAAGTTGTCCAGACAATTTGTACAATTTGCCGATTGCACAGGCACACAACTGTCCATGGCGCTTCCACGTGCAAAAAAAGGGTCGTGCAAAAATAAATTTTATTTTTTATCGTCTGTTGAATAAATTACTACTCGTTATATATTTCGTTATATATCGCAAATTTTACGTATGTTACTTGATAATTATTTGGTATTATTGCGAATAATAGAAATTAAAACAAACTACTTACGTTTTTTAAAACATACCACCTATTTTTTTTTATTACTACTTACTTAATTATTTGGTGTTGTTGCGAATGATAAAAATTGAAACTACTTACATTTTTTTTCATCGCCCTTCAATTTAATTGTATCTTCGTCTCATAAATTTTCTCGTGAAATACGTGTCTCTCTTATATACGTTTATTGCTTTTTTTTACAAACAATTTTTGTTTCAAGAAAGTATGAAATAAAAAAATCAAAAGTTTTTTAGTTGGTGAAAAAGCATTTGGTGTCAAAACTATATTTTAGGACATAGCTCTCGTGCGCCGCGCCAGAAGTTTGACCCAGAAGGAGCCGCGCCAGAAGTTTGACCCAGAAGGATTCGCGCCAGAAGTCTGACCCAGATGAGCAAGAGGTTACCCTCTTTGTTGAAGAAAGAGAGGGTAATGTGTGAATGGCGGAACAACTGAGAAACAACTGTACAGGAAGTTGACCGCGTTTAGTCGGTCCTCCTGTCTGAATTTATTCTGATCCTGTCAGTTTAAAAATCCATCTGTCAATATATAAGGAAACGGAGAGTGACTGAAGCTCACTCTCCCTTGTCGCATTTCTATAACTCCCGTACTTTTTTAACGCATTTATAATAAACAAAAAAGTATAAACGACGAATTTACATACAGCCTACACGGAAATCCATCCGATCGCGCTGGTACTCCGGGCGACGCATAGGCAGACGGTTGGCGGCTTCGTCTGCGTATAAATTGTCCCACGCAAGGGCACGCATTTCAGTCTCCAAGGGCGTCCACGCTTGTGGGAAATTGCGGTAATTGAAGCCGCGCCACCTATCGTCGGAAATGAGGGCCAGCCGGACTCGACGTGCATGACGATACCAAAGCTGAAACTGACCATCGAGAGTTATTGGCACATCCGCAACACTGAAGTATGACAATTATAAGTTATAATTTATAACTGTGGTACAAAAAGGTACACAAAAGTATATAATAATATATAAAAGTATTATAATAATATAAGAAAAAATCTTCCATCAGAAATCCAAATCTTGAACTACTTCAAAAGGACGATAACTTTTAAAGTGGTTTATATCACGCTAGGATAATTCAGATAACCCCAACCGAAATAAATTTGTCCGGTTCGATTTTTTTACTTACATTTTTACTCTCACGCCTCTTTTAAAGCATAAGGGGGATACAACTAGGCAAAAGTGCGTAGGTCTGATTGCAATTTAAGAGGGTAAAACGGCAAAACAAAATCTAATGATTTTGGAAGTGTATACACTGCTTAAGGGTTTATCCGGCCACTTTCACCTTCCAAAAACGGCCGGATAAACCCCTAGGGCGTAGGCGGAAAAGCTGAAAAATGCGCAAAAAATGGTGGCCGGATAAGCGAACGAGCGGAGAATTGCGCAATTCATTAGTTTCATAAAGCGACCGGCCGGATAAGCAAACGAGCGGGAAATTTCTAGAAACGATCATGTAACTNAA
This sequence comes from Oikopleura albicans, assembly GCA_004367875.1. Classification (NCBI taxonomy): domain Eukaryota; kingdom Metazoa; phylum Chordata; class Appendicularia; order Copelata; family Oikopleuridae; genus Oikopleura; species Oikopleura albicans. The sequence goes on from SCLG01000239.1 coordinate 266,528, forward strand.
GGCCTGATCGTCCCGAAACGTCCCACTTTTTTTGAAAACATTTTGGGACGTTTCGGGTACGAGGACTGTAATAGTCACAGCATATGCATAGGTTCTGATTAGTATATATACCACCCCTAAACTGTTTAAGCAGGTAGTGCGTGGGTTGAAAAAGTTACCGCTATTCGCCAAAAAACTGTTACTTTAAGCGAATAGTGTTACTTTAAGCAGGTAGGTGGTGTATCTGATTCGGCTCTGCTGGTCCCTATTAAGAATTTTTTTCTCGCCAAAGCGGTTCTATGAGTACTACTATGAGTATCGGCCAAAAGGGCCAATTTAAATAACAACTGTTTTGGCCAAATTATAGAAATCGAAAAATAAGAAGAAAAAAGTGGAAAAATAAAATTGACAACATATCTGTAGGCGAGTTCTAGAACTTTTTGAAGGTCATTTTTTCTAGACGTCCAAAAAATCCTAAAGCTCGTCACCGACATTTTTAGAATTTTATTTTTCCACATTTTCTAAATAACTTTCAAAGTTCTATAATTCGGCAATTTTTTTTTAATTCAATTGGCTGCACAGGCCCAAAACAACTGAAAGATCCTTTTGATGAGAAAAAGTTCTTAATAGGGACCAACAGAGCCGAGTCAGGTATGGGGCGAGTATTTTTTGTGGGACAGTTGGCGGGTCTTAATTTATACTAGTATACGAGTATACCATGGTGAGGTATCAGAAATTAGAATATTATTCAATAAGCATTACTAAACACACGGTACGGTGGGCTACAGACTGGCGGGCAAAACAATTGTGAGTTTTTTGCAATATAAATTGCCCGCCAGTCCGATGCCTCCTAGGGTACCCGCCAAGCTCCGCTAAATGGCACTGACTAAACGCGCGGTACCTGTCGCGCGTTGGAACCTGAAGAGTCATACGATAATGCACAATATTTTACTAAACCCAAGCTAACCCTTGAGTTATGTATACACCTCAAATATATATTTATACTATGCTTCGTATATAAACTATATATATATATATATATTTAACTTAAAAAATGCTGTTTACTTCCGCATGTATCATTTGATTTATTTAGCGCACGAATGAAAATAATCATCGCGAGATTTAGTCGCAAGCCGAGGTTTATTCAATAATCTCAATATTCGTGGCCCCAAAGGAAAAGGCCCCGTTTATCTCGTATTAATATGATAATGCTATTTGCGTACTATATAATCACTTCAGTCGTCATGATGTCTACTTTTGAGAGATTAGTTTTTTTTTCGAAAATCACTGCATATTTGTCGTAACTTAACATAAATGGAACAAATCCGAGTTCCACTAGAAATAATCAGACATTGAGCGACACGTACATATTTTATCATATTCCGTCATTCCCTCCACGTACTGCGCAATTATCTTTAGTTTTTAAATGAAATTAAAGCATAACTGTGCAGGTTGCATCACCGTGGTAAGGAGAATTTGACATAAAAATGGTGCTCAATTAAAAAAGCGGCCTTTGGCCAATAGCGACAACGCTCAACAAAAAGTGATGAGCAATCGATGGAGATCGCTCTTGGAGCACGCTGATTGGCCGACCATGGTTGAAGAGATTCTTTTTCTCTCTCAATTGGCCAACAGCCACATTGAGCACCGTTTTCATGGCAAATGATCCTTATATGTGATTTTTTTCAAAAATGAGATACACGTTTACTTGATCAACTTACATGGTGAGGTAATAAAGATGCTAAGCCGTTTTTGCTTCGCTAGTGCGCTAAGTCACCAACAAACGGCTTAGCATCTATATTACCTCACCTTGTATCAAAAAAAAAATTCCCGTGACTAATTCGACACTTTTTGTTTCTGTGACAGTTACTTTTAAAGCACAAAAACATAATAGTTCCACCGTTTACGTCTACGCCACGTGTGTTTTTGGATGGGTGACACGTAACGAAATATTTACAACTACTTAAAATATATAATAGCGTTTAAAAGTTAAGTTGTTCATCCCTTCTTGACCCAGTATGATAATGATAACAATGCCATTAAAACACAACTTGTATTGGACCAAGTTAATTTCGAAGGAAGACTTTTTTTTCTTCAACACTTTGTATGTTATCGTGTAAACGCAAAACGAAATATTTTTGGGTGCGAATTCATTTTTTTTGTCTGTTACAGAATAAAGTTAGTATTCCACGCATATGTGTAACATGTATAGAAGTCAGTATCCAAATCAATATTATGATTCTTCCAATATATTTAAACCCCCTTCGGTAGGGGCCCTACTAGTGTTCGAAATGTCGACCATCCAGGCATGGTCAGAAAATCGAGATGCTTGGACGGTCGAGCATCGGCGACCATATACTTCCAACTCGGCGAACATCGACCATGCAGGTCCGATATGTTCATCAAGTTTTACAATTTTTAACTATACATTTTAAAATTTTAAAATAAGTTTAAATTTTTTAAATAAATATTTTTGATCGGAAACTTTTTTCGTGCTAAATTATCATTTTTTTTATGAACATTTGTTTATTTTTTTCCAAATTTTACTTTTTTTATATTGGCGCAGTGCGTAGGTGTATATTTTGAGAATTTTTAGAAGTAACTTTCACTGACAACCGTCAAATTTCATGTTCACAAAATTTTCCAGGTTCCTTTTTCATATATAATAAGTTTCATATAAGTACATTTATAAGTTTGTTCTTTTATTCATGCATGAAATAATGAACTATAATAACGTTTAATTACCGTGTATCAAAGTCTAATATTCATAGACATGTTAATTTTGAGTAACTGTACATGAAAAACAAAGTATATTTTTATATAATTATCAGTATTTTTTAACAGTGTTTGATGAAAATTGCAAAAATTTGTTTATGTAATTTCGACTCGCCCGAGCCAATCCAAGCCATTAAGTTTTTTTGACAGTTCGAGCCGGGCCGATCCAAAATTTTTTTGAATTAGAGCGAGCCGCACCAACCAAGCTAAAAAAAATTTGAGGGCTCAAAAGCCGAGCCGAGCCGAGAAAAATAGCTAATTATCCGGAGCCCTACTTATACCGTATAAGTTATACGCGTGTACTAATAGGCTATTAGTAATAGCGCATTGCTCAAAAGCGTATAACAAAATACATATGTATGATATCTATGATTCAGCGCTATTAAAAATTGATCAAAGTTGCCAAATTGGGGCCCATTATTTGGAAATGCATAATAGAGCCTGAACACGAAAATTTTTTGTCATTTTCTTCATACGACATGAATCATGCCTGAATGACTGTTGATGACGGATTAAAATTTAAATGTTAAAACCATTTCAGCGATTATGAAACGCAGATGTTATGAATAATGGCTCTACATTTTATACGTAACAAATTACCATGATGGATTTTAATTTTTTACGTAATCTTTCGAAACTCACTGAAAATTTATAAAATAAGAAGGTAAAAAAAATGAGTTTATGTAAACACCTGGCATAAATGGTCAACCTCGAGAGAGATATATGAATGTGAAATTTAAAGGTTGTCATCGGACGTTATTTTGTTCTGGCAAGTTTTTTTCTAGCGCCTAGTCAAAACGCAGCATTTCGTATTGTAATATTCCGCTTTTTTCTTGCGCCTTTACACAGCGCTATTATCTTTTAGTCTTTCAGAAATATTTCTTCAATACAAAAAGTCCGATTCGAAGTTCCTCTTCTACCTTTACTTAACGTTACCTCACTTCTTGTCGACATTTTTTTTAGAAATAAAACCTGCTCTTAATTGGCGCCCACCTACCCTTACTTGACGTCAACATAGTGAATATGCTTTAAAAATCTGTGTTATATAATCCATGTTCAAAATATTGTCCCGTATTTAACTCCCAGGGGTCACTTAGTCCAAATTTGGACTAGACGCCCTAAATCGACCGAAATTTATAGTAAACCGTGCTCAATCGAAAATCGCTGAAACAGGGGTCTAGTTAAATTTCATGAAAAAAAAATATAAAACAAAAAACGGAACTGATTTTTTTTTGAAAAAACTTCAGAATTCGAAATTTGTCGAACGCGTTCAAAATCAAATTCGGACTAGGTGACCCCTAGGGATTATATGCCACTTGTGACACTTGGGAGTTAAGGCTTATTGTTTTAAAAAGTGTCATTATGCATTGATTACTTTTTTGCAAAATCAAAAAAGGTTTAGTGTCATATAAGGTGGCGACGTGTTGTGTCGAATGCAAGGGTATGTGCTCATAGGGAAAACATATCTGATATCTCTTATCAGCTTGAGTCGTTCCCCCTATTTTTTTATAGTACTATCTGTGCCAGACACACAAAACAAAACCAAAAACTAAACTGTTGTTCACCAATTGAAAAGATAGGAGATGTGGTTCGTGTGGCGACAAGTTGGAACATAATAAAAAATTTGCTGACAAGTCTGGAATTATTTTTGAAAACTCAGCAATTGATTTGGTATAAAAGTTCCAAGATTAATTTCGTGTTAAAAAAAAATCACAATAAATCTTTTTGCATTTTAGGTACATGCCCTGCGCAGTAGTTGGGCCGATTTTCCCGCCCCTCCTCTTATCTGGCCGTTTTTCCTCGAACATTTCATTATTGCGATAAGTCTATAAAATCAAAATGATGGAGTAGCTTTTTTTATATTTATATTGGAATTACTGGATACGGTCCCATAGTTATTTTTTCAAAGCGGTAGTGAAATCCAACTTGAAACTACGTCAAAAGGCAGCTGGTCACATTTTTAGCGCATGCCGTTCAAGGGGGGGGGGGGGTTTTATTTTTTGCTGGGCGAGATACCATAAAAAAAATCCAGAAAAAAAGCATGAAAAATTGAATGTGGTATGTTGCAAAATCTCATTGCACATTTCGATCTTAGGGATAACTCAACAATTTTGAACCACTAGCAAAATAAATACTGTGCCACAATCGGGAGCTCAGGAGTCAACTTGCGTCAGAAGTTTGAAATTAATTCAAAAAATTACAAGGTTGGAGCTATTTAAGAGGTCTCTTTAATCTTGGCGACCAACATTATTGTATAATGTGTTGAACGATGTCAAAAAGCGGATTTCAAAAATATGCGCGAGGTCGATTTTGTTGTCGCTATGTTGAATTCCAAAAATCATTTTCGTGAATAATTGATCAATGGGCACTAACCTGCTAATTACTTTCGATGCTTATCTGGAAAGAAGTCAATCTTCTATCATAATAACGTCCCGTAGTAGAATGAACGTGTATTTCGAATAACTTTTTTTTGTCATTTCGATAACGTAATATGCCAAATAAAAATTAACTCACATGATTATAAATCATTTTTTGGGGTGAACTGTCCGGTAATCTTTTTATAGATAAGACCCGTAAATGCCATGCGTATAAAATCACAAAAAATTATTTTCTCCGAGAAATAAACATGCTTATCATGATAAAAATATTTTCCCTGCCAAGTTGGAATTTTCATTTAGTTGTATCAGGAAATTAGTGTCGAGCTGACTCTATTTTTTAATCCAAATAGTTCCTTAAATTTTTAACTAAGGAAGTACTTAATTTGATTATTTTTTATCTATCTTTACTCACTCACTAATTGATCACTAAATACTAATTTTTTGAAGACCCAAACCAAATATCTTTAACGGGGTAAAACTGGTAATTATCTGTGTCTTTCAATCAAACCCGATAATGACCGACAATCGTCGGTCATTTAGCAAAACTACTTTCAAATTTGGAATCTTTGGCCTCGACTTACCCTGGAACTAGTCAAAACCAATTATTTTAGTCCGAATAAAACGGTAGTTTTGGGTAACAGTGCCCCCATCGTATCCCTCAATTGAAATTTAGATTGCTAAAATAAGTCTGACTATTGTTTTTGTAAATAAATGAAAAATATACACCAGTCTAAGCTTCAGGTAGTCAATTCAAAATATGGTTGTAAGATTTCTGATATAAAAAACTTGTTCGGTGTTTCATAACTTTTGAATTAATGTATTGTTCTCGTGCTGTATTTAGGCCGGATTTAACAAGTTTAGTTAAATTATACTACACAGGGTGCGCAGTTATCTCGCGAACTTGGTCCTCGAAAAGTTGCAAAAAACGAATTGTGATATTTGACCACTATGTATTTTGGTTTATTATTATTTTAACTCTTAGGGGGAAGGAGTTTTTGGGAACCCCCCTAAACACGCACTTAAAAAATTCACGTTAATTCGCATTAATTCAAAAAATTGGTAAAACCAAATTGTAGAGCTCGTCAAACTACGTCGATCTGACTATTCAGAAATCGATTTGGGCCACCAGGGCCCCCTAGAGAGCTGTTTGAAATCTCCAACCTACGCAAAAAATAACACCGTCAATCGAATTTTCTCGAAAAGTTCAGTGGGGTCATCAATACCCGTTTTGCCCTAAATATGCCTAAATATGCCTTAAATCGACGAAAAACCCAGTTGCGTGTGTATTTACACGCACTTCCCCCTGGGAGTTAAAGTTTTATAATAATTAGTGAGTCAAATTTCGGATGTTTAACCGCCTGGTCGAACCCACGTGTTCGAATAAATCCAAGTATATTATACAACAAAATTCAGTAAAAGATTTATACCGAGAAAAATGGTAAATTGATTTTAATCATAATTTTACTTTTTAGCTTTTCTTCGCGAAATATAAAGTGTATGTTTCTAACGGAATATTTAATTTATATTCCACAAACAAACGCCAAAAAAAATTATGCTAAAATATACCATCATATATTCCGACGGAAATATCAATTTTTAATATTTCGCACGGAATATGACATTCAATTCTAATATTCCGTCAAAAATCTCATTCCCCAGCGTAATATTAAAATTGGTATTTCCAGTCGGAATATAAGATGGCATATTTCCCTACAGAATATTTTTCGCAAGATAACTGCTCAGTGCGTGGGCTGGACGCCTATCTTTTTATAAAAAGTCGCAAGATAACCGTACGAGCGGCAATTTTTGCAAGATAACTGATCGTAAGATAACTGCTCAGTGCGTGGGCTGGACACGTGTTTTTTTTTATAAAAAGTTGCAAGATAAACGTACGAGTGGCAATTTTCGCAAGATAACTGCTGGCAAGATAACTGCGCACCCGGTTAATTTAGTTTCTTAACTTATCGACATACTATTTGCCACAGCGGTAAACAACAGTTAACAGGTACAGTTTTGAGATTCCAAGCGTTCGGTTTATTAAGCAGGTACTGTATATGGATCTTGATAGTCGACGTAGACTATTAGCTCTACGTCTTTAGATAAACTTTTTTATGTACTTTGTTACCTGTTTTTTTACATAATTTTTAATAATTTCTTTGCATAACAAAAAATGCATAATTGCAAACAAGAGAATAAAACGTAACGTGTCCGCTCTGTTCATACCTGAATGAATTTTGGGCATTTTGGGGATTAGAGTTGAAAAGGGCGATATCATTTGAAAAATTATATAAAACATAAATTACTCAAAAATGTCACACAGTATTTTGTGTTACAATAAAGTTATACAATGCAAATTTTGTGAATAGAATGTTCGACAGACTTATATGACTACACCAGGTGCGCCGTTATGTTACAAAACCCAATAAAAAAAGTGTAACATAACGGAAAATTGTAACATAACTGCGCAGTGCGTAAGCGCTTTCGCTAGGAAACACCAAAAAAATTAAAAATTGTATCATAACGGGACGAACGGGGAAAATATTGCGCAATACGTGTTTTTTTTTCAAATTGTAACATAACAGTGCAGTGCGTAGGCGATTTCGCTCGGAAACGCTAAAAAATGAAAAATTGTAACATAACGGAACGAACGGGGAAAATATTGCGCAATACGCGTTTTTTGTACAAATTGTTACATAACGGCGTAGTGCGTAGGCAAAAACGCCAGAATTTTTTTTGCTAAAAACTGTAACATAACGTTACGAACGGGAAAAATTGTGACATAACGGTGTGAGATATAACGGCGAACCTGGTGTATTTATTGAAATTATTTGTCCAAGTCAATTTTGCGTATTATAAGACGTATGAAAGTATCAAAACCGATTACTAGATGTTAATTTCCGGTTATTCGTAATTTTGAAAAAAAAACCGTGATATCAACCAAATGCAAAACCGGATCGTGGATAACTTCTTTCTATTTTGAGCTATAAGCGAAATAAATGAAAACAGTGCCATTTGGCACTGTCGGGAGTTCAGGACTTAAACTAAAGTTATATGATTGAGAGAGTCAATTTTAGTCAAAAAAATCTGACAAACAAAAACAGAGTCCAAGTGTAGGCGGAGTATAGCCTTTAATATTTCACAAAGAAATTTTTTTTTGGACGACTTAGTCCGAGAAATTACGGTTTTAACAGTTTGATGGTCAACCCTCTCATTTCGTAAATACGAAATGTGCTAGAATAATAAAATCGGGCGATTAACGTCAAGGGTCTGGACACAAGTATAAGACCCTTGAGTCAAGGCGCTTATGATGACACCAACACAAACAATCTCGCTCATTGCTTCTAACCAACATTCTATCAAACCACAAAAATAACGGTTACGGGCGTGGTTAACCACAAAGATGGTACTATAAGCATATGGTATTGTACTTAAATTTGGTTAAAACTACTAAAGTCAATTTTCGTATAACAATATAATACACCAGGTGCACCGTTATCTTTCAAAACCGAAGACAATGAAAAATTGAAACATATCGGCGCAGTGCTTTACTCATAAAGACATAAATTTGGGCAAAAAAAGCTCAAAGAAGAACGGGACGAACGGGAAAATCAAAGATAATGGTGTGAAAAATAACAGCGCACTTGGTGTACACCAGGTGCGCCGTTATGTTAAAAAACCAAAAAAAAGTGTAACATAACGGAAAATTGTAACATAACGGCGCAGTGCGTAGGCGATTTCGCTGGAAAACGCCAAAAAAATTAAAAATTGTAACATAACGGGACAAACGGGGGAAATATACCGCAATACGAGTTTTTTTGTACAATGTGGTAACATAACGGGACGAACGGGGAAAATATTGCGCAATACGTGTTTTTTTTTGTGTACAAATTGTAACATAACGGAAAATAGTGATAACGTAACTCAAAAGTATTGCGAAATACGTGTTTTCTTGTACAAATTGTAACATAACGGAAAATTGTAACATAACGGCGTAGTGCGTGGGCAAAAACGCCAGAATTTTTTTTGCTAAAAAATTGTAACATAACGGGACAAACGGGAAAAATTGTAACATAACGGAGTGAAACATAACGGCGCACCTGGTGTATATGATATACAGTATATCAAATATTGCTAAAATTTAGCCATTATTGAACCCTATCAATGATAGGTTATCATTCAAGTAGTCTCTTAAAAAGCATGTTTTAAAATGATTTACAAATTTAGGTTAATTTCCGCTCAAAGGAGACGCTCATGTTCGCTTCTTGAATAAATCAAGCGCGTTTTTTTGCTCAACGATTTTTATTTTATTTAGACAAAAAAAAATGTTGGTTGGTTGAAGTTCGACAATTTTAT
>SCLG01000240.1:4666-18854 GCA_004367875.1 Oikopleura albicans
TTCATATACGGGACAACTATGACACGAGAAATCCAAAAAAATGATTAAAAATTTCTAATACAACACATGTTGCCGCTAGAGAGCAATTTGTATTTTTCCAGCACTACTGGGTTTTGCGGCCAGAACTCCACAACCAAATGAGTTCCGAGATTTCTGTTTTCAGTGAATGAACACCCACACCTAAAAGTAGCTTTCGTATATTGAGTCAATAATATAAGCACCGGTGGATCTGGTCGAAATTGGGCAATTTTCCATATTTGTCATTTTCGTAAAAAATCTGATCGAATACGTACTATAAGGGTTCATTTCGAGGAAATTGTAATTTGACACCCTACAGGGGTCATATTACAAAATTGACCTCAAGAATGAAATAAGTGACTTTCACTTGCTAATCAACCCAAATATCAAATTGAAAGACAAACTGTGCCTCGAGAAACCGACATATGTTCAAAATTGCAGGTTTTGGAGGGAAAAACCGCCCGCATTTTTTTTGCCAGAGATTGCCAGAGCTGTGCGTCTCAGATATGATAAAGTACGTCCGTACGGTGACTTTCAGCGTATTTTCACGCTTGAGGCGGTTTGAGACGGTATGGTTTTGGTCTAAAAACCGATATTTCGGCCCTTTTGGGCCATTTTATCGGTTAATTTTCCAAAATTTCAATTTTTAAACCTTACCATCAGATCCGCCGTATTTGATAATATGGAAATAGGTACTTTCATTTTTAAAATCGGTTGATTAAATTTTCGACGAATTTTCCCGGAACCTATCCTACACATGGAACACAAGTCAGTTATTTTGCATTACGGACCTTATTAATAGTAGACTAATAGTCTAAGGTCAAGTTAGACTAATAGTCTAAGGTCAAGTGAGTTTTTTGAAAACCTTGCTTTTTTGGGGAAATTTGGACAAAAATCGCTTAACGGTCTCCATCGGTTAAAATCATGTCTTTTTACGATTTTTTTTTTTGAATGACTTCAATATAGCGTAAATCGATGCTAAAAAACGTTTGTACTTGACACAGTACTATTGCCAGCTTCGAACAAATTCAGAAAAATCCCAGAAATTTTATGAAATTGCTTAATTTTAATTATTATGAACTTGAGGATGGATGGTCCTGGGGGCATTATTTTCTGGTTATATTTTGTGGCCCAATAAATGATGTTTATAATATTTTATATTATTTGTTTAGGTATAGATAGGGTAGCCGTCAGGGATAAAAACGTTGTATGGACAAAAATATTTTCACCCGGGAAAAAATGAGAGACACAGTTTTCCATTATCTTGGATTATCGAGCTGTAATCAACTAGATTTTCTCCTCACTGAAATTTGATAAACTATATTGTAAAACTTATTTGATGGGGTTAAAAATTGACAAAAAATTGTCGACCTTAACTCCCGCGCTCCCATACCTAGATATGAGTTCGTAAATTACCATTATGGTCTTTGAATATGTAGTACACGTGGTGTCCCACTAAGACAAAAAAAAGCCATAACCACAATTTTTTTTCGAAAAAAAAAATGTTTAGGCCATTCGACGTTAAAATTAAAACAGTGGATTGTAGTTGGCTAATCCGGTTTTGGCCAAAACACTTTTGGTGGTTAATTAAAAAAAATAATTAAAATTTTGGTGGTTATGGCTTATTTTTTATCTCTAAGTATGTCAGGAGTCCGACTCGGGACTNTGTTTATTTGATCATTAATTATGAAAAAGGCATGAAAAATAACTTGAAACATTTAAAAATATCTTTGATTACTCACGAATAATCAAAGTCTATAAGCGATGCGTTAAATTTCTTGAAAAAAAAAAGAAAAAAATGCGCCACCTAGGCCGCGAGCCAATCAGCGCGCGACTTTTTCCAAAACTTGACCCCCACGCGAGGGAAAAAATGCAACCTTCAACCTGATATATCATTCAATTAGTTAATCAGTAAAATCTTTTTTAAATATTTGTTTGAATATTTAACAACCGGAAATGGCTTACCAAGAGATCAAATCTGATACATTAATAGAGAAAAGTACTGCTTGTATTGATGAAAAGGATCGCGAAACGCTCATTTCAATAGTGAACGTAGCGAAAAAACATAATCCACCATGGTAAGGGATTCAAAAGAGTCCTCTAACGAAACGATTTTTTTACGAAAATTTGTAAATATTTCTCGATGCACATCTTTCAAAAATCTCTCTTTCAAATCAATCGACATAATATTAGAAAGTATCAAATAAAAAGTTTCCGATAGCGCAAGAAAACTTTTTCAACGCATAAAATTTCATTGTGCAAATTATGATTTGTTAAAAAATGCACGATAACTACGCAGTCGGAAAATTTTACGATACCTCAACATAACCAAGCAGGCAAGAAAACCGAAAAAGAGCTCCGCAAGCACAATAAATACGCAACATACATGCCAAAACCTGCAAAAATGCAGCTAGACTAAGTAGTGTGTAGGAGAATCGGCTAAAATGTAAATACAGTCTTAGCACTTATTACCGGCGCTCACATTACGATGGTTAATCTCATTACAGCCGCTTTTTTTCGAGAACCGTAAACGGCCGTAATAGGAGTAATGACTGTATCAAAATTTGACAAAATCAAGAAATATTACCAATACACACACAAATTGACCAAATCAAGAATTCTAGATTAAGCTGTACCCCAATGATGAATTATTCAGAGGAATGCATTCTTGTTCATAGCATTTAACTCATATAAAAAGCATACAAAAATTTATACACCCCCTGCACTGTTATCTTGTCAACCGTTATCTTGCAGATTTTCCCGTTAGCGCCGTTATCTTGCTGATTTTTTCCGGCCAATTTTCCACGAATTCCTATCTTTATGTGTTAAGCAATGCGCTGTTATCTTGCAGATATCCCCGTTAGCTCCGTTATCTTGTGTTTTTTTTTCATTCGATAGTTGCAAGATAACAGCGCAGGGGGTGTAATCCAGTCCTAACGACGATAAAGAGCACGTCCATAAAGAGGACGTCCACAACAAGTTTTCATCCCATAACGGCCGCTTTTTTCGTCAAAAAAGTGATTAACCCATAATTAATAATGTAATAAGATTTGCTCCAAATTAATCCCATTAGGGACGCTACTGCAAAAAGGCCTTTACCTCATAAGTTACGAGTCACAATGACCTTTTTTCAATACGGTCTTTATGGGATTCAGGACTGTAATTTTTATTGTGTTTTTTTATTATTGTGGAACACAGCTTTGGAAAAATCTGAAAACGGCACTCAAGGCACCAAAAAAAAAATCCAAAAAAAGCGGCGCTCAAGGCATTAAGGACTGTATTACATTTCGGGAACATTAGAGTGTGCAACATAACTGCGCAAGTGGTGTATTCATTAACTCCTCAAATGCCTAGCTAAAAATTATTTTTTAGGGGCGAGTACACGAGGCTTGTTAACAACGACGTGCATTGGAAAGCCAGACACAAAATGGATATTTATGAAAACGGGTTAACAGAATCGCATCCAACAGCTATGAACATGGTCAGCCGGTTGCGTTACTATGAATATATGGATGGAGTAATACCGCTTGGAGACAGAATTCGGGGAGTATGCGTCCAAAATACACCACGTTTTGATTCATGGGACTCAGAATCCAACAGTTCACTGGAATCTGTCGAATTTGAAGGATGGGGGTCACCAAACAAATTTGTGACGACATCGTCTTTTGGTTTACGAGAAAGTCAAATTCAAAATGATGAAGTTGCACACTCCGTGGTAAATGGAAATCTTTTTGACGGATTGACGTTGAAGGATTTGTTGGCACCCCCCGAAAATCCGTACATTTTGTCTCCAAGTGATCGAAATTGTATGGACGCCAATTGCAGTAAGAGTGAAGGCCAGGTTTTTGAGGCACATCAAAAATCGAAACCCGAACAGATTCTTGGTGTTATTACGGCTCTTTTGGATAGTTTGAATGTTTCGGTCATTGAAGACGATGTTTACTTCACGCCAATACCGAACACCATTCGTTTCAGTCTGGGCATCGGTGGTGAAAAAGAAGATGGCTCGGTAAGTTATTTTTAATTAAATTTTATACAAATACTTTTATAAGTCGAAACGAAATTTTAAAAAAATAGTTTATTTGCATTTTTTAAGAATAAAAATAAATTTAATATACAATTTACAGTCGTGGATGTGAGAAGGTAACAAAATCGCCACAACGTAACAGTTTTTGACAAGTGAAAGTGTTACGTTCTCGCATCCACGACTGTAAATTGTAGAAAAATGTTTTTTGCTGAAATAAATATTAGGAATTGAAACATACAATTTAGAACCACGGATTACCGTTCGCCCATTCTTTTGTATGCAGTTTGTTGCATGGCGCACAGGTGTGGGTTGAAGAAGAATCAATTCAATACTCCACCGATTTCACCGCACGTTTCATCAATTTCGACGGCATATTTAAAACAATGCGAATGATCCCTACAGCTGATGGTAAAGGAGGTCATTACAACATTAATTTGGAAAGTATTACCGATAAACAAGTAAAAAAAATAACCCAAATTTATTATTATTATTATTGGACATTATATAAAAAACAGTATTCAAGACTGTATATAAATGAAACGTATACCCAAATTGCTAAAAAACAAGGTGATCTTACACTTGACGAAAAAGAATATTTTTATCAATACGCGACCGTTTCGAAAAATCATTTTCAAGGTGCCGCTAAATTGAAGTGTAGCTCAGATTTCTGCCATAATGGCCTTGTTATGTAAAAAATATTTCGTTATTGTAATAAATGATATTCATATTTGGTGCTGTATTTGCCATACATAATTTGTGTATTCTGTTCAAGAACAAAGGCTGAGCATATATTGTACTTGTTTACATACTATTTATCTTTTTTCTTAAAAAAACTTGTATATTTACTTCAAATATTCCATTCTTGGCTATTTGTTTGTTCAAAATTCGCTTCGCAAACACTGCCAATAAAGATATAACTAACTGATAAATTTATTGTTATCAATTTATTGCAAAAAAATAAGATAAAATCATAAATAAAATGTCACGCTGTGACAATTCTTATCTGATATCGGTTGGAGTTAATTTTCTGATATATAAGACAAATTCCTTAAGTTAAAATTAGAAAAAAATATTTTTAAACTGAAAATATTTCTACAATATTAATTTTTCGAAAATAAATTTTTTTAAAAACATGTCGGTCGAAAACAGTGATGATTTTTTTGATTGGAGACCAGAAAACATACAGGACCTGTATAAATTTGCGGAAGAGGTTATGAACGAAAACCGTAAATTACGCAGTATAATTGGTCAACAACAGCTTTTGATCGAAGAAAACAATGCACGTAGTGCATCAGATCAACTCGACGAACGTCGTGCGCTTATAGAGTATAAAGCGGCATTTAAATGTCAAGACCCTGACGACTGTAATCAACCAGCTGATATAAGATTATCTTGCGGCTGTCCGTTGTGTACAAACTGTTTTTCGAAAAAAAATTGGACACGGTATGACGTGTGTACTAACTGTGACTCTAATGCAACTGGGTTTCTTTGCATCAAAAAAAAACCAGAATGCCACAACATATTGACTATCATTACAACTTTGCCGTCATTATTCCCATAATGTTTAGTGTAATGCACAATAGTCAAAACCTAAATTCAATGTGCATTATACGGATGTGACACAAAGGGAAAATGGTAAGATAATGGTACGCCTTGTATATCAAAAATGTGAACTGTATTGTACAGTTTTTATCAAAACCCTTTTCGGGTTGTAATTTCCAGCATTCACATTTGTCTAATTTCTCTTTTGGCAATTTTTATTATTTTTTTCGAATACTGTTACATTTTTTCGCGATACTTTTAAATTTATTTTTCATGCTTATGAGACAAAAAAAAATAAAGAAAAAATCAAAAAAAAACACAAAAAAAAACGCTGGCTCATAGTCTATAGGCTATAAGAGCTAAAACTTGTTCAAATTACTGTTTTTTGGATGATTGAGGAGATTTGTGTAAAAATATTAAATATATTATATTACACCTATTGTGCCACTATATTACGCCGTTAAATCGCAAAAAATGGTTACATACTGGGAAAGAGCATTAGGTATAATAAAAAGAAACCAAATTTCATTAAAAGTGGTAATATATCGGAGTTTTGGTAGCATGACGGATGGTAACATAACATAGCAGGTGGTGTATATATTATTAGATATATTTTCTAAATACTCTTTTGTACCCATCTATATATGCCTAATTATACCCCTAAACATACCCTTGTGCATGCCCTAGAGCATACCTTTGTGCATACCCTTGTGCATACCCTTGTGCATACTCTCGTGAATTCATCTATGCAACTACACGGGGGTATGCACAAGGGTCTGCACAAGGGTATGCACAAGGGTATGCACAAAGGTATGCACAAAGGTATGCACTAGGGTATGCACAAGGGTATGTTTAGGGGTATAATTAGGCATACATAAATGGGTATAAAAGAGTATTTAAAAATTAAATCTGTCATTTTTTGTTTTAATTGCCATTTTTTGTTCAATCACATTTGGAACAAGTAACAAATATTTATACAGTCCTTGATTCCATAACGGCCGTTTTCGGTTCTCGAAAAAAGCGGCCGTTATGAGGTAAACGGCCGTTATGGAATTAGGCCCCTTATGGGGTTAATTTGGGAAAAATTGAAATAAAATGGCCTATTTATTTTGGAAATGTTTATTTTAACGACTTTTTCGTAATGATTTATGTGCCAGTCTTGTATTACATGGTTAATTTCAGACACTTGTATTTAAATGCCTTATTTTTCAATACGTTAATTAAAAACAGCCGTTATGGAATAATTATTTTTTGGAGGAAAAAAGCGGCCGTTATAGGATAAACGGCCTTAATGGAAGCGCCCCTTAGGGAATCAAGGACTGTATTAAAAGTGAACGAAATTTAATTGAATACGAGTTGATAAGTATGGACCATACTGTATGGTACCATACTGTATGGTACCATACTGTATGGTACTAAAGTTGTGGATGCGAGAAGACAACACTTTCAAGTGTCAAAACTGTTACGTTCTCGCGATTTTTTACGTTGTCGCATCCAAAGGAGAAAATGACGCACAAAAGGAGAAAAACGGTTTTCTTAAAGTTTAGTTGCATATCGACTGTGTCCAACGTTCTCTGTAATCATTAACATCTGTAAATAAACCTCACGTTTGAAAACACAGGGCGTACATTTCCCTTTTTGTAATATGATTCATTGAAAATTTTCTCATTGGTTGAATTGCGTCGAATGACGCATCAAAAAAAAAGAAAACGACTCATTGCTGACAAAAAAAAACAGCAAAACGATGAATGTAAAAACTTTTGAGCGAACTGACATTTGTTAATCTGGCGAGAAAAGGGTTTATAAGTTGTCAGTTACACTGTAGAGAATATACAAATGGATCAAGAGAAAGTCATCAAATTTTAACCAGCCACACACAGTAGTCGTTTTTTTTTACAAAATGATTTCAATAGATTTAGATTTTTGCCTGCGTTTGTGAACCATATTCAATAATTTTAAATACAGTAAGTAAAATTTTTGTGAATAATGAAGTTTATTTTTAAAATAGATATTTACATGTATGACTTTCAGTTATGATTTTCAGTAGTAATGTTTTTCAGCTGGACCTTCGCCGTTTTCTAGCTCACGGTCTTTAAAGCCGGCTAAAACGTCAATACTTTTTCTCAGAGTGTACTTTAGTTCGTACACGTCAGCCGGTTTGAACCAAACTCCGGTGTTCATCTGGTCATAGCAAGTTATTTGCCAGAAATTTCGCATTTCATACAGCACATGGTAACCACAATCTAATTTAAAATATTTTTTTATAACAGGTTTTTTTTCAATTAACTAGGTTTTTTAAATTTTTAACCACCTAACCACTTATCCTAACACTAGTTGTTTTAAACACACTTGAGTTATCTGAACACTTTTTGGACAAAAACGTATTGCAATTTCCAATTATCTCACCAAACGTCTTAACCAGTTATTTTAACAAAATTATTTCAACACTTTTTGATCAAACCTTAATTAGGAAACCCTGAGCCGTATTTTACAAATTTCAAACTAACCGTATCCATTGACCTGTTTGGTTACTACAGGCATGTGTTGAATAAAAGGCAGTATTGTTGGTACATCAACTCCTTTTTCTTTGAAGACCGTTTGCATATCTGCTGCATTTGGCGTGAGCGGCGAGAACAACAATTGCGTGATCATTTTATTAACCACGTTCATTGCAGCTCGTAAGTCTGATAACCGCCCGACCGAACACATCCGTAAAAAGGGTTACGTTAAAATGAAAATAAATAAATACAGTCCATGCGCTCACAAAACGACTTTTTCTCTGGGCCAAAACATGTCGCGTTGTGAGCGCATAGACTGTATAGGTTAGATGTGAGTAAATACGGGGACTTATACATTATGTAACCCTTATCAATCATAACTGGATCTTTTTCAAAATTGCCGAGTTTTTTCGGTTTTTGCACATTTTGTGAAGCCAATTTTATAGCTTCTTGCACATTTCGAATAACTACCAGAAACCAGTGGGCATTATGGCAAATTGGAATAAAAATGGTCTTTTTTTGTTGTAGTGTCAGATTTGGTGCTGGTTTCCAAATTACTTTTATCATATTAGTAACATACGACTCAATCAACTTATTTTTGACTTTGAGCATGTCACCGGGACACATCTGAGGGAAAAGCAAAGTACTAGCCATGTACGTAGCTTCATCAATTTCGGCCGACCAAGTGCCTATGTTTGAAAAAAAAATTACAAAAACTTTAAGAAGAGTTTTATACCGTATGGGGACGCTCAGACTGTGAGAGTGACGTCAAAATAGCGTTACAAATCATAGGAAAATTGCTCAAAGCTTCACAGTCGGAGAGTCCCCGTACGGTATGTATTTACAGTCCCGACTTCTTTGATGTACATTTTGCATTTCCGAAAAACTTGTACACCAAAGCAATCGATCATCATGGTACATATTTTTTTTGTGGGTGTTAAGTGGGTGCACATCAAGAATATCGGGACTGTATATCTAAAGTAAAAACTCACTCCTGGACAGATGCCCAAAAAAGTCAATCTCAAGTGAGTCTAAGTATTTCTCTGCTAGCGGTTCTTCTGGAGTTTTTTGCAACAATTTTTGGCGCAACGTCTTGTATGGGAAGTCAAAAATAACAATGTAAGGCTTAGGATCAGGCCCAACCGTAATGTCCACAGCGGTGGTATAATCGACCTTTTTTTGTTTTTTTTTTAATACACCACCTGCACAGTTATCGTGTCATACTGAAAAATGCATTATAAAAATTGACAATTTTTGCGTTAAATAATCTGACGCCTTCCCGGGTTAGAAAGTAAAACTTGAGCGACGTAGTGAACTCAAAGACATCTTAAGGAGAGACATATAATGTAAGGTAACTGCGCAGGCTGAACAGAAGCCGTAACTGCGCAAGTAATAAAAACGGTAACATAACTGCACACTGTGAAGGTGGGTTTATAACATATTTTTATTAAAAAAACAACCTTAATAATTTCGGTCTCGGGTTCAACAGGCGATTTAATCTCCGGTTCCGTTTCTTCATACTCGGTGTCGCTCACAAAGAGAAAGTCATCGGTACCCTTAAAATCATCGAGGTCTGCAATATCAATGGCGTCAAAATAAGCGTCGGTATTGAGTCGTTTTTTTGGAGGACCTCTGACACGCCCAATTATTGAGTCAGCATAGTAAGCCTAGATCAGAGATGTGAAAGTTCTGTTTTTTTGCAGAACTTATAGATAGAGATCCTATCACAAGAACGGAAAAAAAACCCGAAAATCAATCACAATCACAAATTTTGAACGGTCCGTTCTGGTCCGTTCTGCGAAAAAACGTTTTTTTCTGAAAAACGAGAACAGAACTTTCACATCTCTGGCCTGGATAGGCTTTACATTTTTAGCAATCGAAAAGTTAAAAAAAACTTCGCCAAAAAGTAACTTTCAAATATTAAATATTAAGTAATTATAGTCTCAAACCCGAATAAAAATTATCAAGTGACAAATTTCACATTAAAAACTATATTTTCTATTCACGCTTAACTCTCAGGGGAAGGAGTTTTTGGGAACCCGTAGGGGGAAAATGCGTGTAAATAAACACGCACTTCAAAAATTCACAATAATTCGTAATAATTCAAAAAAACTGGTAAAGCCAAGTTGTAGAGCTCGTCAAACTACGTCGATCTCATTATTCAGAAATTGATTTGGGCCACCAGGGCCCCCTAGAGAGCTGTTTGAAATCTCAAACCTACGCAAAAAATAACACCGTCAATCGAATTTTCTTGAAAAGTTGAGGGGGGTCACCAATACCCGTTTTGCGCTACGGGGCCTCCATATGCCTTAAATCGACGAAAAACCCCAGTTGCGTGTCTATTTACACGCACTTCCCCCTGTGAGTTAATTAATTTTCTGAATTCTAATTCTGAAATATCTGTATTAGGACAAAATTATAAAAGATAGAAAACTACTGTATATGCCTCCTGTCGCTGTACGATCCCTGGTTAATAAAACAGGTGAAACATATTACATAATATTTATTATTTTTCCTGTTGGAATAACCCTAACATATTATTCAATATGCCACAGCGCTGTTTTCGATCGTCTTCCGTTAAAATATGGAGCCATATATTAAATTGGCTTAAGATACTGTAAAAAAGGGAACCAAATAAAAAAAGACAAAAAAAAAGACAATTTGCAACATAGTAGACGGATACACCCCCTGCGCTGTTATCTTGTTACCCGTTATCTTGCAGATGTCCCCGTTCGCTCTGTTATCTTGCAGATTTTTTNTTTTTTCATGCGATAGTTGCAAGATAACAGCGCAGGGGGTGTACTAAAGAAGTGATTTATAAGAAAAATACTAAAACAACGCTATTTGGCACCTCCCTGTAGCGAGGATCATGAACAAAATGCAAAGTCATGTTTTCCATATTGTCCAGAGTAAAAGGATAGCACGACTCCACGGCAGCAGTAAACTCTTTAATCAATTTCTTTTTGTCTTTTTTTTTTGAAGCATCCCTGGTTATAATTTTGTTTGTTTGCCTTTTAAACGCCTTTTTTGACGGCATGTACAAAGATGGGTCTAAAAGTTGTAGAAAAAATTAAATACACCGAATGTTTGAAATAAAACCATTTGAAATAACAATTAGCATTTGAAATAGTGTTTGGCATTTTAAAAACACTTTTTATGACCACGTATAAAAAAGTATGAAAAATATAAAAGTAAAAAAAAGTACTTAAGTATAAAAAAGTATAAAAGTATAAAAAAGTATTAAAGTATAAAAAATATGTATTACCGTCTTTTAACCACTCAAAGTACCAATATTCATGATCAGGGTCATAAATAATTGATTCGGTGCGTTCTGGTTCAGCTTCATCAGAGCGCATTTGCGGTGAGCAAATGAAGTCAAATTCAGGGATGTGAAAACCGTTTGATTTTGTGGAAAATCAAATAACGCTCACAAAATCACGAAAATCACAAACGTTTCAATCACAATCACACAAAAATCACATGTTTTATTATGAGTGTGATTCTGTGGTTTTGTGATTGACATTTACATCCCTGGTCAAGTGGTTGACACTCCAAGATTTTCATCAAAACAGTGTTGGAATCGCCCTCTTTCACTGTGTAAAGTTTTTTCACTCTGCTGCAATATTCAATTATTTAGGGCTTAACACTATTTTAGTATAAATCTATCAAAAAAAACGCGCAAAAACTAAAAGATAAAAAAAAATTAAAAAATGTCGAAGTTTTGACATATATTTCACATAAAAAATGTCAAGTCCCGAGCTGAATCCAATTTCGTGCAGTCTTTGACATATATCAAAATTGTTTTCTTCTTATTTTCAAGTCCCAAAAATGATTAATTACACCACTTAACCACTAAACACAAAAAGTGCTCAAGTGTTAAAATATTTTCAAAAAATAGCATAACTCGGTTAAGATAAGTGGTGTCAAGATAACTGATTACGAAGTGTAAATATTAAATACTTTTTCAAATACTTTTTTATACTCACTTACATACATCTTATTATACCCCAATGCATACACTTGAACATACCCCTATGCATACCCTTATGCATATACTCAAACATACCTCTATGCATACCCTTATGCATACAATCAAACATCCCCCTATGCATAGGGGTATGCATAGGGGGCACCGACTGAATCGGAAAATTTTCTTAAATGTCGAAAGGGTAAAATGTCTAAAGCGGAATATGTCGAAAAAAAAGGTGTAAAGTGGATAAAGAGTAAAGGTTATAACGTGTAAAGGTGATAAAGTGCAAAGTGGATAAAGGGTAAAATGTCGAAAAATTTTGGAAAAAATCATGTATAGGTATGTGACAATTTTAGCTATTTTTCTTCATCGAATTTTTTATGGTGGATAACGTGTAAAGGTAATACAGTGTAAAGGTGATAAGGTGTAAAGGTGATAAAGGGTAAAGTGGATAAAGCGGAATCCGTCGAAAAATTTTCGACGGATTCCGCTTTAGACTTTTTAGAAGTTATTCCCATTCAGTCGGTGCCGCATAGGGGTATGCATAGGGTATGCATAGGGGTATGTTTGAGTGTATGCATAAGGGTATGCATAGGGGTATACATAGGGGTATGTTTGAGTGTATGCATAAGGGTATACATAAGGGTATGTTTGAGTGTATGCATAGGGGTATAAGAAGGTGTACATATATGGGTATAAAAAAGTATCCAAAAAATAATCAAGACTATAATATTCAGATTTTTTTTAAGAATACGATTATCCTTTTTTGGGACCTCTAACAGGTTCATGCCATTTCTCGCTGCACACTTTAATGACATTATTGAGGCTCTTGCGAAAAAAAACCTTCAATTGGGCATCAAAGTTTCCTCGTGTTAATAGTAACTCCGAGACAACCACAGGGAGCGTAAATTCCGCAATTTTCAAGTCCACGAGCCTGTTTGGCCTACCGTCTTCACTTAACCGTATGCGAGGCATTTTGACGTTTGCCAATCGCACAATGCTGTTCCGTTCACAGGAACTGCGACTCCCCAAAATTTGCTCACTGCTAGTTAAAGAAGCCTTACCAATTTTCTAAAAATGAATTTTATTTACAGCTCACTAAGATTTTTTAAATAAATGTGTTTGTCTTTGCCCATAAAAAAGTCCATTTTGTAATTTGAACTTGACATTATTGTCCACCTCTAGCATCGGTGCTTTTTTTGAACCAATTTCGGTCATAGTTTCTATAAATGCTTCTTTCTTCATTACAGAAAAATACATCGGGAATTTTTTGAACTCGTGACCGTCATTATGATTCACGCAAATATACAAATCGCGCTTTAAAAGGTTTGAAATACAATATGTATGTACAGTCCCATCTCTCAAAGCGTTGCGATTTTTTCCTCAAAAATCGTAACGTTTGTTGGTCATGGCGTCATTTCGAGACTCTACTTAAAGCGTCCGTATTGGAAGAAAGCGTCATTATTGAGTGCGTCCGTATTGAGAGTAAGGACTGTAATATCGTTAGATTTCAAACCCTCAACTGTGTATTGAAATTAATCAAAAAAACAGTCTCATTGACTATGTATGCCACTTTCATTTTTGAAAGGGCTAGAATTTTCACACGGTCTCCTATCTCCGGATTAATTCGGGTTGTTAACTGTTTTCTTAATCCTGTTTAAAAAAAAATACATAAAAAATAGTGTGGCTAAATGTGCAGTCCGTAATTTTTAAAGAAAACGATTCAATTGCCATTTTTTAATAAAATATAAAAAAACTATATCGAAAAATAAACTAAGAGGGAAACATGCCAGATAACAGTATGTTTATTTTTTTATAACAGGACTTGTTTCGATGTCCAGCTCTACATTTTCGAGAAAAACATCTCTTTGTGCTACTGGAGATAGACGGGCTGGCAGGGATAGAGTTTGAAACTGCATAGCTGCAATGTAAAGCCCTTATTATATTTTTATTAATAAAGTATCATAAAAAAAATTTTCTTACAAAACTGGTATTTTCCATCATGTACTTTAAAACCCTCGAACCGACCATTTGGCAGTTGATTAACGCCAAAGATTTCAAAAAACTGCCGAAGCGTCCTAAAAAATAATTCTTAAAACAGTAGGTATCATTAAAACCGGGTGTGCTGTTGGT
>SCLG01000240.1:19164-37304 GCA_004367875.1 Oikopleura albicans
TTCCTCAAAATGTTGACCCGATAACGGCGCAGGTGGTGTACCGTATATTGATGGCCAGAATTTGGGCTGAATAGTGAAAACCGATAGTCTTTGATTCCATAACGGCCGTTTTCGAGAACCTGATGTGTGTGCTTCAACACACATTATATTTCAAAATTCAAAGCTATTTTCCATTTCTGACTTTTACTTTCAGCCAAAATGATTCACAGGAGTTTAAATTAGTGATAGAACTGAATATATGCTCTAGTAAAAATATACTAGTTGTTATTTTCCCACCACGTTGCTTTTCCAATCGACATGTACATTATAGATAGTTACATGTACACCTTTTTGAATATCGAGAAAAAGTGCTTAATTCTTAAAACAAAAGAAAAGTTAAATGTCAACTTCTTTATATGATACATATATGCTTCATATATGTACCAAAAGGAAAAGCATAGTTATAGCTGTATGGTTAGTGATAAAGCAGAAACTGGTGCGCGGTATTCGAGCGCGCAGCTCGACTTGTCTTTATCGAACATCACGCTCGACGACGAGGCAACGTACAATTGCATAAATCAAGATTCCGAAAAAAACGAAATTAACATAATCGTTAATGGTAAGCAAACTGGGCGAAAATATACAAAAAATGTGGTTGAATCGGGTAGTTAACTCTCAGGGGCCAATGATCAAATTTGGGCATTCAAGTTTGGTGATAATGCCCTAATCGGATAAGTACCCCTGCGAGTTAACTATCAGACTCAACTTGCGGTTAGAGTACCTCCTATCGTACAAGTTAACAGTCCAAAGAAAAGTTAACACAAATGTTCGGATTATGTCCGTGCTTAGCGGCGTTTTCAATTTTTACTAAATTCTATCAAATATTTGATTTTAAAACTGTCTTGAGTAAATAATTTCCAACCAGCTTTCCCAACAAAATTACGTTTTAAAATATCAGGTTTAAGGTTAATTCCCCCGACTCAATCTCGACGAACTAAAATAAAATACACTGATTTTCACATTTTTAAAGTTTTGTGTAAAACGGATATGTTTTTTGACCAAGGAAAAAAAGTAACCAGCTGCCAGATTGATGCGCCAAAAAAAGAATGTTAGGTTTATAAAATGAGACCCAACAACATGGGCGTAAACGACCGTTATGGAATTAGGGCCCCTCATGTTGTTAATTTCGGACAAATTGAAATAAAGATGGCTTATTTAATTTTAAAATATTTATTTTATGACTTATTCCATTATTTACGTGCCAGTTTTGTATTAAAATCGTTAATTTCTGACACTTGCATTGAAATGCCTTATTTTTCAATAAAATTAATAAAATAACGGCCGTTATGGAATAATAACTTTTTTGAGGAAAAAGCGGCCGTGAGGGGATAAAAGGCCGTAATGGAAGCGCCCCTTATGGAATCAAGGATTTTACACAGTTATATGCGCGAAATCATGTTATTAACGACTCTCCCATTAAATACATCCCAAGAAGCGTTGTACTGCTGAAAACCAATTTCTGTTAAAGATTTGAAACACGCCTCAATTTGTCCGGCTATTTGCGCTGTATAGCACGAGCAGAAAAAGTGTAACATTAAAGCGCACCCGGTTTACTTAAATCTCTTTATAATGTACTTTTTTTAATAGTTTTTTGCTCAAAAACCTTTTTTGTGACAAAAGAATTAAAAATCCCTCAAAAAAGAAACTTGGCGGAGGAGCTTAACAGGCATACAAACGGGCGGTGCCTTAGGTGTTGCAGCCTGACATTGGATCCCCAGCCGTGGTTTCCCTTTCAAGGGACTTTGAATTCTTTGTCACAAAAAGGATTTTATGCAAAAAACTGTTTAAAAAAATATAAAAAAGTCAAAACTCACAACTGCAGTGGATATTCGAAGATGTCCAACTTAAATAAAAAAATTACGCTAGAGGCGGACGATAGGTGGTATGGACGGTAGGTGGTGAACCACGCCACTTGATTACCCAGCTGACCAATAGCTGATTAAAATCAGGGTCATACGTCGTTGATTGTAATCAACCCTATTTCAAATTAACATTGAAGTTTTTTCAGCTGTTGGTCAGCTGGGTAAACTTTTTCAAATTTAACGCTGTATTTTCAACTTACCATGATAACGCTCGATATAGTATCCAAAATAAATTCCAATAATAAAGCCAAAATAAATATTAAAGAAATCTCAAACAAAAAACTTTTTAATGCGCAAAACTTTGTGCTCCTTTCGCGGATACTTAATTGACCCAGTTTGTCATAATTAAGTACCGACAGCTTTTTTTGCAGACACACTAATATTCGCAATACTCTTTTTCACATCGTGAATTTATTCACTCACTCTTATGTGGGTTAGATTTTTAACCAGTCCGTATTGGAGGTCATTGTCTGTATTAAGTGCGTCCCAAAGATTGTACCAAATACCCCCCGTGTTATTTTGTCACCCGTTAACTGGCAAATTTTCCCGTTAATTCCGTTATCTTGCATATTTTTTTCGGCCAATTTTTGCGCCGTTATTTCATGCGATAGTTGCAACATAACAGCGCAGGGAGTGTAGATCTGGGCAAAAGTTTCTCAATCAGAAAGATACAGAATGCAAATAAAGTCAATAATTTCATATTATTATTTCGTATATTATGTTATACATAATTAATACGGCTAGAAAAACGGTTGCCATATCATGTACCATTTTTGTTTGGAAATAACTGTGTTGGGCGTAAAATATTTAAGTGGCATTTAATAGATCTTATCAAATTCCATACTACCATCGTAAACTAAAAGCGCATTTGGATCATTTGTGCCCACAGTATCATTTTGAAAAAGCAAATTAGTTTTTCCCATGTGCTTATCTTGTGGAAAAAGTTGCAGTTAACGGATCGAAAATGACGCCGCCCACCATAGAAAAAGAGAGACACCAACTATCGAGATTTTACGCACAATTATTGTCAGATAGAAACTACAAGTAGTGTGGGAGAAAAACTATTTTTCTTTCAAATCATTTCTTTATAATCTAAACTTTATTGTATGATTACTGTACCACAAGTGGTTTACTTGAATGAAAAAGTATGATTTGCAATTGCTATACTGTATAACGTATAATATCGGCGTATGCACTTAAAATTGCTAAAAATTCGACTACTCAGATTTTTGCTTTAACCATTAGGCGCTAAAATTTGATGCCAACTCAAGAGAAATTATTTTACTAACAAATTATTCTTTTATCGCGTTTTTTAATTTCAAGACTTCCATTTTTCAATTTTCGGCTGTTTTTGTGTAAAAAAGGATCTTAAAAGGAGACCCAAGGAAAGTTAACTCGGAGAACTTGCATATCATACATCTTGTAAGCTTTATCAAAGACTTAAATTACAGCAACAGCTATTTGGTATCAGTAGAAGAAACGATTCGTAGTAAAATTAAAATAATACATTATCGCATAATAATTAATTGACATTTTGCTGAAAACAGCATAAAAAAGACAAATTTTGAAGTATTTATTTGCTTGGTACCAATTTGTTTTTTTTTTATTTTAGTGGCTTTTTAAGCATTAAACGTAACTTAAGTTAACTTGGAGGCTGTGGTCTCTAAAATGGTACAGACACTTGAGTGATTTGCGCAAAGCAAAACAAGATGAGTTACTGACAGTGCATTTTATTGATTTTTATTGATCATTGTACAGTAGGGGTTGTTAACCCAAATCGTCAAATAATTTCCTCATTTTACAGTTTAGGGTAAAATAACGTGATTCGCGCTTTCTCAAATTTTGTATTCTAATAAGTTTAAAAAAACTAGAAAAGCGAGAAGCGCGTTATTATACCTCATACTGTTAGTACAATACAAATTTAAAAGACCGTTTGACAATTGGGGCAGCCAGTAGTGATAAGCATATATATAATATGCTAGATATTTAAAAATAATGAGTTATACACCAGATGTGCCGTTATGTTTCCAATTCTATCCGTTCGTCTCGTTTTCTTTCACTTTTTCCGGAAAAAATGCCTGCTTATCCGCCCACACACTTTACCATTCTAGTTTACTTTCTTTTTTTTTGAAACTTTGATAACATAAAAAGTGCATCAAAAAGTTATTGTTGTCAATGAAGACAATTTTTTTTCAATTGAAAAAATTTCCCGTATATTTTGTTATCTTTCAAAACGCCTACGCACTATACCGTTATCTTTCAATTTATAGTTATATTTCACTATTTTTCCTTAAGTTTGCAAAGATAAGGGCGCATCTGGTCTATCTAGTTGGTTGATTTTGACGAGATCGTCGTTTTGATGTTTCTACTGTAAAAAAATTGCTCAATTAAAAAAAATGGTATGTTCAAACTGATGTCAAATTGGGTCATTTTTAGCCCTTGAACTTGAGAAATGGTATTTTTGCAGCTCCGTGCAGCATCTGAAAATACTTTCATTGTTTTTTTTCGGGTAAGAGCTGACCTGTATACAAAAAATTAGAGCACCGCGTCTCACCGCGCAATTTTTGGGTTTTTCAGTTTGAACATGCCAACCATAAAGTTAACAAAGTAAAGTTAACACGCATCATATATACATATACCCTACCATGATTACTGATACCCTCGCTTATCACATAGAAAACCTCGACATGATCATTCCACGATAACACAACGTGTACAGACGGGCTTTGTATGCACATACAGATAACAAAATAAAACTCATCTATCATTTTTCCATTTTGAAACATAAAGCATCCCTTTTTATATTTCTGTGGGCCCAAAATTGGAAAAACTAATTTTGCCAAATTGTAGAAGTTGAAGAGTTACTAAGAAAATGTGTAAAAATCGTCTTTTGATTTTTTTTTCAACGTTGAAAACGATAGATGAGTTCATCACGCCCCAAGCCGAGACAGACATAATGATGGTAGGTAAGCTTCGGTAAGCCACGTTGAAGTAAAATGACAAAACACTTGCAGTATTCAAACGTTTTCAATCAAAAAAAAAATTGACTTCTATAATTTGGATTTTTGTTGAATGGCTTACATCCAGCCCTCATCGGCATCTTGAACCGGACCCGCGTCGTCGGCTTGCCCCCATCCTGCATCGGCGTCTTGGCCCCATCCTGCATCGGCGGCTTGCCCCCATCCTGCATCGGCGTCTTGCATCGGACCCGGTGCGGGTGATCCACCACGATCACGAGCGGCCGCTTGATTACGATTGCCGGCCCGATCACGGGGGCTTCTTGATCGGGAGCGGCGGCTTAAAGGAGATATGGTCGATTCTGATATTTTCCGGTTCAAAATTATTTTAGCTATGTATTCACCAGTTTATGATTTATCTTAGGGCCAGAGAAAAAAACCGCAATATAAATTTTTGCTATTTAGTCAAATACCACGCCCAACTAAAAAAATCACGAGTGAACTTACTGCAAATAGGGTGGTTAATTAAGCCTAAAGCAAAATCCATCGCCAATTATTCAGACATACACATTAGCGTTCCCACATAAGGACATTCAGTTTGATAAGATAACTTCCATTTCGCTCGTTTCGGAGCTTTATTTTCCGAGAAAGTCTCAATTATTTTGCTATTATATGTCAAACACCAAAAGTTGCGCCTTTTTATACTTGAAATATCTAGAATAAAAAGTTGCAACTTTTTGAGTTTGACATGTAATAAAACAAAAAAAAGTCTCCCAACGAGGCCTTCTAGAAAAAACAATGAAATTGTGGAACGCCTGCTGTTTGAGGGTTAAAATAGAGCTTGATTTTATTTCCATAAAAGATCCTTTTAGTCTGTTCTTAACTAACCAATCGTAGAATCAAGCGATATTTTCGAAATTAGAAGAAAATTCATTCTTACTTCTGACTAAAATTAACGACCAGTAATTAAACAGAGATATGTAATATTAATGCTGTTCTATTCATTTCATTGAAAATGTACTCAGATTTTGAGAAAAATCCACCAAAAATCTTCGAAAACAAGCAAAAACTACAGGGGTGTTGGTTATAAGGCCTGCCATTTAATCGCCATAATGTCAAGTCAGTTTGTTTGGGGTTGACCTAATAATTCACACCCTTGTAAATAAAAAATGATAATTTTAAGGGTATGAACTTCATACTATGAAGTGTTTACAATTTGTAAATTACAAATTAATATCTTAATACAAAAGTACCGTAGTCGCTCTAATCGTTCACTTTAATCTACAATGAGTCATGGTCCATGACATATGCGATATGTTACGTTCAAGTCTTGATGTTTTTTTTTACTTTTGAAAAAAATATTTTCTGTTTATATTTAAAGCATAGCTGGTGATCTGTTACTCTGCTCAATGTGGAGTAAATTCAAAAGAGCTTTGGAAACTTAATAAACGGTTTACATTCTAAAATTTAATTTTCTGTTATTCAACGAGTCTTATATTCTAATTTTATAATGAGTGAAAATATCATTATTTATGAAAATGTAAAATAATTAAGCTTTTTAACGTTTAAAAATGCCTGATGTACCCGAAACGAATAGGCTATACCGTCCTTGCTGATCGAGAACGGCGGCGGTTACGGGTCGAACGCCGAGATCGGCGCCGGGACGGTGTGCGGGATCGGCCCCGGGACGGTGTGCGGGATCGGCCACGGGACGGTGTGCGGGATCGGCCCCGGGACGGTGTGCGGTGGAGACGCCGGTTGTGACGCCCGGATGGTGTGCGGGAGCGGCGCCGTGATGGTGTGCGGGAGCGGCGCCGGGACGGTGTGCGAGATCGACGGCGGGAGTGATCCCGGATTTTAAAAATTTCTTAATTTAAAAGTGTGTGTGTCAGGCTTCAAATAACATTTGAGTAGTTTAGAAATAATTTTGATCTTGAAGATCTTAAGAACATTTTGATTTTTATGGCAATCTTTTTCCACGCACGGAATGATAGACTATAGTCCATAATTGGTTTGTAACTTGTTTTTTCGCTCAGTAGTAGACCTTTGTATTATTTAATATTTGAAACCGCAATAAACTTCATCGAGTTAAGAGGTGTCAGTAAAAACGTATGAAAAGGGTAAAAATCATCTACAACGCTTATTATAATTTCTTATCAGTTCAATAATTGGCACCGTCTGAATCCTGATATTCTGTTTTATGGAAAAAGGGTAATTCGCTGACAGTTTAAAAATAAGTGAATTATACTTTATACTTACAGGGGGTGTGCGTATTAAGGGTCGGTTAACGAATTTTGGAAAACGACCTTTATTAAGCACACTGGCACTTATTTAGCACACCCAGCATTAGGCGAGTTTAGTGTTGTAACCAGACGTAATTATGATTTTTGCGTCATATAAATGATGTTATCAGTTTTAAAATTTGTATTGAATACAATATAAACATATTATATCCATAAACGAACCAAAAGCTAGTAAAAAATGCCCATGGGAAACAATGGTAAAATCAGGACCCTTATTTGGAGCAATAATATTTTTATCGAAAAAACAACCCTTATTTAACACTACCGACCCTTATTTAGCACAAGCGACCCTTAGTTAGCAGGCCCTTATTTAGCGCCCCCTTTATATATATATATAAACGGTCGGCAGATTACCCTTTCCCCATAAAACCCAATATCCGTATTCAGACGGTGCCTTATAATTCATTTTTTCAAAGTGAAAATTCTGTGATAACTTTTTTTTTTTGCTTTCTTGGGAAAAGGCTCAATAATACAAAAGGACGAATACTCAAAACAATTCTCCGATTTACGGATAAGCTACTTAATTGTTGCTGTCGCTGTCCCTGTCAGTGTACCCGAAAAAAACAAAGTTGAAAGAAAATCTTCTGTGGGTTAAAACTTTTAAAGTGATATACCGTGTCAGAAAAACTAAATTGAAACAATATTCATTTATCAATTATAATGATATGCAGTATAATTATCACACATATACTTTTGGAATAAATTAAATTTTCTCCGAAATGACAAGTAGGAAAAATACACATTTTGGTGATAGAGAGCATTTTTCGTGATTTCGCATTAATCTGACGAGCCAGATTATGTACATCACAGAGCCTTTGTGGCTAACGCCGTTATGATTAAATTTCTCGTTTCGGCTCGTTGAATTTTTTTTAGATTTTTAAACTACATATCTTTATATGTACAGCATTATGCAATTTGCGCCGTTATAGGCGTAGGGGTGTTAATATATTAACACTTAAAGTCCGTACTTTCTGACGGTCCTCAAAGAATTGCATATCATAAATAAAGCCATTTTAGGTCGACCCAAAACTACTGATAGGCAAAGATAACACCTATGACAAACCGTTTGTATAAATTAGAGTAAACAAAATGCAATGTTTAATATTTTTTTTAATTTCGACCGGATTGTTGCGTAGGAACCAAAATGACTTGTACAAGATATTACTTATGAATTCGACGCAATTCGCGTCTGACCTAATGACTAATGTGGGATTTGTGTGATACTCATTATAAAACCCGATATTTTCTCAAACATGGTTTTAAATGCTTATCTAACTATAATAATAAAGTAAAATAACTGAGTCTAGATTTGGACTAAAACTCTAAATGGACTAAAAATGATAGTAAACCGGGGTTAATCAAATATCGCGGAAAACGGGTCTAGTTATATTGTATGAGAAAAATATAAAACATTAAACTGTCTAGTCCAAATTTGGACTAAGTGACTACTGAGTTTTATAGCTACGACATTTTAAAATGGCTCAAAAGCGCGAAAAGTTTATTCTGACATTACATGATAATCATGAGTTTCTTAAAACACTAATTAATTTCTCAAAGAAACGGGGGATATCCCTGTTTAACTTCACACCGGACCAATTTTTTTTTGTAAACGGAAATTAAAAAAAAATTTTAAAACCCTAATCGAAACATGGGCGCGCGATGTAGGACGGAGTGTTTGCCCTCGTGAAATGTATCGGCGCATAAACTCCTGGCGGTATTCCATATCAGTCTCTACCGCTTTAGTCAGGAGATGACCATTCCCAGTTTGGTGCACTAAGTCGATATACTCCTGATTTTTTTTTTGAAAATCAATTTTTTATATAAAATGACGTAAGGGACACATGTGGTTAATTAGGGACACTCGTGCTTAATTAGGTT
Organism: Oikopleura albicans; assembly: GCA_004367875.1. NCBI lineage: Eukaryota > Metazoa > Chordata > Appendicularia > Copelata > Oikopleuridae > Oikopleura > Oikopleura albicans. The sequence continues at coordinate 28,204 of SCLG01000240.1, forward strand.
AATTAGGTGATACTCGTGTTTAATTAGGCACACACGAGCTTAATTAGGGACGTTTTTTATTTGAAAAAAATACACAGGCTGCACCGTTATGTGTCACTTTTTTAAATAATCGCGTGAAAAATAACGACGCACTTCCTGTATCATATTATACACCCCCTGCGCCGTTATCGGGTCAACATTTCGAGGACAAATTTTGACCCGATAACGACGCAGGAGGAGTTCGAATATTTTTAGAGTTTTTAGTCTATCGAGATCAAGCTAATAATTAGCGCCAAAAAGCTAGGTAAAAACTTAAAACTAGACTAAGATGAAAGTTAGACGTCACGTCAAATTAAAAGTACTCAATTTTATATCTTTAATCATAGAGAGAAAGTCAGAAATTATAAGTTCACTATTTTTTCACGATGCTTTACCGAGTAATGATCAGTACTTGAATTTGCATTATCGGGAAAATGTTTGATTTTTTTTGACCCGATAACGGCACAGTGCGTAGGTGGGGTGACTCGATAACGGCGCAGGGGGTGTATTTGAGATTCGAGTAATAATTTTCAGGCCTCGTCCTCTTAACTCAATTCATAAAAAAAATATTTTATTTTTTGGCGNAAAAACCCACATATATCATTAAAAACATTTAATGATAAAATAATTAAATGATATAATATTAGTATAAACATATTATTAAATTATAAATATATTATTATTTTATTATAAATATAAAATAAATTCTAATGAGTTATTAAGTAACGGGTAAGTGTATGCAATGTACGCGGATGAAACCAGCTGGTGTAGTACTTTTTAATTAAAGCGAGACCAGCTGTTTCGCTTCCGCCACGTCCACGTTCAATCGTGTAAGTTATTTACGTCTTTTTCGCTTAACACTACAGGATATGGAGCGAATCGGGTAATACCAGTTACTGTTACACGTTATGTTACACGTTTTTTGCTGTTATGTTGCTAAAGATATGACGTTTTTTTAATTTTTAATTACAAAGTTGTGCTCTAGGAGTCGAGTGAATTTCAGAAAAAGCGTATTATTTTTCTGAGCGGGAAAAATGGAATCTTAAAATCTAGAACATACGAAAGCAAAAAACAACAGGAGACTTTGCTACTCATCGTTTTACATGAATTTCCGCCGTTTTTTCTTCTGTATTTTCTATGTAGCCAAGTTCAAAAACTCGAATATTGCCATCTAGAACATGCGGGAAAAAAGATGGCGAAAATTCATGTAAAACGCTGAGTAGGCTTCGTTCCGGACTTTTTTTTGTATTATTGGGAAAATGTATGTCAATATAACAGTCATTGTCTACCCGGTAGACTCTACCGTTCATTTTCAACATGATTATAATGACATGATCTTAAAAAATATATTTATTTTCGCGTAAAAATTCGAGAAAAAGATACTTTTGGAGTTTAAAAACTGTGATTTATGAAGTACTGGAGACCACTTGAAACTAATAAATGCTAAACTGATTATTGTGATAAATATTTGGGAGAAGTCTACGATGCTTGTTCGTTTAGCCCGTTAGTTTTTATTTGATGTTTTAAGTTTTTTAATCAAAAAGATCAACTGTGAGTGTCTTACATCAGATATACAGAATGGATTTAGCCCAACATTTTAGGGCGGACACGTATGTACATGTTTTATCAAATAATTTCAGCCATGTTTATACACACTTTAGTACACACTTTGCTACTTGAAAAGGTTCTTTTCGGTGGAAAATTAAAATACAAATTCATAAAACCCACACGGTGTAAAAGCATGAAAATATTCTTCACAAAAATTTTTGTAACTCTCAGGGGGAATACAGTGAGTATCTTTACGTATTTTAAAAATGCAACAGCGTTTTCTTGAATTTTATTCAAAAAGATTAGTTTCCGCCAAATCAAAGCTCGCTCTACGGAGTTGAACAACAATTAATAATAATCAAGTATATTGTCCGCGTAACACCTTAATTGTCTCGCGATGCCATTTTGATTGGCCACGTTACCATAGTAACGAGAAAAAAACAAATCACAATTTATTCCTTTTTTGTTACGCGGAGAATTGGGTTGGAAGCGCCTGAGGCCGCTTTTAATCTAATATTTTTTAGCCAAAGTACAATAGAAGGAAAGCCAAATAAGGGTTCGAAAAACAGTTAACCTACCGTTATTGGGCGCCGCGCTGTAAACCAAATTTTGCTAACACGGCATAAATTGTAGTGAATTTCAAATCATTGTCGCTTTCTCAATTTGATCCAAAAAATCCAATTTATTAAGTTTAATATATATTTAGCAAGATGATCTGGTTTTTGGTCAACCGCCAGATGTTCGTATACGATTTGTATCAAATGTAATTTTTTTGGGTAAATTAAGATCCTAACGAGCACCTCAAACATGCCTTTTCGTACTTTTTTTCGTACTTTTTTTTTCTCGAATGACCAACACATGTGTAATTTTTTTTCATGGTGATGAGGGGTTTCTCAAGGAAGACTTCTTGGTAAATACTTTTTAATGTTGACCAAATTATACCATATCGGGAAAATGTTGAGTATGTAACGACCTCCAGTTTAAATCAAACCTTTTTCGTAAATGAAAAGTTTTTTTTGACTTATATATAAAATATTTAATTCGCTGTCATGTTTATATAACGAAGATATTACTAATCTGTTTAGAGTTTTTATGCGAAAAAAACATGAGAGTAATTTTCACCACAAATGATTTTTCGTCTNTTGATCCAAAAAATCCAATTTATTAAGTTTAATATATATTTAGCAAGATGATCTGGTTTTTGGTCAACCGCCAGATGTTCGTATACGATTTGTATCAAATGTAATTTTTTTGGGTAAATTAAGATCCTAACGAGCACCTCAAACATGCCTTTTCGTACTTTTTTTCGTACTTTTTTTTCTCGAATGACCAACACATGTGTAATTTTTTTTCATGGTGATGAGGGGTTTCTCAAGGAAGGCTTCTTGGTAAATACTTTTTAATGTTGACCAAATTATACCATATCGGGAAAGTGTTGAGTATGTAACGACCTCCATTTTAAATCAAACCTTTTTCGTAAATGAAAAGTTTTTTGACTTATATATAAAATATTTAATTCGCTGTCATGTTTATATAACGAAGATATTACTAATCTGTTTAGAGTTTTTATGCGAAAAAAACATGAGAGTAATTTTCACCACAAATGATTTTTCGTCTTTCCTATGCCTTTTTATAAATTATCCACATCGATTCTGTTTTTTTTTTAAATTATTTTTTTCTGAATGCTACTCAGCGTTTTACATGAATTTCCGCCGTTTTTTCTTTCGTAATTTCTAGATGGTCAAAATCGAGTTTTTTCCGCGATTCAAAAAACTCGAATATGACCTAGAAAATACGGGGAAAAATGGCGGAAATTTATGCAAAACGCTGAGTAGAGATAACACCTTCCAAACTAAACCTTAACCTTTTCCATATGATGTCACGTTAACGTATAGTGCGCGCAGATATACCGTACGAGGGAGATAAAGAGGTGTCATTTTAGCAAAAACTTTAAAATGTCAAAGTCGTGCAATAAATAATTGTGTCCATATTTCCGAAATAGGTTTTGAAGCTCAAAGTGGTTTATTGGCGTGAGTGGGTTAAACGACGCTTACTTTTCGGTTATTTAAAATTTCTGACGATATAAAAAGTGACAAGGTGTTTATATTACGAAGATATTACTGTTTTGTTTAGATTTTTTTACGAAAGAAAACATGACGGAAATTTCTGACCACAAATGTAATTTTGGTTTTTGTCGGTTAAAGTATTTTTCAGTTAAGACATGAGATTTCCGAGTGGGATTGAAACGCGTTGATTCAATTGGTGACGAAGGAAACGGCCTATTAATCAAATTAAGGCTATTTATATGTTCAGGTGTGTGAAAAAGTGTGACGTTTTTGGAGCATAATCTGTTATTTTAACTTGTGGCCACACGGGGTCTTATCATAAGTTCTGATAAGACCTGATTCGAAACCAGTTACTTCTAGAACGAGTTCAGGTTCATTACGTCAATTCTATATTCATGCTTCAATCACAAATGTGGTGAAAAATTAATGCAACATTAAATACCGATTAATTTATTTCTTACGCTTATATCATAAATTCGCATCTGGTTATTGACCATGAGTAGGGGGAAAATTTGGCCCAAAATTGACTTCTTCAATTATCATCCAAACTTAGACTTCTCTAAAAAAAGCCGATGAGATTATTTACAAATTCAATTCATGTACGGTTAACCGGTAAACACCAAAAAAATCGATTTTTGCCGGTAATCTGGCGCTAATAATTGAGCTCAATCCTCCTCAATTGGGAAATTTTGAAATTATTCTTAGATAGAAATACGTATAATATCTGGAACTCAGGCCAAAATGAACTCGAAAATCATAAATTGCTCTCTAGCGCCAATATGTGGACATGTACCAACTTCTTGATACTTTTAAAATCGGCAGTTGATCAAACAGTTCATAAAATTGCTAATATAATGCGACTAGTAACCGGAAAAAGATTTTTAGCACTTTTTGGAACTTCCAATTGGAGTAACACTTTATTTCGTCCATATTCAGACAATCTTCAATTATTCGAAACCGCAGTATGTCGTGACTTTTTTTAGAATTTACGATATTGTGAATGAAATTACTCGATTTAAAATGCGGTTTTCGTTTTAGAAGATCAAAAAAGTTTTATTTACCGTGGACACCTTTTATTGCGAAGTCGTTTTAAAATTACAGAAAAAAACAGCATTTTATGTATGTATATTTTATAGCATATACTAAAGTATACGATACATGGTGTATTATAGACCCTTTGTCAGTTATCAGGCTAATTTTCCTGCTTGTATTGTTATCATTAAATTGCTCAAGCTTTGCACTCCACTGTATTAGAGCTACGCCTTGTGCAGTTATCGGGTGAGTTTTATTATTATCCCTTTTATTGCTTCCAAATGTTAGAGAAAGGCTTATTTGTCAAAGTGAATAATAGTTTTTCAGTTAGAAGTTTAGTCGTATACTTGTTATCTTTGAATGTGCTAGTTTTGTAGATTAGATTTATAATTAGCGTTTTTAATTATATTTTTTTATTGAGGAGATTTTATTTAAATATTTATAAAAAGAGGGATAAAGAGAAAAAGAAAAAAAAAAGAAAGACAAAAAATTCTCTTAGGCATTATTTTTAAATCGTGTGATATTTTGTGGTCTTTTTCTACGTGTTAGCCCTATTTGTTACCTCGCGTAGGTTCGAGGGCGGTCCGTGATTGGCCCGTCTCCTCTCCTCCTTTCTAAATTGGTTATCACGTGGCATAGGGTGTGCGGTTGGTTAACAGAGAGAACTTTTTTGTGTCTATTTCAGATGTTGGACATGTTTTGTGTTATTTGATTTTTCATTTTTTTTTATAATTTCGTTTATATGACGAAAATTGCCAAATAACTACCAAGAAGGGGTATTTTATAGTTAATAAGATTTCTTCACTGATTTTCTTGCGCGCAGTTATTTTAACAAAATCTAATATTTCAAAATCTAAATATTCTTTTACAAATATTTTATGACTTTCTTGCCTTGTATTGTACCTATTTTTTGTTTGCAAAAATGCCTTATTTTTCCACAATTCCGCCCATGCGTGAGTTGTTATGCTATTTTTAAAAAAATACATAAATTTTAAATTTTAGATAAAGAAATAATAAACAACAATCTGTATTTGCCAAATACTTCTTATATAAAATCACGACAGTTTTTGAAATTAGATATTTGTTTTGTAAAATTAAGATTGATGGTCAGAATAATTAAGCGATATCGGAAAAATAGTTCTTCGTATTTACAACCTGATTTGCTGTTTCAAACGACGACGACAATTATGTTTCAACAAATTGGTTTTAATATTACATTTTGAACCGCACTAAACACCTTTAAAAATCGTTTAGCAGTAATTTGAGGCCGAAAAATTTGAATACGGCACTTAGAATTGCTGAATTTATCATACTAAATGATTTTTATTTTGACAGACGGCAATACCGCACGTTACATTCAAAATTGACAAAGACGGCACACTCAGCTCGAATCGCCGTTTCGTTTCCGATTTCGAACACGTTTTCTTTAATAAAATTTGCATTTTTTTATCTTTGTTTTAGACATGAACGGTTAAATGAGCACCATATGACTACTTGTCCCTTACCAATTAAAGTTAAACAGTAACTCCCCGTTTAAATTATCCCAGACTTGTTTTAGCAACATGAGGTTTCAAAAGTTGATTCTTACAAACTTAAGTTCGAAAATATTGTAAAAAAAAACAGTGTGCAATTTTGCACGATCGGGCGACGCAGCGGTTGGTATATTCGGGTACGCGAGAGTTAATTTTTTTGTTGTTCATAAACAATTTCTATTGAGGCTATAAAATACCACCCTGATTTAATTAGAATAATTCTACGAATGTTCGAAAAACCGAAACGAGTGAAAATTTCCAAAAATACCACATTTTTATTTACCGAGAAAAAACGCAATGGTTCAAAATTGTACGTCTGGTTTGTTGCGTAAAAAAAAATTAGTAAAAGCTATATAGAGTAGTGTTACTGACCGAATATATTGAAAATCGTTTCGTTTCCGACATTCGGATGTTTGATAAATCTTGTAAGAAAATCAAAACGGAAAAAACGCAAACCTGCACGTTGGGCATACTGTAAGCCGCATACATATTCAATTTATTATTATATGAAATAAAATTTAATTTTCGTCACTAAAATAATTTTCCCGGAAGATGCATCGTAGCCAATTTTGTAGACAGTAAATATTTTAGTAAACAAAATTAACTTTGTACCGAATCCTCACATGATAAAGCGTCCCTTGACATGAGAAAGTGGCCAAGGGTGTCCCTTAATATGGGTGCCCCTATACCAAATATTCTGCGTTTTTATTTTTATTTTTTGAAACCATGAATAGTAAAAGTGCTCAAGATTGTTTGCGCAAAGTGAAAATCTTCCGTTCAATGCTTATTCATAAAATTACACAAAAATACTGTGTTATCCGGAGTTCATTTAAATTTACGTAAAAAAGACTTGAGAAACGGGATATACAACGCCTAAATAATAAAAAACAACGTATTTTTGCTTAATCCTTGTGTTGAACATTGAAAATTGCATTGCATGTATGTAACTGTTTGCCTCACTGTATTTTTTTTTTGCAAAACTCACCTGGAATTATTTAATACTTATGTAATTTTGGTGTCAAACATTCTGCAGAAAAAAAAAACAATGTGTAAAATTCAGATGCATGGTAGTAAACAGGAGAAAGCAACGTGATTCGAGCATTTAACGTCTAGGTACATTTTTGGTATTTTGATTGATTTCGTTGACAAATTTTACCCAGCTGATAACAACCGTGTNGACTCAATTGGGTTTCGTATTAATTTTTAATAACAGTTATAGAGACAAAATACATAATTTGGATTCGATAAAACTAGTTTTGGATTATTTGTACTTTATTGAAAAATCTCGGTCCGAAAAGTGTACTGCCAACTTCGGTACGATAATTGGCGTTAACATAACTGGTTAGGAAGTGTATATGCAAATATTTGGTATATCTACCGTATGTACGCTATATATACGTTGTATACAGTAAAACTGTTACGATTAAAATTAACCGTTCATATCCGAAAAACTGTTTCCATTAGAATATTTTGTTACGATTTGAAGTGTTACGATTTGAAGTGTTACGATTTGAAGTGTTACGATTTGAAGTGTTACGATTTGAAGTGTTACGATTAGGCACAACTCTAGACAGTTTTTTTATTATAAAACTACTCAAAAAAACTGCCCGTTCGGTACAAAGCTGGGCAGGAATTGATATTTTTTTTTGTATCCTACCCTTGCACTGAAAACTTCGGTTTCACATTATTATTTAAAGTGAATATTTTCTATGAATATAAAATGATACAAGGGGTTTGTTTATAATGTATGACCGTTATAAGGTCAAGTTAGTTTTTTTCAAGGTAAATCATGTCTTTTTCACTTTTTTTGAGTTTCGGCGAACTTGTCATGCGGGGAGGTTCTTTGATGGTTAACTCATCCTCGTCGCTAAAGTCGATTGGCTGGCGGAATCGGACAAGTGATGGGGGTCCTGTAATGTTGGGGATCCCCGGGTCCTCTGTAGTTGGGCGGCCCTGGCTCTCTGAAGTGGAGGGCCCCGGATTTTTGGGAACAGGTGCTGGAACGTAAGGCGAACCCGTGTCGTCCAACGTTTGCCTTTGTTGCCGCACTATTTTACGATTGAGGTCAATCGTTTCGCTGAAAATTATGAGCGGTTTTATAACACACCCCCTAACCGTCTAACGTAACATTTTTCTTAAAGATATGTTATTTTAAATGTACATTGTTATTTCAAATGTAAACTCTTATTTCAATGGGATACTACGTAGGTGGAAAGTGGTAAACATTTCACCGAATTATTGCGAACAAAGTGTTACGATTTGAAGTGTTACGATTAGGCTTTCACAACTCTAGACAGTTATTTTATTATAAAACTACTCACAACAACTGCCCGTTAATTACGCAGGGAACCTATCTACAAGATAGATAAGAAAATGAAAGATAACTGTGCAGGCTAAAATTTGAATAAAAATATCTGAATTTCTTTGAATTTCAAAGATATGTCTAAATATTTCATTTTCGTAAAACGATGTCGACGGTGGTTAAAAAGTTGAAAGATAACGGCGTGAGGTGCAGTGTTATTTTTTATCTTACTAGTCTAGAGTAAAAAGATTATGCAATGGTCGATAGGCAATTAAGGCTTTATTTTCATACCATTAAATTGCGTTTCATTAATTTTTCAATTAAATATTGGAGAAAGCTGACTTCTATATTAATCAAAGGGACGTGCGAAGACTACATGAACTTAATAATTTTAAACAGACAAAAGTGGACACTTTGCGTTACGTTTACGGCGCAATTAAGAGTTTATTTAAACTTTTGAGGTCTTATATTCTAAAATTGAGCGGCGAGTTAGCTAATGAAGTGGTAGACATCCGAATTTAGCGTTTTAACTTATACCATATTTTTGTTGTAGAATCTTTCCGAGAAAATTTGTTTTGATCCCATATTATGTAATTAAGTTTT
>SCLG01000240.1:38493-62951 GCA_004367875.1 Oikopleura albicans
CGGAACATCGCACCAACTTGATTTTTGTGACCAAATTTACTTTAGGTATTTTAGAATTTTTTCAAAGAGCCTTTTTGTGATATCTTGTTTTGTTCACTACATGTCAAGGCCATAAAAGATAGCAATTGGCCTATTTTTTCGGTTTTTCTGATATATTTCGAGTTCTAGATCATTTATCAAAAAAAGGCTCTTTGAAAAAAATTGTATTATTATTACAATCATTTTGCAGAAAAAACGAAGTCAATCGGGTGATCACAGTAGATCAAATACAACTCGGAAATCGCAAACTTTGCCAAGTTCAGCGCCATGTGGTGGTTCTATGGCAATAGTTATGGTCTCGAAAATCTTGTCACGTGATGCTTCCAACCTTTATACATTAGAAACTAAAAAAATAACGGAATTCATAGTGCAGAATATTTTTTATAGCGTTTTCACGTGAAGTAAACTTTGTAAACAATGCTACCTACCCATCCTTAAGTTTATAACTTAAATGCTTTCGAAGTTTTTTGGTTTGACTCATCTCATTTATCCCGATTTTTGTAACGATCAATTTGACAAAATAAAGAAAATGCGATAAAAATTGAATTGCGCAATTCCTAGATCTAGAAAAAAAAACCCTAAATAACATTATGTTAACAACAAACCCCTAAATTACATTATGTTAACAAAAGGCCCCTATATTACATTATGTTACCAGAAAAAAAATTTTCTCCAACTTTTCCGCCTACGCCCTACCACATTATGTTAACAAAGTTACATTATGTTAACAGTTTTGGACGTTTAATGGTGTTAACATAACGTGTTAGGTGGTGTACCATATATGAAATGAAGGACATAGAAATTGACGACAAAAATTGGTTAAAATTAAATGATTTCTGTAATTTTACTTGTGTTCCTGTTTACACGATTAAACACGTATAATTGCATCATTTTGACAATTTGTTTCCGATGGTCGGTAAACGTCACGACCCGTCATTCGAAAGTCAACCGCAAAATTTATGTTCTCCACTTTATTATGCATTGAGGAGCTAAAATATAATTGAACACATTTGGATAAGTATGACCTTATGACTCATCGTGATGAATTTCATTTATTTTGAGTGGATGCTCTACTTAGTTTCATTATTATCCTGACAAGTCTTATCTTGACACTTTGAATGAGTCATAGGCTATGAGTCATAGAGGACCTAATAAAGGACCTAAAAAGGTCACTTACCCTCGTCATTTGACATGTTGTCAAGATCAGGCATTTTTGTCAAGATAGAACATTTTTGTCAAGATACGACATAAATGTCAATATTATATATTTTTGTCAAGATAAGACGTGTCAAAATAGGACTTTAACAACTGTAAGCCGGGGTTAATAAACGTTTGAGTTTAGTACGCGTGTGGCACCCTCTCAAAAAGGCGTCATTTTTTATCAGCAATAGGAGCGTCTTACAAAATAAAATGGTGTGTCTGATAACTTTGTTATTTGCAATGCTTTCATCTTCAACCGCAATCGCTGAAATAACAATTCTCCATTTTTTGCTTCATGCAATACAAAATTGCTCACCAATATTATAATCATCAGAAAATATACAAAATCATTATACCAGAATTAGAAATTTTTTTAAATCGTCAAGAATTGCGTCTGCTTTTGTATTTATTTTTTCACGCCGGAAAAGTATCATGTAACTTTTGCAGGTATCCAACAAAATTTAATTTCACCAAAATTACCAATGATTCAAGGCAGCAGGATTTATTCACAACGACTCATTTGCAAATGATATACAGTTGTGGGTGCGAGAACCTGACGATCGTGATAGAACATAACGGTCTTTGACAAATGAAAGTGTCAAGTTCTCGCATCCACAATATCTTGACACTTTACCGCGTGTTAGAGCTTAGACTGTCGGGCTCTAAGCAATCTTTATATGGGTATTAACGCCATGGCGCGCCAATTGGTCCCCACTGCGACAGGTAATAAAGTATATCTTGACACCTCACATCGTAACACATACTTTCTTGACACCTCAAATTTTGACCATGTGAAAACTCATATATTGACACCTCATAACTTCAAAAATTCCTCTATAAAAAATATTTGGGTCCAAAGAGTCCTGATGACCGGTGCGAGTAGCCTATTTTTGCCCCTTAGTAAGAAAAATAGAAACAGTCAAGATATGAGTTAAATAACTGTACATCCTCAATTGACAAAAACACTTTATGTGAATATTTGTTTTTTTAAATAATTTATTTTTCATTGCAGGCATTATCATGTATTTTTTGCAGGTGTCCAAGAGCATTGCATTTGACCATCATTAGTATACAATTATTATGATATGTTAAATTGTCCGAGGCGCAAACGGGCGCGCGCGTCGACGGACAATTTTTCGGGCAGTTTATCGTTTTCATTTTTGGTTTGACATAAAGTACATCTACAGTACTGAACTCCTCTTGGGATTCGGCGCTTGCTTCTCTTTCGTCATAAAATCCGCTTGATTCAATTATTGAAACGTCAGAGGGGCAACCCCCAAAAGCAACATTCTAAACCGGAAGTTAAGAGCTGAACCGGAAGTTAAAATCAAAATACACAGCGCTAAGAATCATAATCTGAGTTCTATTGGAACACTCTTTTCGTTTAATTCAATGATTAGAAATTTAGATATTTTGAGTTCAACTTGTTAAAGAAATTTCCAAAAAATCATGGAAAATTTCTCCGAAATTGGAAAAATGACTAAATTTGTACGACCTTTAAAATTGTATAAATTAACAAGTACACCACCTGAGGGGTTATCTTACCAAGATTGGGTTATCTTACCACTTTTTGGACCAAAACGTTTAACGGTTTCCGTCTATGCCCTGATTGGTTATCTTACCAAGGTTAGATTATCTTACCACTTCTTACATAATTTAGGTATAATTTCCTTAACCGCAAACTTTTTTACAACCGGGTTATAATTTTAATAATTTTTACCAATTATAACTTAGTAAAATCCACACTTAATCGAATTTTACTGCCACTTTTGCAGTTAACCGCCAATTAGGGGTCTCACTATTTTCCAGCGATCGTGCCTACGCCCTGCGCAGTTAACCGCCATGTGGAATGTTAAAATATATGGGTATTTTTCATAAATCTTGGAAATTTTTCATACTTTTGGGAAATTTTAGTGAAATATTGAACTTGAGTGATTAATTATATTAATTTATTGTAATGATCAATGCCTGTTTTGTGCCAAGTTTTCGTATAATTACTTTGTTAGGTTAGTTCAAAAACGAAATGATTTTTCATTCCGTACATACCCTTTGTTTATATAAGTCATGTCTTAAAAAATGCTATACTCACGTTCTTTAAAATCGAATTACGTTTTTTTTTCAATTGTTATTTTCAAAGCTTTACAAAAATATTTAAAATAAAGTTTCAATTTCCGGTTTTTAATAATTTTCCAATTTATTCTATTATTATTACAATAAATTATAACTCATCATATAAATTATGACTCATCATTTTTGGGTTTTTTTCCAAAAATGTCGAATTCTCATTGGTCAAAAACGAAAAATGTATTGTGCAATTCGCTAAATCGGGTTATCTTACCAAGAACCCCTAAATTGGGTTATCTTACCAAAACCCCCCTAAATTGGGTTATCTTAACAGAAAAAGAAAAGTTTTTAAGCGTTTACGCCTACGCACTTAGTGGTTATCTTACCAAAATTGGGTTATCTTACCGCTTTTTTAGCGTTTATAAAGGTAAGATAACCCCTCATGTAATGGACATATAATCATGAATCGTGATTAACGATATAAATTTTGTAAAGGTTTATTTTGATAAAAGCGAGGCGGGAATTAATCATGGAAAATAATAATTTAAAATGTGCTCATTGGTTTGGCAACCGGCAGCCGGGATTGCGGAAAAGATATTTTGATTTTGTGTACGGAAAAGGTATCAAAAATTTGTCGTGATTGAACATTGCATTATTTAGCAATATCTTTTATCACTTTTTATTATTTTGTAATTGCCGCGTCACTTTCACGAGAATAACGCATTAAATACTGCATAATGTAATTTACTCATTGCGCATTACTCATTTCGCGCAGTATTCATATTTGACACCGTGTAGTTATGTAAACGTTTATATTTACACTCACCACGTAATATTGATTGTATCTACAATTGATGAGTGCCATATGTCGTTCTGAGAGCATCGTTTGAATTCGTCCGTCGGAATTTTTTCCACAAACTGGTTCGAGACTCATTGATCGTGGCCGTTCTTGAAAGTCTTGACATCGACATTCGCCAGGATACAAAAATTTGACATTTTTCTGAACGTGCAAGTTTAATTCATTTTGTTTACTCAAATCAAAAAAAANATGGCGAAAAACAAAAATCTCAAAAGTCGCAAGATAAGCGCACGAGCGGCAATTTTCGCAAGATAACTGCTCGCAAGATAACTGCGCACCTTGTGTAATTTAAAATGTGCTCATTGGTTTGACGACCGGCCGCCAGGATCGCGGAAAAAGATATTTTGATTTTGTGTACGGAAAACGTATCAAAAATTTGTCGTGATTGAACATTGCATTATTTAACAATATCATTTGTCACTTTTTATTATTTTTATTAATTGCCGCGTCACTTTCATGAAAATAAAGCATTAAATACTGTATTACTCATTTCGCGCAATATTCATATTTGACACCGTGTAGTTATGGAAAAGTTTATGACACTCACCACGTAATATTGATTGTATCTACAATTGATGAGTGCCATATGTCGTTCTGAGAGCATCGTTTGAATTCGTCCGTCGGAATTTTTTCCACAAACTGGTTCGAGACTCATTGATCGTGGCCGTTCTTGAAAGTCTTGACATCGACATTCGCCAGGATACAAAAATTTGACATTTTTCTAAACGTGCAAGTTTATTCATTTTGTTTACTCAAATAAAAAAATGGTAAATCAAGCTAATCACTGCTATTTTTTGATGAATAGAACCAAACGGATGATTGAAATGTCACGATAGGTCAAAAAGAAAACTTGTTAGGCAAACTGCGCTGGACAAGAACGCGACCGCAAAATTTGACAGGTTGGACCGGGCAAATGCAGTAGTTTTTCGACTTAACCCTCAAACGCGATTATTTGGCACATCCCTGAACATGAGGCCGGACGTTTGTCCGGCCCTCATTTACTATTGCTTTCTCACCAGAAGCAAATCGGTGGTCCTAATTCGAATGAGCATACTTTCGGAAACTCCCCGACCACCTTTGGACACTTTTTGGTCGATTTGACCACAAAAAAACAAATTCACAAACCGTTAACCGGGCGACGTAAGGGGTTAATTTTAAACCTCCGGGGCCGTGTTTGGGGGTTAGTATCGTTGTTTACTTATTAAAACTAAGATTTTGTCAGCAATTGTGCAGCACATACAAGTTTACTTGTCTAAAAATTCTGGAATATTCTGAATTTATAAAGTTGCGTTAACCGGTCACTAATTTTATTCAAACACTGGCCTGTTAACGGGTCAATGCGTGGTAAGTAAACAAAACGCTTGAAAAAAAAAAATAATAATCAAAGCGGTGTTTTAAAAGATAATTGAAAGTCGCTATACGTTTGGGTCCAAAATGTGGTAACAAATTTCCTGTTAACATAAAGGATCAGGTGGTGTAAATTAAAAGTAAAAAATGCAAGATAATCGTTGAAAAAAGAACAGTAACATATACATGTAATCTACGGATTAGAAGACGAAATTGCAAAAAAAAAAATCTCACGTTTAAGCGGCATTCGGAGAAAAGGCAACGAGTTGACGTGAACGGAATCATCTTTTTTGGGGAGTTAAGTAATCATTGATGCGATATTGCAACTCAAATCTCTTGAATTCATAAACCATTTAAACTGGTTACGTAAAACCGCTTTCCTGCTTTAAAAATGAATTATGGATCTTAAGTTTCGGTAACGTTTTCTACAGGACCTCGTTGCCCTACGATTAGGATATTTTAGCCGCCTCGTTAACGAATCTTTCATTATCTTTATGGCTATATTAATGATATGGATGGAGAAAACTAGGGTGACCGGGAAAATTTGTCCTGTATTTATTGGTTTCTATACTTATTATGATTTTTAAGAGTTTTTTTTTTGAAAACTGCAAATTTAAGGTTGAATTCGTGTTTTGAGGAAAGTCGGGCCTTTTCCCGATTTTATTCATAAATATTTGTATGTTAAAAGTTTTTGTTTTCACAGTTTTTCTTGATACTGCAGTTTGTAAGGTCCGAAAACTAAGTGAACGCCCTAAAAAAACTTACCCAAAGTGGTGAATCGCAGACTTGTTTTTTGAATTTGCACATTGATTCAAAAGTTACTCCGTTACTGGCACAAACTGGCGCATATTCAACGTGATCACAATCGTCTGGGCACGAACATGAGCCCTCGTTGTAAATCTAGAATTAAAGGATTTATGGTTTCTTTAATTTTTGCTAAATTTGAGAAGTAAAAGGCCTGTCTGAAAGACGTGCACATTAAGAGATATTTAAGGAGTGCGGTATTTTGGCGACCATTTGGTCCCGAAATCATGTTTTACTCAAATAAAGAAAAAATGTTTTTTTGGTCGCCAGAATCCCTCCAACCATCGAAAGACATCTGACTATAATTATACTGAATATATACTATCAAATGATATTCACAGGGTGCGCAGTTAACCGGGCACTTGTGGATTTGTTTTGATCGTGAAAACATCTACACGGTGCGCAGTTAAATAGGTCAATTTTCTATGCAATAAAAATACGCGAGAGGGAGACAGAGGGTTTTGTGATAAGCCACCAAGATAACAGGGTAGGGGGTTTATATTTTGTTTGGTAGTTGTTATGTAAAAATCGAAAAATACTTTATATCCTTTTTATATTTAATATACGGAAATGGCCTTCGAAAATGATTCTTACAAATGTCACCCGTGGCGGAAAACACGAGCTGAAAGGGGACAAAATTGAATTTCCTTTTTTTTATATAGACATATGTCAATTCTAAACATTAAAAGAACACGTCATCCAAATTTGGGCCTCCGTTTAAAGGTCCCATGGCTGTACAGTATATTAAATTGATCTCAAGTTTAATTAATGAACATGATCGGACAAGATCCAATCTTTGTTCAGATCTAAAAACATCACGACCATTCTTCGATTTTAATGATATTTCACATTTTTTTAATTTCTAAACCAGATGAATGACTGAAAAGTTCTCGCACGAACAGGAAAAAAAAATTACAGGGCGCAATATTGAAGTACCAACAAAATCAGGAAAATGGCTAACATTTATGGGAATGCTTTTTGTTAACTTTGCAAGCAAATATTTACTTTAAGGAGGGGTCAGTCATGTTGTGTACAAACTGAATCCGAAAACCAGTAAAGCTCATTTTTGTCACATATTAGATGTTTTATTACAATTTAAGGTGTTGGCGATTGTTATCAAGTAAGGTCAAGTCTATTTGACCATCAAATTCTAGAAATTTTGACGTTTTAAAATTCCGATCAAAATTTGAATTTATAAAATTGCTCATACAAANCCGTTTAAAGGTCCCATGGCTGTACAGTATATTAAATTGATCTCAAGTTTAATTAATGAACATGATCGGACAAGATCCAATCTTTGTTCAGATCTAAAAACATCACGACCATTCTTCGATTTTAATGATATTTCATATTTTTTTTAATTTCTAAACCAAATGAATGAATGAAAAGTTCTCGCACGAACAGGAAAAAAATTACAGCGCGCAACATTAGAGTGGACCTAGTTTATTTTTTGTATGATCCACCTACGCTCTACCTACGGCAATAACATTTCGTAAGATAAGAACTTCATGTCCATTACCAATAAAATCAGGACAATGGCTCATTTTTCTGGGATGTTTTTTGTTAACTTTGCAAGCCAATAATTACTTAAAATTTAAGGGGTCAGTCGTGTTGTTTAAAAACTGTGCCTTCAGAAAAAACTCTATTAAATACGTTCCATAAATACGATTTAATTGGTTTTAGTAAATAATATTTATTTTTCAAAAATTGTAAGGGCAGTTTTATTAACTCAAATGTTGATCGGATTTTTCAAACATCAAAATTTCTAGAATTTCATGGTCAGATGAACTTGAACATGCTTCATAACATGAGCTAACACCTTAAATTGTAATAAAACATCAAATATGAGACAAAAACTCAAAATTGAAGAAGGCGCAGTTTTAGTCTGTCCCAATAAAATAAAACCAATGGACTTGATTGGTTTTCGGGTTCAGTTTGTTCACATCATGACTGAGCCCTGCTTAAAAGAATCAATAATTTGAAGAAAAAAGGTCATATGTGCGAAATAGGTTTAAACAATGAAATTTTGGTGCCTTCTCCGGATAAAAAAATGAACCAGACTGGCGAAATGTATAATTAGGTTTTATAATCGTGTAAAAAAGGAACCGTTCTAGGGTACCGGCGTGTAAACATTGCTCATTATAATTATTTACTTGATGCATAGCCATTTGGTGGAGTACCTCAGAATTTACGTATATCATCAAATGACCAATTCAAACACGTCATTTATCCAATAAAAACTTTCGCTAAGATGTCGGTTGAATAGCGGTTAAAATCAAAAGAAATTCGATTTCAAGGGTTAAGTAAATATTTTTATTTGAAAAATGAGTAATATGACCGAATCTAAAACTTCCCCTCGCGTGCTATCAGGACATTTTTTGCATAATTTGCAAATGGCCAACCTACGCACCGTAAATATACGTTTTGCATATTATTTTAGTTTGCAAAATCTACTATCAGCTATTCTCGTGATCAAAAATTGCACTAAACAGACTCAAAACAGACGGGATACCCTAATTGATCATCGAATTTCGCTTGATATAAAAAAGGAGACGGTCCAATAAGAAAAGCGCATCTAACCTACGTGAGAGAAAATAGGGGTAGAACACCAAATGAAAAAAAAAACAAATTCATAAATGGGACAGTTGTGGAAGCGTTATAGTAACAAATGATACAGTATTAATTTCTGTGAAGAAATTACCAAGATCGTAACAGTTTTTGGGATGTAAAAGTGTTACGATATGGCTTCCACAACTATGTTTCGTCAATAACGGTGTGTATAGTACTGTTTGCATGTACATATTTCTTAATTCTTGGGAACTTGAAATAATTAAAAAAAAAATAAAATTCACTCAGGGTTAGGTTCATAAAAAACTGGACGCATTCTTATTACTATTTAATTGAATTTTCATGTCTATTATTACGTACGTAATCTTCGTCAAATTATAGTTTCATTTAAAATTTACAAACATCGGATTTTATCTCGGTTTCAGCTCAAACTCATAATCTACGTCACTTTATATATATTTATGTGGTATCTTTACGCATTTTTGCCACATTTTTTGCGGACATTACTAATCCAAGTTCGAGATTATTTTTGTTATCAGGTGTTGTTGACATTCACCAAAAACTAACATATAATTCCCAAGAAAAACATAATCGATTTGCTACATGGTCAATTTTCGGTTTTAAACGAGCATCCGCTTCAAACATGACGTTTTGCGTTTTAGACGCCAAATCGCTTGTAAAAATTGTAAAAAACAAAGTTTGGTGTTTTTCGTGGTGAGAACGTTTTGAGACGTTTCATGAGAACACGTAAGTACCCTTTTTGTGCGAACAATTTTCATTCAAGATATATTAACATTAAAAACAGCTAAATCTTTTGACACTAAAAATCTGACATTTTTTACTGCCTCACCTGAAAAGTGATTTTTTTCAATCATACTTTTTTTGATCAATTCTCATGGTTAAGATATAAATTTAGAGTATTACCAGTGGTAATTTACCACTTGGCAGTTTCTTAAGAAAATTTATACGGTACAATATTCCTTGAACAAATAGACTAAAGTCTATTATCGGACATACAAATAGGTTTATANACCAAAAACTAACATATAATTCCCAAGAAAAACATAATCGATTTGCTACATGGTTAATTTTCGGTTTTAAACGAGCATCCGCTTCAAACATGACGTTTTGCGTTTTAGACGCCAAATCGCTTGTAAAAATTGTAGAAAACAAAGTTTGGTGTTTTTCGTGGTGAGAAAGTTTTGAGACGTTTTCATGAGAACACGTAAGTACCCTTTTTGTGCGAACAATTTTCATTCAAATTAACATTAAAAACAGCTAAATCTTTTGACACTAAAAATCTGACATTTTAAAATGCCTCACCTGAAAAGTGATTTTTTCAATCATACTTTTTTGATCAATTCTCATGGCTAAGATATATACATTTAAAGTATTATACCACTTGGCAGTTTCTTAAGAAAATTTATACGGTACAATATTCCTTGAACAAATAGACTTAAGTCTATTATCGGACATACAAATAGGTTCGTATAACGATTTCTTGAGTATTTGCTTTCTACTAAATGTTATGACAGTAATAATCAACAAAGGATTATCAAATCGTAATTCATCGTAATTCATTAAACAATCATTGTAGCGAGAAAAGAAAAAAAACGCTATTTTTTGGAAATTATTGTAAATTTTGCTGACAATAAAGGTGTTTTTGAAGTTGATGAAAAACGCTTCCGGTATTCTTTATAAAAGTTGTAAGTCATGAAATTGCCTCACTTGAAACAAGAAAAATTTTCAAGCGAGGCGAATTTTTGACTTACGGCCGCTATCATATGATGAATTATTGACTGGTATTCCAAAATATTTTCCTCCAAAACTATTTATATGACATGAGAAGTACCATTAACCCTAAATTCGTGTTTTCATTTAAAAATACGTCTATAGCCCTTAGAAACAGATAATTATAACGATTATTTCTCTCAAAACCGATAATTATCGGTCAAAAATTGGTCAGATACAAAAATTGATATAATTTTCGTGTTTTGAGCTCAAAATACCCTTACAAAATGTGAAAATCGGTATTTTCTATTACAAGATTGACTATTACCGATAAATACCGGTAAACCGGTTTGCCTAGAAAACTGCTGAAGAATCGGATTCTCCATTCGAAAATACATCGGACCCCAAAATTTCATTAATTTTGGAAGATGCAGCAAAAAGTTAGCGAGTGCAGACCTCTCACCGTGGACAGCCTACCTACAAGGCATCCTTGCTAAAAGCAACACTATTCGATTAAAGTAACAGTTTTCCCATTTTGGCGTAACTTTAAGCGGGTATGTAGTGTTGGATATCCAATGTATGTGTTCAGACAACTTTTTGAGACATTTCAAGATTTTTGATAAAAAAAAAGATTTAAAATTTCATAATCTGCGAAAGCCACATCACCTGTCATAGACTTTTGCATTGATCTAAGCAAAGAGTTCTTTTAAAAAAGCCACTTAGTTTATCAATATGATCGTCGGACGTAAAATTTTGAGAATAAATGCATTTTTGTCGTCGCTCGCAAATATTAAATATCAGCAACTTTTTTTGCGTTTTTTTCTGAAATTGCAAATTTAAGATGTGACTTTATCTAGATGATTAAAACTCTTGGTTTCTGACAGTTAGAGAGTGTCAAAAGTTAGTGCTACTTGACGACATTACAAATTTTAAAACAGGCTTGGGAATCTACGGTTTTTACCGTTTTTAGGAATTTTAAAATGTTTATATAGGGTGCGCTGCGCTGCGCACCGTGCGCAGTTAACCGGCCTTCGCGACCCCTTAAGTGTCGGAAGTAACGAGGAATTATATGGAACATTTATATTGCAACTTCCATAGAAGAAGCGTTTTCGATGAAAAATGATTTCACCAGGAAACGTTTTCTTCGATTAGGTTTCTCCGAAAAAAGTTTTTGCCGAAAAAAATTTTTGCCGAAAAAAATGTTTGCCGAAAAATGTGTACTAAGACGCACCGTCTGAATCGGTCTTATTCAGGTCACCCAAAAGTGGACAAATTTCGATTAGAAAAAAGGCCGATTCAGACGGTGTCGTTAAGACAATTTTGTCAATATAACACGAGTCAATATAAGACGTGTCAATATAAAGCTACGCAAAATGAATTTACTTACGTTGAATTTGTTATGATGTAAGCAGTTGTATCGGTGAAGATGGCATTTTGAGTTCATGGTTTTGTACTGGTTTTTATATTCAACACAGACCTGCCTGGCTTTTCCCGGCTTATCGTGACAAAGCGGACATCGATGTTTTTTGATACATTTGCCCACATAACTCACATCAACTAAAAACACAAAAATGATATGTTCGGGTTAAATCAAAAAATTCTTTTTACCTTTTTCGGGGCCGAAACAATTCGAGAAATGCAAATAACATTCGTTTCTTCGCCGGATTGATACTTTTTTTATGCGAAAATTTACTGGGAAAGTTACATTTATGTAAAGTAGCCGTTGAAATGTGTGAAATATTGCGCTAGTCAGGTTATGAAATCAAAATTACTCCGAAGAGTTCACATTTTTTCACCTAACCGTTTTTATACCACACGTTATTTTCGAAATACACCAGATGACTCGTTATAGGGCTACTAAATTGGTTTCTCAAAAAGTAGCCCTATAACGAGTCATCTGGTGTAATGCGAAAAAACTTCAATGGTCGTTTTTATTTGAGATTTATTTATTAATTTTTTTTAAATTTTTTTCCTCTAAAAATTATACAACAAAATTATTTTCAAAAATGTAACTACAGTCACTACGTCGTATTTTTTTTTATATTTTTAACTCCTGGAGACTCCAGGCTAGATCGCGATATATTTTTGTCGGAAACGGGCAAACATATACACTGGGTGCGCCGTTATGTTGCTCTTTTAAAAGACTTTTTTATGAAATAACCGAGGGCTATAATAATAAAATGCATCATGAAAATAGAGCATGTTTGAGGCAAAAAATTTCCCGCGTTCAAGGAGTTAAACATTTAAATGTCTGTCTATGTTGAGTCCTCATAGTGAATTAGTAGACATGTTAATTTACCTTTTTACTTCCCTAGTTCTATTTTTTGTGAATTTTGAAGGGTCGAAAACTTAAAAGAGAAATCGGTGCAACCTAAAACCTGTGAATACATATGTTATCAAAAGTTCGTTTAAAAAAAATTGCTCAATCCGGTTGCCATAAGTCTTTCCGTTACTTCCACAAACCGGATTGGCCATTATAGGACACATTGAAGGGCATTCATCCCTTAACTTCTTCTAAAAACGGAAGTTAAACTCCTGAAAAAAATGTTAGAAATATCCAGAAAAAATGTGATGTTTTTTTTTCGGTTAGAATCAAATTAAACTTTATCCAGAAATGTCAAATAATTATCTAAAAGTTTAAACAAAAATCAATCAATGCCGTCATATAAGGTCTTGTCTTACAAGCTTTTCACGTCTGAGATGTCTGTCTTGATGGATCTTTTTTTAACTCCTCGGGTATTTGAACGAAGAAAAAAAGTCCAAAAATTTACAAAAACATTGATTCAAGATGAAAAACATGCAAAAAGGGTTGACTTGTAAAAGTTATAAAAAATGTTTAGGCTGATTTCGCACGTCAAAACGAAACACGAGAAAAGCTATTTTTAAATTGAATATTTTAATTCAAGTTAAATCGTCTAATTGTAATCTCTATCGTCTTGAGTTCTTTTTTAATCTTCAATTTGCCGTGATGTTGGTTTATTGGGGGCAAATTTACAGTAAAACATGTTTTTTCAGATTTCGCTAAACACGATTAAATAAAACCAAGAAACAAACAAGTACTTAGTACAGCGTAATGTGTTTTTTTATCGTGCAATTCCATGTGTTCCGGATTACACTTTCTAAAATGACAGAAATTCACCTTTATCTCCATAAAGGGGTCGCCAAATAAGGTTGATTTTGTGTTGAAACCCTTACTTTAAGTACTAATAGTATAACGACCCTTACTAAGTAAGGCTTACTTAGTATAATAAGAAAAAAAAATGACTCTTATAATTGCAAAGTTTTTGCAAAAAATAACTTTAAACGTATGCGTGACTCTTTTTTTTTGACGGCCAAATTTTCATAAAGATTATTATAAAACGAGAATTTATTAAAAAAATAAAATACATTGGCTGCGCAATTAACCGTACGACCATCACAGTAGTGTAGCCTACACTGTATAGGCTTCAACTTAACGTCTATACTTTACGGTAACAAATCATTCGCAATTTTCAAATTTCCGTTTTTCAGAAAACATTTCTGGGCGGTAAACTACACCCCCTAACCAGCTATCTTAACACCAGTTATTTTAACAAAGTTGGGTTATCGTAACAATTTTTGGACCGAAACGTATCTCGAATTCAGATTATCTTACCAAACGTCCTACCCAATTGGACCCAATTATTTTTTTGAAGAAAAAAATTGTTAAGATAACTGGTTAGGTAGTGAACGTTCTTTGTCTACGTTCTTTGTCTATGATGATTTGATTAATCATTTAAGGGGCTGCAATCTCAGGGAATGAATTGTAATTTTCAGCGAAGCTCTAACGTCGAAATGGTTTATTAACATGAGTCAACTTTTATACCGATTGTTCCAAAATAATAACCATCAATGTACTTTAACGAAAATAGTGGTTTGAGGCGACCGTAAGCATTTCAAAAGTAATACTTAACTCGCGCGTTGTTTGTCTTTGAACACGACAGCGCAAAATTATGCCAAATAAAACAAAAACAACAAAAAAACATTTTTAACGTGACAGTTAATCCGATCGTGTTTTATCTTTTGTCTGATGGGGGCTTGTGAGAAGTGGCAAAAAAGTGATTGACACTTTTTTCCGACAATCGACATTAAAAAACACTTCTTAAAAACGTTAACTAATTTTAGTTGCTGTCAAGATCATATCATCGATAAAAAACGGCGCGCAGTGGTTAACGTCTGTGCATTAAAATTAGCAGAAAATCAAATTATGAATGTAGATAGGAGTCCTATCACGGGACTTATCTAAACCTTGGGTTTCTAGGAAAAAAATTAGTTTTAGAACATAACTCGATTACGAAACAATTAACACGTACAGGACGTTTCCCGGAGAAAACTAATCAAATAAAACTTTTATCGAAGAAAACACTCATCGAACTTGATCCCCTCTTTTGCTGTTAGAATACTGATTTTCAGACAACTTGGTATTTAAGGAGGTGCGTAACCCTTTGTTTACAAATATGACAAGCTAAAAAAGTGATCGTAAAATACGTTGAATACTGTGCATTTCAATGAATTTTTTGAATCATATTCACGAAACTACCGCGGATCAGCTAATTTGTTTTACCGAACCAAAACTATCACCATAGGCCGCCCACAAAGCCGTGAACTTTGCTAAAAATTAAATCGGATATCGTATCTAGTTTTACATTTTTAATTCTATTGAGTTAGTTTTTGTTCAAAAAGGTCCGATTCAACAAGGCGTACGAAACTATTGCCTCCGATTTAAAAAAAAAAAATGCCCGAAAAAAAATATTCACGAAAAACATAAAAAATTGAAAAATCCGCAAAAATTCCGACCTTGAAATTCAATGATAAAAATCATATATCAAAAATCGGCGTCAAAAAATAAAACATAAGGCTGCAAAAGATAAGAGCGCACCCGGTAGATTATTCCTAAATTGTGTATATTTGTTATATTTGTTATATTAATGATCCAGTAAGACCATATTGAATTGATTTCAGTTTGTGATTGAATTTTAATTGCTGATGAACGAAAATATAGAACAAATAAAAAAAAATGGTCGAACCACTCAATTTGTAAAATGGCAAATCTGGATGGTAACGAGCGGTTAAGAGTCTTGACAATTGTAATCTAGAAGACCGCAACGGTTAGAGAGTTTCCATCCATCACATAAAAATTTCAACCCCACAATTACGGCCTTGTTTTGTTTTCTAAGTTATAAACAAAAAAATGAGACCAGAGTTAAATGATTTTTTTGGCAAACCTGTTTGCAGAATGAAGGGGCTAGTTTGGTTAAGGGCGCAGGGGCGTTGCGTAAATTGCAATTGGCACCCGTCATAATACACCGATTTGGATAAATATTACCGTCGGAGGCGCAAATTGGATTATAATAAAGCGGACAGGACGGTATAGGACATCGGGAGTCACACTTACCATCATATAACTTCTCGATTCTAAAATAACAATTTTTAGAGCTTAACTCCCAGGGTAAAATTTGTAAATTTTAGCAAGAGTCCCTATAAAATGCGCCAGATTGCAGGGAATGGTGAAATGTGAAAAATCGGACATCATGAGTCACAGTTACCATCATAAAGCTTCAAAATTTTAAAACCACATAATGTTATAATAATTTATAAAATTTGCACGAAGTGTTCTAGAATGCGCAAAATTATTCAAGAAATTGTGAAATATGAAACATCATTATTAAACACGTACCAAAATTCAAAATTATAATTTTCGGAAATTAACTTCCAAGTGGAAATTCGCGCGAACTGCACTTTATCTCTTAAATTTTCAAAATTCAGAAAAAAATAATGATATTTCACTACCATTTACTATTCTAATATCACGTTATTTACGATTTCACTATTGTTCACCAACCCAGCACAATTTGTGCGCTGCAATTTCAATGCTTTATAAGGTACTGTCTTAAAAGGTCTCACGAATAATTGGGATAACGTGGAAAAGGCATCAAATTTTGATGCCTTTTCCACGTTATCCCATTTCTATGCTTATGCCAATTATACTTTATACAGAAAATACGTTATCCTTTTTGAACTTTATTCATTTTCTACTGTATCCAAAATGTACTTTATCCCATTACTACATTGTACTATTTCTACCACAAAAAAACAATAAATACAAAAAATACAAAAATTTGATGCCTTTTCCACGTTATCCCTTTTTCCACGTTATACCAAACCCACTTTAAACCAATAATACTTTATCCAAAATGCACTTCATACACTTTTCTACGGTATCCTTTTTCAACGTTTTTTTGATGCCTTTTACCCGTTATACCTTTTCCACTTTTATTTTTTGATGCCTTTTCCACGATATGCCTTTTAAGACAGTACCCTTTATAATACGTCTAACGGGTAGTCTCATTCAAAATAAGTAAACAGATTTGAAATAAATTATGAAGTTTTTATTTACAGTCAATGTTCAAGTGCTCACAATTTTATAACATTTAAGTAAAATAACCTTAATTCAAATTACCTTAATTCAAATGAATCGGACAATTTTAGGTAATTGTTTCACAGCTTTGATAAATTGATAAGAAATTACCGTAACAAAAAAAATGAGATTTAACCTTTTTAGTTTCTTCTTTATTTTCAAAATCACACTTTTACTTTCAATAAATTCACTGTGCACTGTCGCAAATTTATCCAATTATAAAAGACTAAAGTTTCTAGATTTTTTAACGTCCCGGTCACGTTCATTTCCGGTTTTTATGGTTTACCAAAAATGGAATTATAAATGTGAATAGGCCACGTTCACTCAATTAGTTCCGTTCATCATATACTCGGAATACATTTTAAAAATTACATATTTTAAAGGTAACAAATTTAATAAGGGTAATTTTTATTGACTTTCAAGGTAAAAGTTATGAGTAGGGTGTTCGGTCCCGTTTCTTAAAAACAGTTTTTCATTTAAATTTTCATTATCCGCTAAAATATACGAGTTAATTAAACGAAAGTACCCGATTTAACGAACGGAGCAAAATAAAATATAAGGGCGCAGTGCGTGAGCGATGAAAGATATAGGGTTTCCGCGGGGATATCTTAGATTTTTTCCCATTATTTTTTGCGAATTTTTTCTAAATCTGTGATAATTGCCTTTACATTTCTTGAGATTTCCTCGAAATTTTCCATAATCAATTCGGGAATTTTTAAAGGTGCTTGAGCGCAAGGCAAGTAAAACTGTAAAATTAGGGCGCACCCGGTTTAGTTGAACGTTTAGGGCGCAGGAAGTGTATCTAAATACACATTTAATGTACGTCTTGACTGATAAGTTATTAGTAATAAGTAATTCTAAACTTAAATCACTGCTTGTCAGTTCCATTACCACTTGAAAACTTGCAGCTTGAGTTGACACAAGAAAAATAGAATAAATGTCGATAAAAGTCGGTGAAGCAATTATCAATCAATTTATATGAAAAGGCGACCTGTTTTATCATATTTTGTAAAAATAATACACTTGTACTTCTAAGATACAGCGAATATGTCTAATGAAAATTTCTATCAAAAAAACATTCACCAAATTGTTTGAGTACCCCTACTAAACCTTTAGTATAGGTTCTATACTACAGTCCTTACTTTCAATACGGACGTTTTTGATTCTTGAACACAGCGTCCGTATTGAGGTAAATTGCCATAAAGTGTCCATTTTCGAGTGTTTTAGGGACGTTTTATAGATTTATTGGATTTGTAAGACAAGGTCAATTTTGCGCAAAATGAGGGATATGAAAGTGTTGTAACCGGTAGCCAGATGTCAATTTCCGGTTAATCGGAAATTATTTTTTATAAAAAATAACCGTGTTAGGCATAATTCCCAAATTCAAAAAACCGATCGGGAATAACTCTTGTCGATTTCTAGCTATTAGCGAAATAAATGAAAATAGTGCCATATAGCAATGTCGGTAATGTAGGAGTTGATTACTCATTTCGTCAAAAAATGCGAGGGTATATGACGATTTTACGAAAAATGAGAAATCTGTTTTGGATTAGGTCATGCTCGACATGTTGATCTAAAATTGACGTTTATTCGGCGAAATCTTTTCACTTTCCGGAATTTACAGCTTGTATAGCTTTTTTGTATATTTTGAATGAGGAGTTTTTAACGTCAAAGTGTTTATTCTACGTGTTATCAGTTGAGTAAATCGTTCAACAAAAAGACATGTAGTCTCTAGTCGCGCGGATGTTCAAAACTTCATCGCCGGAGAAATCCGCCACGAAATCAACTTCCAAACACATGTAAATTAACATTGACGTATCTTCACCGCTTTACACGTAAAAAAGTATTTACACTGACATATTTTACGTAATAGTACTGTATTCATAACAATTTACCGTTACACAGACTGTGTTACTGGACACTTATAACAGATTTGGTTTCCAGAAGACGAATGTTTAAATAAAAAAAGAATCCGGATAACTTCGATATGGCAGTTTTTTTTTTGGTCGGATTTGATTTTGCGACTTCCGGTTTTTTCTAGTGATGGGATGTGACCGGAAGTCACCGTTTAAGACCCCGTTCCAATTTCATTACACCTAGGTCCTAGATTTTTTTTTTCTGATTTTTTCGATAAAAGTAAAATACTGGTAAATAATATGAGAATGACAACAATAGCATGAAAATTTCTCCAAAAAAACTTTCAGTAAAAGTTTTTTTGACCGCCGTGCCCGAGTTGAGGGCCGTCCTTGAAATTTTTCCTATCAATTTTTCATAATGTTCTTAAATAGAGGACTGTAATATACATTTAGCTTATTGAAAAATGCTCTTTGGTGCCGAAAATTGTTTCATATTTTTATCTTTTTAGTTTAAACTAAAATTTTCATAAAATTCGTCATATTTGAGTCAAGTACCAATGAATTTAAAATTTTGAAACATAAGTTCCCGGAAAATAGCATGCCGTGAACTTTCCGGAGTTAAAAACCTAATTCTGTATTTGCTCGTGTACATCCCACAAATGATCCCCACAATCATCGTGTCATTTTCTAATATTACTTTTTAGCAAACCAAATTGTTCATAGAAGATTTTATGAACGCGTTTATGGGTTAACCGTATTGGTTAACCCAAACCCGCTTAACTGGAGGATTTCTATCAATAAAACAAGTAGCTCACTTTTTCATTTTTGCAAACTTCACAAAAAATTGTTTTATACCGTATTTCCGGGTTGAGTAGTGCGTTTTTGATTGGTTAGCAGCGTTTTTCAAGGCGTATGAGTTACCCGCTGCGCGGTTATCTAGCCAGGAGATGTCTGACCGGAATTACTGCTCGTTCTTTTATCAGGCCGGAATTAGGAACTATTATTTTCCATGAATACCCGTATATGGATATTTTTAGCATGACGCACTTATCTGGCCAATATTACGTAAAAAAGTGTTTTTGACAAACATAACGGCCAAATAACTGCGCATGGTTAAAAATATAAATTTTATGTTTTAAACCAGCGCTCGGCACAATTGGGTCGATTTGGCTCGCTCATAGCCAGAAATTACAATTTGGCTCGGTTCGGCTCAAATTTTTTGACTCAAAGCAAGCCAAGCTGAGCCAAGCTAAAAAATTTCTCCGCTCAAAAGGCGTTCCGAGCCGAGCCAAAAAATAGCCAATTGTGCCGAGCCCTGCTTTAAACCCTAAGATTCTAATAAAACCTATCTGAAAATTGACTGTTTTTTAGAAAACTTGTATAGAACCGCTGGTTTCATTTTTTTCTCGAAAGCGTTCAATTTTCGAATAAGTCATACTGTACGACTCATACAAATTGTATTATACAGACGCGGATGACTTCTCCAAAATGGCCAAATAAGACAATCTTTTGCTTATTTTTTACTTGAAGATTAACACAGTACACACATGTATATAATGTAGAGATAGGGAATTTGGTTTGGGATAATGTCTAAAAATGTGCGATCGATTGGTATGTAAAACATGCGTCAAATGAAATCCTACATTCTTTATGGCATTATACAGGTGATAAATTTGAACATGATCGAAACGTTCATATTCCTTATGTGTGGTTAACACTGATTAAAAACACCTCACAGATAAAATCATTCTAGTGGTTAAAAATCGTAAAACCATCCCCAGCGAGTTATAATTACATTGCTGGGAACTTATGAGCTAGCTTTCCCGCAACTTTTCCAACTTTATTACGTTTGACCACATTTAGTTCGGCAAAACGCTTCTACCCACCATGTCACAAGAATTCCCGGAGTTTTTTTTTTCGTAGTTTCTAGATTCCAGCTTTTTCTGAAACTCATCNAAGTGATATTTGAAGACATCATCTGAATATATATTGTATTAGGTCCCGATAAAAAAATTCTAGTTAATGCCTGACCTTAATTATTAGACACGGCCTAACCTATACTCGTTGACGAGAAAAGTAGGCACTTAAATGACGGGTTTTGCTCGTTTAAAAAGAACACGAAATGGGCTTCCTTTCAACGATCTAAAGATTTTTGCTATGCGTGGTTAACATTGATTGAAAGCACCTTGAAATTTGGATAAAAACGAGAAAACGTAAAATCACTCGCCACGAGGTATAATTACATTGCTCACAACTTCGGCGTAAGGGGGAAGGCATTCCGCGTTTCTTCCTGCTTAATTATGTCTTTATTATAGGGTACTATTTTTTATGGTAGTACTTTCCCCGTAACCAATTGTACCCACAAATGTGCCAAATTTGACGCACTGTATTTTAACGACAAAATTGGTGGGTTTTTAACAGTCATGTACATTTTCGGTAGTTAGCTACCCATTTTCCTTTTATACTCAAAATAGTAAAGGAAATTGAATACCGTAGGTACTACTCAGCGTTTTACATGAATTTCCGCCATTTTTTCTTTCGTCTTTTCTAGATATCCAAACTCCAGTTTTTTTTTCACACGTCAAAAACTCGAGTATGGCTATCTAAAAATGAGGGGGAAAAGACGGCGGAAATTCATGTAAGACGCCGAGTATCATTCAAATATTTTTGCCGAAAATATGGCTCTAAAATGAAAACTCTCATTTTTTACTAATAGCTTGAATTAAAACTGCAATTCTAATGTTTTGGCTAAGTTAACATAATGTTATCAATATCGAATAGATAAAAAAATAATTATTTTCGACAAAATATAACGACAAGTAGCGCAAATATAAGGCGGTATTAAGTTCTATATTTTACAGTACCTGTTACCATGTAAGCAATTGTACTGATGCAGGTAGCAATAATTCGCAAATTCGACGCCCTGAGTTGCACAAATTGGAACAATCTCCGTTATCTTATCGCAAAGCTGTTATCAATTGGATCAAAAAATATTATTTTGTTTTCAAAAGATTTACTTTTTTAGAAGGAAACGCCCCAGGAACAAAATTCATCGAATTTTTATTATTTTTTGAGTCGTCTTAACATCACTTATTATAAAATAAAAAGAGTTGGAGAACCAAAAATGTAGAAATTTTAAACAAATATTGTTAAAAGTGTAATCTTGAAGGTTTTTACGGTTTAAGAAATTATTTTGACATTATGTTGACACACTATCACTTATTAGGCCTCTTTACGTATACAACTTCGTGTAATTATTCTGCGATAAATTACTAGTCACTAAAGTTAAGTGACTTAACGTTCGGGAGTCACTATGCGACGATTGTCACACAACGGCCTATTTTCTGTCATATCTCATCAAAATGGCCTCTAATCAAAAATCGCTGATAGATCAAACCATATTTCATGAAGAAAATTTTGAAACAAAAATCGGAGATATGTGATAAATTTCCAAAAAACCTAATTTGGGTGTCTCTTATTCGGGTGTCTCTTATTTGGTGTCTTTTATTTGGGTGTCTCTTATTTGGGTGTCTCTTATTTGGGTGTCTCTTATTTGGTGTCGTTTATTTGGGTGTCTCTTCTTTGGGTGTCTATTATTTGGGTGTGTCTTGGGACCCGTGGGAGTTAAGACCATCAACCGCTGTAAATTACATTTAGCGGTAAAAAGTTTGTCAACATCAAGAGACGTTTTAAATGAAAAGTAAGCTCTATTTTGATTCAAAGCGTTTTTTCTATCGAAATTGAGCAATTTTTAGAACATGTGTTAAGTACATAAATTGAAACAGATACATAAACGTCAGACATGAACCACTCTGATGTCGGATTATCGCGACAAAATAAATAAACATTAACAATTTTTAATGACACGTCATTTCAGTACTTTTATTTTATTTTGCAACTGATTATCAATAGCTTGAACCGAAATAAGTGGCGACAAATTGTTGACTCATTATGAGTGTAAGAGTTAATTTTCGGATTTTACTTAATCTATTATTTTAGTCACGTTTTACAGTTTGTATGGCTTTTCTTGTTAGAGCTTCTGTTAGTCATACGTAGGCGTTAGAAAGTTACAAAGTTAACTCCCAAGGGGAACAAGTGGAAAATAAGTATTAAGCAGAAATTTACTCTTATTTGAGTGGCTATTAAGAGCTCTTATTTGGGTGTCTCTTATTTGGGGGTCTCTTATTTGGGTATCTTTTATTTGGGTGTCTCTTACTTGGAAGTCTCTTATTTGGATGTCTTTTATTTGGGTTTCTTTGATTTGGGTGACTCTTATTTGGGTGTCTCTTATTTGGGTATCTAATATTTGGGTGTCTCTTATTTGGGTGTCTCTTATTTGGGTATCTAATATTTGGGTGTCTTATTTGGGTGTCTCTTATTTGGGTGTCTTTTATTTGGGTGTCTCTTATTTGGGTGTCTCTTATTTGGGTGTCTCTTATTTGGGTGTCTCTATTTGGGTGTCTCTTATTTGACTGGCTCTTATGTGGGTGGCCCTTATTTGAGTGGTGACTCAAATGACAGTTTTATTGAATTGATCCTTTCCTTAGCGCATGTTTTAAAATTGGCAGGATTGTTGTCGATTTCACACTGGCCATCATGCTGGATTCTGGTCTTGTTCTCTAAAAAAAAAGTGTCAAAAGATATATTTAGGAAACTTCCAAATGGGTCTCTTATTTGTGACTGGCTTACCTCGGTAGCAATTACTTTGTTGCAAATGACAATGATTTAAATAAGTTCTCCCATCTGTTCCACAAATCGATTTTTTATGTCTGATTTTTGAGGTTGAAAAAACATAAAGACTTTTGAGGCAATCAGTATTTTTAAAATTCTCATAAACAATCATTATTTTTCTGTTTTTTTTTTGTCTTTTGTTTATCCTTTATTTAATAAAGATTCTTCCGATTGGCAGGTATGATTCATTCTTAGGAAATACATGTTTCAATCTCAAATTTTGAAACGTTTTTTAGGTTTGTTTGAGATAAGCAAACTCAATTTGTTTTTTTATTATCTGATTTTTTAATTTTTAAAAACAAAGACTTAGTTTTTTAAGGGCCTATTTTTCTGTAAACTATTAACGGAAATTTCTAAAATGATGTATTTTTGCGCGTATGTTCCTTGTGAGGTTAAATTCTTCCAAAAGCGGTAAAAATAATTTGTAAACGTATTTTTGTCGACGAGTCAATTCTTACTTATACCCGGACCTTACCATATCAATAAAAATGTTGATATGAAATAAAAGCCAGGCATTTCGGTGAGACAGCTATTTATTTGTGTCGTTTATTTTGTAGCATCATTATATTGCAAAGCCTCAGTCTCAAAAGTGGTGACTGAAGTGGGATTGGAACCCATGCCCCTAAATAGTAAATGCGTTTCTATAACGTACAGGCCACTGGCCTGAAGCCATTAGGACAGGGTTTGTATAAGGTAGGACCGCGTTTAGGACTAGTATATAAACTGCATATTAACGAAGAGACTGGAAAAACACAGTTGTTTTGATTTATATTTTATAAATATAATTTTATCGGAAAAGTATGAAAATTTCCTGGCCCACAAC